>CAMZMU010000095.1:2139866-2567701 GCA_947311845.1 Poa pratensis | reverse complement strand
CGTCTGGAGGTGGTTGGGTGTTGCTGGTGGTGGTCCTGGCTGAGGCGGAGCGGCTGGAAGATGGCGTAGCGGGGAAGGCGGAGCTTGGCCGTGCTCATTCAATGAGACTAAGTTTCGACGCTTGGCGGCGGACGGCTTATGCGGCTTTCTACAATGTGTGGCGGCGCCTTCTTCCCGGCGGCGAGCGGTACGGCGTCTCCGGCTGCAGCTAGGAGCTTGGGTGCGGCGTGGATCCAATTGCGTTTTCTTCAGGTGTCTCGAGGGGCTTTGTGCAAGTTTCTGGGTCCTTTTGTATTTTTCTTTTCCTTCTGGACCTGCTTGTAATTTGTACGGAGTTTCTTGATTTATATATTGGATCCTTCCTTCAAAAAAAAGTTGGAACTCCTCCTGTTCAGGAAAGCGTCAGTTACACCCTGAAGTTTAGCCACTAAAAGCAGACAATAAGCAAGATACATATACCTTGTGAATAAGACCATCCTTAAATATTGAATAGCTAATCTTCTTGAACAACTCGTACAGGGCTTCCACTTCGTTCAGAGAAACTGCATGCAGGGAAGTAATCAGCCATTGAACATATCGATTCATTTTTGTACCCGAACAACTAACCAAGATTTCTGTCTCGGAGAATCCCATATTTCTTACATGTGGTCTCCTTGGCTAGAATCGCAGCATCATCATGCCGCGGAGTTCGTTTAAATTGCTTTGATGATGCACAGCCCATGGAGACCAACTCACAAGGCTAACAAACACAACCTTTTTTTCCGTCTTTTCGCAGAAAGCGATGAAAAAGGCACCTATGACAAAAGGGAAAAGACATTCGTATCAACACAAAACTAACAAACTAAAAACCAAGGAGAAGGAATCCAATAGAAAACAAAACAGCCAAATAAACAGAGTCGGAAACAGGGTAACCAAGGCACAAGCTCACCTTGGAAACGACACAAGATGCTTTCTTCGATCCACTGTCAGAGATCAAGAAGTGGCCAAACAAACAGAGTATCTCCAAGCTTTTGGCAGGCGCAATGGGAAGAAGGAGCTAGAAGAAAGAAGAAGAGGAACCAAAACATTTATTAATGCGCGTGCACACAGCAGCAACAGGGATCGACGTCACAGTGCGGCGCAAAATATGTAGTGCCGACAACAGACAGGCCAGGGCAAGAGTTGACTTGCAGCAGTTCCTTCTACAGATGACATTGATGTGATCATAACAAATTGTAGAGGAAATTGCACATTCCACCATGCTCACGCCATATCGTTGCGCAAACCACCAGTTTTACAGATTTTTTGCACTCTCCACCATGTCTATGACTAATCCGTTGCAAACCAGTCTAAATGCCCTATTTATCCCAATTGACAACCAGCTGACGGTCGGGTCTAACATGGATAAGCCAAACATTTTTTTTATCAGTTAACCGAGTAATTGAGATTGTCGATATACTC
This sequence comes from Poa pratensis, assembly GCA_947311845.1. Taxonomy (NCBI): domain Eukaryota; kingdom Viridiplantae; phylum Streptophyta; class Magnoliopsida; order Poales; family Poaceae; genus Poa; species Poa pratensis. The sequence goes on along the minus strand of CAMZMU010000095.1, from coordinate 2,566,261 downwards.
TCTTTTCAGAAAAGAAAAAATATTGTTGTCAATATATTGAAATATAATATTGTCCTTGATTATGAAACGTTCTGGTAAGCTACCGTGTCCCTACTTATAAAATGTTTTCGTAGGCTAGCCTACCAACATGTTTTATAAGTAGGGACAAAGGAATACTATTTCTACCTTAGCCACTGCCAGCGCAAGGATCCCCTTCTCTTACTCTCTCCTTCGGTCGCCGCCGCCGGAGGATGAATCTAGTTTAAGCCCTGGTGGTGGACGGTAGCGGACGACATCTGGTGTAACGACGGCGGCATCCTACGCAGGATTTGTCCTGGCGGCTTGTCCGGCTGGGCGGCGGTGGGGTGGCGGTCCGCCATCCTGGCTTCGACAGGGGAGGGTGCAGGCGTCCGCGTCGGCGAGTGTGTCAGGCCACGTTCATGGGTCAGCGGAGCTGCGAGCCAATGACTTTGTGTGGCCTCACGACGGTTGTACTCCATGAGGTCAGCGAGGCTGTTTGTTCCGGCTTTTGGTCTGTTTCCTACTAATTAATCAGTCAACACATTTTTATTCTTAATTAATGAAAATGACAAATCTTTTGAAAAAATATCGTCTACTCTGTCCTTTTCATCCATATCCCTTTTCGTCCATATCAGAAATTGATGGGTAGTTGGTGTCAAATTTTGCTGTCTATAGTGTGTTTTGGCTAGGTTGCAACAGATTAGACATACACCTGGTGGAGAGTGCAAAAAACATGTGAACCTGGTGGTTTGTGCAACGGAATGACATGAGCATGGTGGAATCTGCAATTTCCTCCAAATTGTAGTAGTAACAATTGTATCTAGCTAGCTAGGCTGGTTAGCTGGATGCATAGATATAGTGTATAGGTATTAAGGAACAAAACACGAGGACGAGAATTGCTTGGACGCTTATGCTTCTTGGCTTCTCTACTCAAGCTTGATTCTCTACCAAGATGTAGATGTCCACAACTACGATGAGTTGTACTGTTCGATTCAGTATTGTCAACGTCGGCCTGTACTTATCAAACGCATGTATATAATATTTTTGTTGGGTGACGCGTGCTGTTCGGTTTGGGCGACAAGAGGAGACAAGAAATGGGCATCCCTCAAGTATGTATTTTCCTACTTTATAAGTTTGTAGGTGGCGAAGTCATTTTTGTTGAAGTGTATAAGTGAATTGTCTGCCCCTTTCTATCAGATCGGTCTTTTGGAATAGTGGTCAGCGCATGAAGCTTGACATGGTATCAAAGCCAAGGTCTCGAGTTCGAGTCCTGGTTTGCGCAATTTGTTCTAAAATTGTTGTTGCCCCCTCTTTATCCACGTATAGGCCTCTTGAGCCATACCTCTGAGACTCGTGCGCCGTCGCTCTCTTCCGTTGCACGTGTTGGCCTCTCCCCCCCGAGTCACACGTGAGAGGGGGTGTTGAAGTGTATAAGTGAATTGTCTGGCCCTTTCCATCAGATCGGTCTTTTGGAATAGTGGTCAGCGCATGAAGCTTGACAATTTTTCCCTTCACTATTACTTACTAATGGACTAGCAACCTCATGAAAATACAAATAAGTACATGTCCTCTGGGGTAGATACAAAAATGGAGCAAGCTCTGTGTGTTGTGGTGCACACTAATCTGATTTTTTTCCTCCCTAACTTTTTAGGGAGTAAATTGCAAAAACAACACCAGAATTGAGGAAATGTTGAAAAAGACCCACCAAAATGCTTCAAAAGTGGTGGTTTTTTCTATTAAAGCGTTGATACCACTTCCGCAAATGTCATTTTTTAAAAGTTAGGAAGTCATCAATAATTGAGACTTTGTTCAATTCCATTCGAAAAACTATCTGCTTCACTTTTTTCTCAGTAAATTTCGTATTCTAAATTTCATTCCCCTCGGAGGAGACTTGTCGGGTATCATCATGTCGATGTTCGTCCAAGAAAAGTGGTTTCATTTTTCGTCCTGTGTAGGGGTATATTTTCATTATTATTGGTTTTGGTTTCACCCGTGTGTTGTAACCTTGTAACTGTGAAGTGGCTTCTGGCCACATTTTGTTAGTGGAATACAAGTTAATACAAAAATTGACCGCAAAAAGATGTTAAGTTCAAAAAATAAAATAACAAAAGGCATCCGGTTGGACGGAATCATTGAGCCTCGGCACGTTCCAACTTTGATTCTTCTCTTCTGCCGTACTACCTCCGTTCTGTAAAAGAAGGCGTATAAATTTTGTTAAAAGTCAAGCCATGTGAAGTTTGACCAAACTCTTAGAAAAAAATATTACTCTCTACTATGTAGAATCAATCTTAGTAGACACGTCACTAAATATATTTTCATCATATATTTATAGAATATTATGATTCTTGATATTTTTTCTATAAATCTGGTCAAACTTTACATTGTTTGACTTCAGAAAAAATTTATAGCCTTTTTTTAGGAACAGATAATGTACTTACAAAGGGACAAAAGAAAGCTCATGACTTATCCCAATCAACTGTACATTGTCAGTGTCACCCGCATGCAAAAGAGGATGGATCTTTTGGGATAACATCATGTGTTGCCTTTTGTGCACAATGTTCTTTTGACTCCTCAATAGCTGCCGAACCCCAGAGCTAGCTTACTACCACTACTGATAGTTTTTTTTTTAACGAACCACTACTGATAAGTTCATGCATGTTTATTTATTTGCAGCCGTTGTATGACACATATAGATGTTTTATCTTGTCAAGTAAGCACGGATGAGGCTTTATCTGCAGTTTCAACCACATTACACAATAGATAATACGGAACATCAAAACGTGATTCGCAAGGAATTGACGTTAGAGTAGAAAACCTGACTTGACATGGAATATTGTAAATTATCTGTTAATAAATCCAATTTATCCTAAGAAGGAACTAAATCCATGTTTTCTTATCAATTACTACCCTATTTTTTCGAATATGAAAACACACCTAATCCTCTCCCTGAAATACTCTCACGGTCCATCCGGCCATGCTTAATCCAAACTGAAAATAAAGTTCTAGTTAATATACCCACTAACACATTAAGAACTTATTTGGTGCATAGGATAGGACCTTGTTGTGCAACCAGTGCATGGGACGTCAGTTTACATATTTGAAAACATAACTTGTGAAAGGTAGCGATAAAGAACCGAGTTTAAGATCACTTTAGATTTGTAACAATTCACCGAGAGATTGGCAACTTTTTATTGAACTGTGATAGTAGTTTTGTTTGAATATTTGCAGCTTAGCAGATATGTGATGTGTCTACCTGAAAGCGCATATGCTTCCCTCCTACATGGATTTTGGGTGATCAACACAACATGATTAAGGAACTAAGGGCCTCTTTGATTCGTAGGATAGGAAAATCGTAGAAATAGGAAAATCGTAGGATTCCAATGTCATGTACACCCCAATCCTATAGGATATTTCTTGCACCAAAGGAATTGTAAAATGAGCTTGGAGTAAATGTTAGATTTCCTATGGGAAGTAGTACAATGATTCCTATAGGAATTTTTTCCATAGGCATTTTGGATCAGAGGATTAGAAAACAGAGGACTTTTAAAAACACAGAAATTTAGTAGGATTGCAGGTGCAAAACAGTGGATTACAAAACAGAGAAAATTGCAGTAAAGGTCATTTGGATGGAACACTGGAAAAACACAGGAAAAATGTCTCGATCCTACGCGAATGAGTGGATTGTCGACACATTCCTATGGGATTGGGGTGTAGGAAGCAATCAATAGGAATTTTGGATCAGAGGATTAGCAAATATACTATGTCAAGTGAAGATTGAAGCGGGGGCATTTCAAGTATCCCCGAAGAACAGAAATAATGTCGGCACTCATGCATCCTACTCAACCATAAGGATTGTCGACACATACACGGATAAATGAGCAGCCATGTGCAATAGAGATTTGGATGAACCTCCTCAACCAATGGAATGCTTCACAGAAACCCGATTCAACTTCAACACCAGCTCTTCTCATCTACATCAATATCTACTGAACTGGCTCAAGACCTTGAAGAGACAATCCCTCAAATGACTTGAGTAATCAGTGCCACGTACATCAACATATCAGGCATGTTTGAGGAACTCAGGGTTGAAGAAAACAATACATGAAGACCCCAAAGGCACAAACTTTTCTTGATTATTTCATCTGGCGCCTTGAGAAATATCTGATGTGCGACGATGAGCTGAAGAACAACACACCAACACTATATTGACTCAAGGAGTGATCCTGACGCACATGAAAATTCGTCGCAGAAAAACGTTGAAGACATCATGGATTAAGACCAAACGATGCAGTCGCTTGGATGAACACATAAGCTCTCATATGGCATACTTAAAGACTCAAGACACATGTTCTTTCCTAGAGCTCAGATCCGATCTAGCGCATATAAGACTTGAAGCTCACAAGATTGAAAACCATAGTATCTTTTTATAGTTTTGAGTTTTATAGGAAAATCCGTACTATCAAGAGTAGGATTGATCTTCAAAGATTAATGGAACTTATCATATGATCATCCATGTTCTTTCCTTGGAAATTTCACTAGGAATCAATCATCATTAACAACTTGAGACACTTGTATCAACACGAGGTTCAAGAAGAGGACGTGGCTAAGTAAATATGTGTGTTTTTTTGGTATAGTATATCAGGATGATAAGTTTATGCCTAAGAGTTAGAGCTTCATGGCCATGATTGAAACTCTAGATGACTGTTGCATTCCTACACAACACCATCTTTGGTGAGGCCCCGGAATCACTTCGCTTTACTTGCTTGAGACATTGGATTAAAACGAGTTGAAGAAGAGGTTGCGGCCTAGTAGAACTATGTTGACTTCAGTGCCTCATGTGCTAGATAATTGATTCCTCCAGTGAACAAGAAACAGCTCACTCTGACTGCTTGAGACACTGGATTGAGCACGAGGTTAAAGATAGAGGTTGTAGCCTTTGTAGACATGTGTTGAGTCTAGCGCCTCAAACGGTCATTTTGTCTACGGGCTGCCCGTTTGGCGCCAAGATGGCCCCATACTTGGTTAGGTACGTTGTACAATTAAAAGGGGTATAGAGTTACAAAAGTTTGGTGATTCATTATCCCATACACATCCCACTTCATCGCCTACATAGCATTCACAAAAAGCATATGAATCATGTTCACAATGAAGGTTCTCCACCTCCCAGGCACGGACGATCTGGACCTGTGTCCTGGTCATGTCCCGATTCTCTCTAGAACCCACTTGATGTGCCCCGGAATATAATCTGGAAAGCTTCCCACTGTCTGACTAGGGCATACAAGTTCGCTTTTCCCGATGAGGGGACAACGGACACTTTTTGGTGAAACTTTATATACCTTTCTTCCTCATTGGAAGAGGTGCGACTTTGATATCATGTTGTCCCCGCCATTGTTGAACTTCTAAACTTCAATTTCTCCATATCCTCAGTCTTGTGAATCTTTTAGGAAAAAGTTAGAGAGGAACACTAGATCGACGTTTCCATCCAAACAAAAGTTGATTTTCCCCATCTTGCGTCAACTTGATCTTGCTACTCTTGGGTTTGTGGAGAACTCTGAATGGTTGGTGTTGCCTTGTTAGGTTCCGGTGTGTGGGTATCTATCGACGACATTGTATGGGTGTGAGGATCACCTCAAGATCTCGTTAGTTGAACGGAACTCGCTTGGTTTGGAGAGCTCAACTGAAGAAGGTTAGATCCATGAGGGATCGTGTGGGTTTTGTTTGCCACGGCATCTCCAACGGATAGTAGACTTCCCCCCCCCCCCCCCGACCCCCAAGGACTTGAACTTTATTGTTATCATGTGTTGCATCATATAGGGTTGCTCATCTTTTTGTACTCTAGGTTCATCCTTTTAATCCGCAATTATCTCTAAATCAACAAAATTGATTAAACTCAGTAGCCGGTCAAGGACTTCCTTCAGGAGGAGGTTCTTCTGGGTGAAGGAGTGTTGTTCCACTCTTGTAAGCAATGTATCTCAGTGACAATGAATCTTGAAAGCAATGTATCTCAGTGGTACGAACTTTGTAGGCTTGTGTCGTACTTTGCCAAATGGTAGGCACATAAGTGTTGCTAGTGATTGTAGAATATATGAGCAAATTGCTACAAGGTTTAATCTGAATAAATAGAAGATAAAACATGAGGACATAAATAGAAATTGAATTAATCATGCGCTCTACTATTACATTAGACAAACAGAGATCAAATCTAAAGCAGATGTTAGGCACAAAAAGTCTAGCAAGTTCATACAAGAAAGACCGTAACAATTACGGTGCAGTGGGAGCAGATGTTGGGGAACAAGTCATCGTTCAGGAAATTCGTCGTCGCCTGTAGTCGTGCACGTGCGCTTCCCAAAAAATTGATCGCCTCTCTCCCGTATAGAATAACGAAAAACAGGATTCCTGAGGTCTATTGTCCCGTCTCGTGGTGCACGCCGAAAAATGGATGAAAAAGACTTGAGCGGCGAGGCAATGTTCTGAAACTGGAATGAGGAGGGCAATACTTAATGACTCGTAAATTTTTGCAAACAACAAAAAATACAAAAACATCATATGTTTGAGCTCGGCTTATTCCCGAAACACGACGCGCGTGCATCGGGACGAGGCGAGAGCGAGGTGGTTGGAGGAGGAGTGCGTGTAGGTCTCTCCTTCTCATGCTCATGCAACATGGGAAGAGCCCTCCTTATCTATAAGCAGGTGCGACTCCCTTTGAACTAGCAATGTGAGATGAATTGGCCACATGGGTGTTTGAGATTTACACTAGGCATTATTAAGCTGACTATTTAAATGGGCTGGTCCAAATACAATAATTCCAACAGTGTTTGGTTGCATTCAGTTACCCCCCACTTGACGCTTCTCATAGCCTCGCTTGCTACCCAACTTTGGCCGAAGTCTGACCACCAATTTGTCCAACGCGAAAACACTCGTGGCGCAAAATTCTCACGAAGCATGGACGGCAAGCAAAAGCATGCCTTGCGTTCTGCGGCAGATGCACAAGTGCGGCGGAGGACATGGCAGCTCGATCGGAAGAGCCCATGCACTAGTGACTAGTCCAATCTACCCTGCGGAAAGATGTCAAAGTTGCCCTCGATTACAGACGGCCAGATTTGTTTGGTACTCATATCTACGCCGACGGAGTGCCAGGTTACTGTAAAAATGCTCTGATTCGAGGAAAAAAATTCCAGGTACATACAATATCAAGCAAGATATTAGTAGCTTCCATCTCAAGGGGACACAAGATGCAGAAAGCAATCGAGAAATATGACTATCATGTGATTTATGAGCACTAGTCACAATACACAAGCTGTTTTCCTGATCAGCCTCAGCGCCTGACTATAAATTACAAGCAGGCCACAATGGCGTCATGAAAACGACAGGCACAAATAAATAAAAAGGCAGGCACACGTGTATCTGATAGCTCGATGTTTCACCTGGATCATTTCCATCTCGCTGATTATTCAGTTCAAGCTGAATATATTTGGGATGCAGGCACCTGAGTCAGGATTCTGCTGTTCTCTCCAGATACGGCCAGTGACCCGCAGTTTCAGCTCTTTCCTTTCTCCACCTGAGAAGAACAGAGCCATGTTCCGCTGGATAATAAGGCCATCATGGCTGTCCCTAACCTTCCTATGGCTGTCCCGGATGCTGCGGGGATTGCCCTCCCACACCATCTTCCGGCCATTTCCTCCAACCTCGAGGCTATAAGTGTAGCTCCTTGCATCATTTTCGTCACCCATAAAACGGAGGAAAGCCATGTATACTGGTGCCATTCCAAGTTGAAAGGCCTCAAAGTGCAAGCAGAAGTATTGACCGAAACAGTGGAAGACCTACGAAAAAGATGTGGTAGTATAACTGTTATCACATCGTTCAAACATGGAAACAGCATTTCGAGACCACTAAGGGGCGCATTTCGAAACCACTAAGGGTCTCCTTGTACTGTAGGATTTTCACCAAAATTTGGAGGACTCCAGTGTCCAATCCTTCGAGTATTTTTCCAATAAGGGTCCTTTAGATCATAAAATTGTACTAGTTCTCAATTCATTCCAATTCATCGAAAAACCAACATGAGCTCAAAGATCATTTATTTATTTTTCATTGAGAAGTCGAATGCATTATCTCTCCTCAATCCACTATGTCTTAATTCCTTATTTCATGTCAAACATTCAAAGACATCACTACTAAATTGCTCATATATTGAGATCTCCTATGAATCCATACTACGTAATATCCCTTTCTTGTGTTGTTTTTACTCCTACGTTTTCCAGTTCATGTGATCTAATGAGGCCAAGGGTAGGAAGAGTACCATCCATGCGAATTACATGTGTGTATAACTAACAAAAACGCCACAAGGCAATCAAAATATACCAAGAAATTTCCCGCAAAAAAACATATACCAAAAAACGTTGCCAATGGGGAATGATCCCTCCCCTGGCTATACGTTGGTAGGTAGGTGAGACACCCGTAGCTCGAGTAAACCTCTGCTGGGTCTCGAATTTTTACGAGTATGCCTCAGCTGGGTCTCGAACCCGGGCGGGCTGGCTCCACACTCAGAGCACAAGCCACCAGGCCAGCGTCTGGTTCTAAAAAAATATATATACCAAGAAAGCCTAGTGGTTAAACTGTAACTGCCAAAGAAAGTCAAACAGCTCAAACGGAAATAGATACTTACAGTCAACATCCAAGTTGCATTTTCAACCTCTCTGGGGTTTGACTTAACATAGCGGTGATTGAATGTGCACCCCGAATGCATGTCAACTTTATGATCATCTCTTAGATGTGTGACAAGGAAAGGAATATCGCCAACAACAGAACATTCAGATCCCGCATAAGGACAGTTGTATGGCCTGAAATTACACTGTGATTCATGCTTCAGTTTGCTGTAGTACGGGAAGATCTCTGGGCAACCTAGTGAGTAGTATTTGCAGGGTAGCTCAAGTGATTCTGCCACTTTTTCCAATGCCAAACACCTAATGTCGCCGAGCTCTTGTCGACATGTCGGGCAGCGATTGTGCACCCGGGTTTTGCAGGTTGAACAAATAGTATGACCATTCTGGCACTGTAACATAGAATAGCATAACTTGATTACAAACTACCACTTAGGTTGAATCAATTTATAAATGCTGAACCTAGAAAAGACAAAAAATATTTCATGGAGTAAATAACAATAAATAGGATGTCTAGTTTTGTATTCACAACGTCATCAGTAGAGCAATCGCAAGAAGCCAAGAACTGATCAAAGAAAAATGCATGTACTCATGTAATGGAACAACAAAGCATGTATTGTTATGTGAGGAACTCCGTATTACAGGCACAGGGCTTAGGCACAAAAGCGTAAGTAGCAAGTCCAAGACAAGTACAAGTAGATCACCGATTGGACTCAATTCATGTTGGATTCAGTTAGTCTAGTCAGACCCTAGTCCTATGTTCAACCTCCCTAGTTCAGTAGGGAGTGGTCTAAATTAGAAGTCTAGTTAAAGTACTGATAAAATCTGTCGTCCTATGTAAAGAAATTTTAATATTCCCAAGCTGGTAAAATATCATATTAATAAAACGAAATTTTCCTCAAGCACTGGCTCATTACCTTGATAAAAAATTAGTTCTAAGCTATAAGTAAGATGGTATCAAGTCGAATCGTGACCCCCTCTTTCCATTCTCCCCATCAGTTGTCCCCCAACTGGATGAATTACCAACCAAAGCCACTGACAACAACTACTACCCCAAGGATATGATCCCAAAGATTTGGTATCAAAGCCACCAGCAGTCGAGCACATCTCATCATTCCGGGGTGTCAACATTCCAATATTACCGCCTTCAGGATGGTCACAGATGCCATGAAGGAGCAAACAGCATCCACAGTAAACTCGGTGATCGTACCAACAGAGTGCGGCAACACATGGAATCGCGCAACAAAGGTATAATGAAGACAAATATCTTTTACCCTAGGCTCCTAGCTTTCATTGATCTCAGAGTTTGACTTGACATCAAATTGCTTGGACATGCGCCACACTATTAACTAGATCTCACTAAGGGGGTGCAACAACAACATTTACACTAGAGACAGAAAGATATGTAGTCCGGAGCTCAACTACAAAAGAAAAGATATAATGGAAACTGTCAATTTGCATTGGGACTGATTGTTCAGGACGCATAGCGATGTTTGAGAATTATGAGTGAATTATTGTAGTAATTGCATTTGAGGCCTCAAGAATCAAATAATTTGTAACGGCATAGCATTAGAAAAAAGTAGCATCATAGTAGTACAATCATAATACCTTGAAATGCAATACGTCGATACCAGCGTATTAGTATACTCGAGGAGTCAACTTGTATGGTTTGCTGTTAGAGTTAAGTATGGATATCCGGACAGACGGCAAAGAAAGGAATCGAGGCGCGAGAGAAGGGGAGCGGACCTGGTGGATGGGCGGGTACATGGAGTTGGTGCAGACAGGGCACTCGAGCAGCTCGTGCACGCTGGTGGAGGGCGTTATGAGCGGCCCCGCGACAGCCCCGCCGCCCCCAGAAACGACGACCACGTTCACCGCTGCCGAGGACGGCTTGGGGAGCGGGCGGGGAGGTGGGACACGGCCTCGTCGTCGGAGAAGGACACGCACTCGATGCTGTGGTCCATGATCTCCATGGTGGCCCGGAGCGGAGCGGATCGACCCGAATCGCGCCCGATTTCGAGATAGAACTCTGGCCCTGGTCTGGGCGGGCCGAGGATTCGCCCCGGCGGCCCTCGTGGATTCGAATTCGAGGAAGAAGAAGTGAGCAAGGGGAAATGAGGATGGGGAAGATATCGCACAGTTTGGTGGTGGTGGTGGGGCACTTGATTGTGCTATTATGGCGTGCTGTGGTGTGGGGTACGGTGGCTTTTGCTTCGCTCGTTGCGCTGGTGGGTTTATTACAGGTGCGGTGCATGTTCAAATTTGAACTTGTCGCCAGCGGCGCGTGCGGTACGAACAGTCGACTTGGAGCAAGCTAGTACAGCTTTATCATCGACTCAAAAGGAGGCACATCTAGGAAAGGCAAAGTGAGGCCCAAGTGGAGTAGATACTACTCCCTCAGTTCGGAAAAGGATGTCTTAGGGCTTGTTTGATTTAAAGGAAATGCATAGGATTTTTGTAGGATTCAATCATATAGGAATTTTTTCTTTCTTTCTTGTTTGATTTGTAGGATTGAATCCTATAGGATTTTTTCCTAAGAAATCTCTTGTACTGCTTCCTATAGGAATTCTAACATTCACTCCAACCTCTTTTTACCATTCCTTTGGTGGAATCAAACAAAATTTGGTACAAACAAAATCATATAGGATTAGGGTGTGCATGGCATGGCAATCCTATAGGTGTACTATTCCTACATTTTTCCTATCCTTTGAATCAAACAGGCCCTTAAATATATCTAGATTTGGATGTATGTGTATACTAAAACATGTCTACATACATCCAAATTTAGATATATCTAAGACATCCTTTTCCGAACGGAGGGAGCCCTCCGTTCTAAATTAAATGACTTCCATTTATCCAAATGTGAATGTATCTATGCTTGTAATATGTCTAGATACATGCGCATGTGGATAAATGGAAGTCATCTAATTTGGAACGGAGGGAGTAGATAGTAGTACAGGCATGTGCCGATTTCGATCAAGTTTTGAACAAAAGCAAAGGAAGTAAAGGGGCAGCCTCTTTTTTTAAAACTTTGATAACACAAATTTGATCAATGATAGATGTGTCATTTGTTATAAAATTTGTATCGTTAGAAACTTTATTCGAATACAAATTCAGTGATATAACTTTCGTGATGATCCATATTTTCTTGGTCAAATTTATGGTTAAACATGAACATCGAAAAACGTGTGTCCCACCAAAATGGGGATGTAGGGAGTACCGTGTAATTTTAGTTCTTCAAATCGGATTCGACGGTGGAACCTATCTGGGCCGCATCACCTCCACACCTACCATATCATTACATCCTTCCAAATATTAGATTAATTATTTAAAGAGCAAGAAAATAAGGGGATATAAGAAAACTCGCATCAATATTAATGTTATCTAACCTATTAGAGGAATAGGTCCAACCAAGGAGCTATATGTAAGTCAAGGGTCCGTCGTCCTAGCCCAAGAATTTAGCAAAAAAAAAACTAGTACTGTTTGGCCCATTTTCGCCCAAAATCATTAGTACCTACCCCCCCCCCCCCCCCACCAATTAGATCATTCGCTCTTACCTAACAACTCTTAAGAAATCAGCAATAAGATCATTTTCTCTTACCTAAAAAAACTTTAACGAACAATAATTATGGTACAATCTTGAGTTGCATATGTGAAAATTCAAAACAGCTCATGAGTTGCCTGTTTTAAAAAATACTAAAAAAATTGAAACCTCAAAAAACTCTAAAGAAAAATACAAATGCATATAGAAGTGTAATACGTTAGTAAGAAAATTCATCAACATATTTTTAAGCTAAGTTCCAAAAAAAAGCCAAGAAACTGGAGCAAAATGGAGTAGTTTTCTTCTTTTGGAGCTACAATTTCGTCTATTTGGGTAATTTACAGGTTAATATATACTAATAAGATTTGCATATATGTTGAAGATATCTATGCGAATATACATAAACAAGTTTGATTATGTACTAAACTGGGAAGGAGATGGAGGCGGAGATCACTAACTATTTTTGTGGTCTTATTACATCCACTATAGGCACACATATTGATGAGCTTCTGGACAGGTGTTCCCGTAGGTGTCACCGGATATGTATGAATCCCTTCTTCATGAATTTTCTGCAGAGGAAGTAAAAGCGGTGTCGGATTGTATCGACGGTCTCAAAACTTAAGGTCTAAATTGTATGCATACGGTGTCCTATAAAAAATACTGAGATCTAATTGGTGATCGTGTCATTGGGGAGGTTCTCCAGGTTATCAATGGTGGAGATTTTTTTTCTATAAAGGGCTCTTTATTACTCAAAAGATTGGAGCATTACAACTGATCTCTACATAACCAAGATGCAAACAACTCAAAGAGGTTCAAAAGATAAAAACAAAAACCGGCAACAACCAGTAATCATAGATAAACAGTTTATCAACTAAGGCGAAGGAGGGCAAATCCGTAGATCACGTTGCCACAAATGTTGGGTAAAAATGCTCCTTGCCACGTCCTCCAACCGTGTAGACACTTACCTAAATAAAGGATCTTCGTCCAATAAGTTTGTGTAATGTCATATAAAAATTGGTGACCAAGGTTAAAAAAAATAGATTAAAGGTTATTCTTCATGATATTATTGCTCTTAACCAAATTGCCTTCGCCCCGGTCGGCTTATCCCTCTATATATAAAGGGAGGACATCTCCACCCCCTCTCCAGCGCGCCACGTCGCCCCCTTTCTTCTGGCCGTCGGATTGATGAAACAGACGGCCAGGATCGAGCCACGACGCCCCTAGCGCGCAACACTGTTCCTAGCTACAGTACACGCGCATTTCAACCAATCAGCGGGTGCCACGTCGCCAGTCGCCGGCCGGTGGAACCGGTTTCCAACCGGTTACCCCTCCCGCACGATTTTTGGCGCAAACTTTTACACAAAACCCCCCGCAAAGGACTGATACGCAAATTTCGGAAACGACAGGGGCCTCCGTGCAAAAACGCGCCACATCTCCCCCTCCCTCCTTCTTCTCCCGCGACGGAACGAGGTCGCCGCCTCCACCGACGCGCGCAGTCGCCGCTCCGCTGCTCCTTCGACGAATCTACGAACACGGGAAGCTTCGTCGTCCTGTCCTCTCCATCCTCGCCCAATCTCGCTTGCCGGGACAATCGACGCGCGACGGAATCGACGCCGCCGCGCTCGCCATCCGCCGCCACGGATTTGCACGCCGCCGGCGGCTCCGGCGACCAAATGGTCCGCCGAGCCGCCCCTCCGGCTCCCCTCCGCCTCCTCGCGCGGATCCGCGCGATCTCAGCCCCGCGCGCGCAGCTGCTCGAGCGTGAGCTCGGCAGCACGTCCGCGTCCGCCGGCGAGTGACATCGTCATACGCTGACGTCACGTGCGACCCCACCTGTCAGTTTTTTTATTTTTTTAAAATGATTTTCAAAATAAAGAAAACCCTGACATGTGGGACCCATCTGCCAGAAATTTCACAATTACAGAAAAAATGCTAAAATTCAGAAAATTCATATCTTCAATTTACAATTCAAAATAACAATTATAAAAATATTAAAATTCAAAAAATTCATATCTTCCAATCTACAATTCGAAATAATACAAACAATATATCAACAATTATAAAAAAATGCTGAAATTCGAAAAATTCATATCTTCCAATCTACAGTTCAAAATAATACAAACAATATATCAAAATTTTCTAAATTTAGCAAGTTTTCAAACTTCCCACGCAAAAATTGCACCAACAAATAAATTGTGCACAATATAATGCAAATAACATATCAAAAATTTCCCAAATTTTACCAAATTCTCAGACTTACCACACAAAAGTTGCAACAAAAAAAAACATTGCTCAAATTTTACAAATCAAGAAAATTTACAATTTAAGAAAAATTCAGACTTTACACATAAACTAATAAATGTCTATTTTTGTTTAAGAATTGTTGAAATAGTTTCCCATATAATTCTCCTAACTTCCCGCTTTGATTCTTCAATTAGGAAATCTGCTCATTTAGATTACGTTGCTCTAGCTCCATAAGATTATTTCTACAAATACCCATCGGAAAAATATGCAATATACATCAAAATACTCAGGAAAAAAAATGATAACTACTTCTAGGAAAAAACAAACATGTTTGAATATTTTGAATAGGTAAATATTTAAAGAAAATCCAAATTGACTTCCTCTAATTATATGGACTTACATTTATTTATTACATTTTCAGAAAGTAGAAGTATTTCAAAAAATACCCATACGAAAAATATGGAAACATCCATTAAAATGCTTCGAAAAATAAATGTTGATTATTTCTGTAAAAAAAACAAATATGTGTGAATATTTTGAATTGTTTAAAATTTGGAGAAAATCATAATGCATTTCCTCCTTGGAATAATTTCCTCAAAAATGAAAATATTTCTAAAAATACCCTCACAAAAAAAATCCTGACTATTTATGGCATATGATCAAATTTCAAATTTAGATATTTTAAACTTCGAAATATCTTCCGAACCTGCACATTTTATAAACGTGAAATTAACTCAAATCTGAATAACTTCTCAAATTAAGCAATTTTCGAAATCCGAACACTTTTTAACCATGATTTTTTTTTGAATTTCCATAATTTCCAAACCTAAACAATTTGTAATTCTTTCTCACCAAAATTTCCCGAACTGTAATTCTTTCTCACCAATTTTTTTTCAATATAATTACAGGAGATCCTAAAATTCAATTCTTCTTCTCACAACAAACATTCAGCATTTCTTATAAGTTTCAAAATAGATTTGAAACAAGTTTTCCTTGTATTTTTTCCCAACAAATATTCCCCCCCCCCCCCCCCGCCCCATAAAACATTAAACAATTTTTTTAGTTTTAAAATAGATTTCACACGGTATTTGTTGAAAAAAATTCCAACAAATATTTCCCCCCAGAGAATATTCAACAACACAAAAAAATTATTTCCCCAAGAATATACAACAATATTCACAGAAGTTTCAAATATATTTCATACATGCTTCTCTGATTTTCTTTTCCCGAACAGGTTTTGCTGCGTTGACTCGATACAAATTCCGTAGACAGATACATACTGTATCAAGACCACTGCAGCGGGAACGGCGTGCCACAAATTTCAAATTTAATAAATTTTCAAACTTTCAACACAAAAGTTGCACCAAATAACCATTGCACACAAAAGTAAAACTAAGAAATATTAAAATTTAAGAAGTTTTCGAACTTCACACATGAACTAACAAATGTTCATTTTGTTTAAAATTTGTTGGGTTAGTCCTCCAGATAATTCTTCTATTTTTTCACTAGAAAAAAAATCCAAACGGAATTCAAAATTTCCGAACACAACGGGCACCGCGTGTCAACGCGCTAAATTTTCCAACAGTACTATCCATTCTATCATCCCAGTTTATTTTAAAATATTACAATTAGTGCTTACAAAATTATATAATGATTTAACAAACCTACGGTGCCTGTCAATACAAATTGAACTCACACGTCTAACTACAAACACTTCTCTTAATACATACAATCTTTCACTTCAGCACATACATTTTACTTTTTGAACACAAAAAAAACTAATTAACACTATTAAAAACACAAAATACGCTCACGTACACACGGGCGCGGCGTGTCGTCGCGCCATCTTGCCTAGTATGGCTTAAGGACATGCCCTTTAATCCACAGATAGGAGCTGCGCAACACAACGCACAGCCTCACGTGGCTATTTACGTGTGATGTGGAGAAACCAAAACTTGTGGCTTCGAATACTATCAAGTAATTGAATTTAGGCGGGTCAAAACCAAAACTTTACGCGAGATAATTCTGAACTAATTGAATTTAGGCGGGTCAAAATCTAAATATAAAAGAAATGTTTTGTTCTTTTCTTTCTCAAATCAAGTAACAGGCTTGTATCACATTTTCTAATGGGGAGCGCTGAGCGTCCTCCGGATGATTAGTTTCCCCGATCCTCCGCATTGAGAGATGGACACGTGTCATTCACGTGGTCAGAAGTCACCTTTTACTTTTCATTCACAGAAAAAAGAAAGCAACAAAAAATCCCCTCACGCCCATGGTCGCGACCATGCGCCTTCAGAACCTAGCTGTGATCTCCAACCATCGCCAGAGATGACATCGTCGCCGGAGAAGATGTCGTCGCAGCTTCACCGACCACCGCCAGCAGCACCGCCACCTGTCTAGCAGCACCACGATCCACCAGCAGTCGCCCACCACCCCTTTGCAACATCCTCAACTCCGACGATAGCACCACCCTTTGCAGCATCCTCAACTCCGGCGGTAGCACCGCCGGATCACTTGCAGCTTCCCGGTCTCCCGCTGGTAGCACCAACGACGGCCAGTAGTAGCATCGTCGGTAATCCCTTGTAGCAACCTGAAAATCCGTTGGCAGTAGCACCACCGCCATTGCTTTGTTGCAACACCTCCCACCTCTGGCAACACCAGCTCTCGTCGCTGGGAGCATCACCTCCCGTCGCCGGTAGCACCACATCCCGCCGGCAGCACCACCTCTCGCGTTGGGAGCATCCCCTCCCGCCGCTAGTAGCATCACCTCTCGCCGCTGGGAGCATCACCTCCCGCCACTGGCAGCACCACCGCCCGCCGCTCGGAGAATCACCTCCAGTCGTAGGCAGCACAACCTCTCGCCGTAGGGAGGATCCCCTCCCGCCGCTGGTAGCACCACCTCTCGCCGCTGGCAGCCCCACCTCCCACCGTAGGCAGCACCACCTATCGTCGAGGGTCGGCCGCCCTTGCAGCTCCTGCGCCCACCCGCCGACCACTGCGGAGATGGGACCAGCGGCAGGCCGCGCCCCGCGAGAGAGGAACGACGGCGGCGCGTGGGCTAGAGACGGACATGGAGGCCGGCCGTCGCGGTCGTCGACACCGGAGACGGAGATGGGGGCGGTCGTCGTAGTGGTCCCCGTGGAGCGAGGTGCGCAAGGACCGGCCATGGCCAAAGAGAGACGAGACGGCCGTCCTCCCGCCTAAGCGCCTCCATCTCCGGCGAAGGCGGGGCGCCAGGGAAACTACAACGGCCTGCAGGATTTTGCTAGATGGCTTTCATGGGGAAATCCGGTGGGGAGCAAAGCAGAGCACGAGAGAGACGCGAGTGATAAAGGAACGAGGAACGAGTGGCTGGAAGTAGATTGGAACATGGTGTGCGGGGCCCACCCTGACGAGGTGTCGCGATACAGGGACACGTACGCCCGCACATGTCGACCCGGAGGATGCTCTGGTGCAATCCTTACCGACAGAAAAAGATTGCAGTCAGGTTGATAATAATCGAGTGCCATTACTTGGTCGGTCCGAACCAAGGAATCCGTTAGAAATGTTTTGAAATGGATATTGTTCTCTCTTTGATCAGGGATTGCTATATGAAAAGAAGTGGAGTTTGATACTCCGGGGAACACCTGTGTTTTCCTTTTCTAATCCTGATTCACGTGCTTTTGGTCCCTGATTACACATTTCATAATTTCATATCCATTCGTTTCTTCCTATTGTTGTGTTTTTTATCCTATTATCCACAAATGTCCAGGAACAGATATTGTGGCAAATATCAGGAAGCTAAATACGTCCTGAGAAACTTCAGACTACTAGAAGTTGGTTAAAGACAAATATGCGTTCCCCTTTAAAAATATGCATGGAAGAGGATCAGCCCGTCCCTATCAGCGATTTAGGGCGTGTTTGGTAGCCTGCAGATAGGCAGGCCAGGCCCGGCAGCTGCAAAGGCCCGACGTTTGGTTGCCTGGGCGACCTCCCGGGCCAGGCCAGCATGCTCATCAAAGCATCGTCGGGCCAGGCCCGAGAGGCACGCTCAGATCGAGCGTGCCCCTCTCTCAACCGCGGCCGCAATTTCGCCCCCCTGGCTGCAGGTGCTCGTGCGACCATGGAGATGGCGGGAGCCCGCGCGCTGCAGCGAAAAAGGGGCGGGAGAAATTCGGTCACCTCCCGCCGAAACTCCACCCTATTTACACCTTCTCCGGTCACCGCCCAATTTCGAGCCACCATTTCCCCCCTCGTACCGAGCGCTCACCTCTAGTCGGCGAGCAGTAAGCGGCACACTCTTCTCCGGTAGGCGGCGGCGGTAGGGGTGGCTACGGCGGTGGGAGTTCCTCTTCTTCCTCGACGTGTCCTCCTTCGTCCTCAACTGCACCGATGGCTGTAAGTAGAAAACCCCTTTTCCTGACCTAGATCTGCACTTCCGTTGATCATCTTGTAGATCCTTGAGCATGTGTAGCATCTCATAGATAGTTGAGCATGTGTACCAGCTTGTAGATCTGTTAGCATGTGTAGAATTTGTAGAATCTGTTAGATCTTTGAGCATGTGTAGGTCAGCTAGGTGTTCGTGACCTTCATTTGTAGTACCTTTTGTACGAGCTGCTGATGCATACGATGTTGTACTAGATGCTGATGCGTTACATCATTTTGTTCCTTCTTATGTCATCCATGTTTAGGTCGTGTACTCCTTTTTCTCAAAGCTTTCCTGTTGTTCTATGCGTCACCGATGCAGGATTCCGCCGACGACCTTAGTCAGGCCCTGATCCCCATTGGGGACTCTCGGATCCCTTCATGGGTTGCCGACTCCCAGCTGGAGATGCCAGTACCTCCTGTTGATCCGGCCAGTACCATGCTTGTGCAAGAGTACATCAAATCCCTGGATGCGGCCGTGATTGCCAAGGTGGCGAAGGCTAAGGCAGGGGTCAAGGGGACCATGAAATGGCTTCCATTCATGTCCACCTTTGTGCTAAACCAGATGTGTGCTCTCATCAAGACTGGTGTTAGGACCGACAAGGGGTTCAAAGAATGTCATCTGACAACCGTGGCCAAAGCTTTGTTTGTTCACTGTGGAGCTGAGGTCACTTCTACTCAGGTGTACAACCACCTGAGGAAGTGGAGGCTCGGGTGGCTCCATGTGAGCAAACTTCGTGACTTGAGGGGGCACAATGGTGTGAGGATTCTTTCACCATCATCCTTGAGAATGACCACTACGAGGGGCACGTCACGGTTAGCACATCATCACTTCTTGCAAACCCTTAGCATCTACTTGAGTCTAACCTAACAGTGTTGTCCTTATTGTGTTAGGATCACCCGAAGGACGCCGAGTTCCTCAACAAGCCCATTTTGAACTACACACGGATGCAGATCATCTTCTCCTATGGTTTGGCCACTGGCAAGTTTGCCAGGGGGTCAGGGGATCCTTTGGGAGCGCAGACTGACTTCAGCGAGACCCAGGAGTCTGAGACCATCGTGCTCGATGGTCCGGACAAGCCTGCTGATGGCAATGGAGATCCCAGAGCTGCAGCTGCAGCTGCTGCTGAGGGAAGAGGAAGATGGGAGCCCTCGGCGACGATGAGATCCAGGTGTTCGCCAGCATGACCGAAGCTGTGAAGGAGGTCGCCCAAGCCATTCGAGAGAGCAAGCCAACTGACATGCACCCTGACCTCTACAAGGTTGTCATGGACGTCGTGGGCTTCTCGGAGGAAGCACTCATGGTTGCTCTGAGCCACCTTGTGGACAACAAGGCACAGGGGGTGAGCTTTGTGGGCATGCATTTGCAGCACAGGACCCTTTGGCTGAGGACCTTCCTTGCCAAGCACAACGCCGATTAGGCGTGTTGCGAGTGGTGGTGCCGACAGCAGCATGAAGAAGACGAAGATGATGATAATGTACATTTTGGCTTAGCTAGGGCTTACAAACTTCTCTTGTGGCCTGTATATTTTGATGAGGTGGTATATACTAACCCCTCTTGTGATGATGCTGGTGGTAGGATGACACCCGCTTTTTGATGTGGTGGTAGGTTAACACCATAGTGATAGGATGAACTTATGATCCTCCTTTTGTAATCATCATGCATGCTGCTCTACTTTTATGAATTGCTTTCAACTACTGATGAATTCCTATGTATTCATTAACCTCTTATGTTTGTACTTGTTCATAGATGAACTGGTATGTCGTCTACAGAGGGAGGCGTCCAGGAGTACAGGAGTACAACTCCTGGAGAACCTGCCAGGATCAAGTCGCCGGCTTCTCCAACAACAGCTACGAAGGGTTCGAAACATTCGATGAAGCACAACACAACTACTCCAACTTCCTGAATCAGCAGAACGCCATCGAAGATCATGCCGGTGGAGGCAATGTCATGGTGGGCGAGATGATGCTTGCCGATCAGGTGATAGCATAGATGGACAACGATGTCAAGCCTAGGAGGATCAAAGACTTCGTCATCGTAGTTCTCGTTGTGGTGATTGTTAAGCTCCTGCTATTTTAGATGACAGTGCATTATCTTATGCTGTAATGCGGTGAAGACTGGTAAGCTCACCATATTTGAACTTGGGTAACCCTAGTACGACTACGGCGTACAACCAAACACACTGCCTTTGCTTCTACCGAACCAAGTACCACAGTTTGCATATAACCAAACATTGTGTACTGGTTTCCCAAACCGATGCAGCCATACCTCATGCAGGCCACCAAACGCCCTACACAACCAGGCTGAGAGGGTGGCTCAGCCAGACTAGACCAACCTAGGCCAGGGAGATGAAAATTGGATGCCGGCTACCAAACGCGCCCTTACCACATCCCCCGTTCACCCTTCACTGGACCATTGTGATTACGTCTACTACAGTGCCATCACTGGAGGATCTGCTGACAGCTTTCCCACGCTTGACCACTTCCTTTGAGGCGAGGCATGTTCAAGACACACAGAAATGCATGGCCAATGTACTTTTTCTAGATGCAGCAGAACCAAAGCCGATTTGCCATGACAAATTACACCCGCAACATGGGCAGGCTGAACTCGTACATGGATGAATTTATGGGCATGAATTTACATTTGAATTGGCTACAGTTACACGCTGGTAACAAGTTATATACATAGTTACTGTTGTGAAGAACCCTACATGTTGGCCACTCTCGAAGGGGTCTCGGCATCAACCTCAGGTTCTCCAACTGACTGCCGCTGCTGCAACACAACAAGGAACTTTAGGGGCATGCAAACAGGTGAAGCTGGGGTGATCAACCAACACAAAATAAAATAAAATAAAATATGGTCCCAGACTGATTCAGTAAGTTCAGTTTTAATTTTTTTACCCCATACACAAAATTGAAAATCAGTATCCTTCAATCACATGCCTAGCTGTGTCTTTGTCAATTTGGAAATGGATAATTAAGCAAGAAGATTGATAAAAGGAAATGAGATAAATCCAGGGGTTGTCCATGAGGTGCGTGGAAGGAAATGCAGGGCTGTTGCCAAAAGACAAGTTAGAGACACTTGCTGTTTGGGGTCGTCTCTTGTCTCTAGATGAAGGGGAAGATATTTAGAGACACTAAAATATAACTGGACTAGCCTGAACTACTGCAACGTTCTAGAATAGAACTGCTTCAAATAATGTGCTAAATGTGAACTATGCATACAGTGGGTTGTGAAACTAATTTCCTTTCATTAGATGTAGGATTCAATGATAGGTAAGCCGTAGGCAGTAGTGTACAAATGATAGTTCGCACGCACCATTGTCTCTTTATTATGTTTGTCCAGGTAGAGGTCCAATGCTCCTTCACCAGAAAGAATTTTAGCTCCAAATCCATGCTGATTCACAGATCCAACCGACTCTTCATCAACAACAACAGCGTCTATTTTGTCTTTTCCGGTTCGTATTTCTGGGATCTGTAAGAAATTTGTTCATTAGGACGGTTAAAGGAACAGGACTGATAGATAATGGCATGATGCAAGGGTGCCAATAGTCGTGAAATTTGTTCATTAAGAATTAAAGTAACAGGACTTAAGGATGATTAAAGTAACAGGACTGCACCCATTAGTGGAGTAATTCTGGAAGTCTTGAACCAAAAGATACCCGTGATACATTACCACTTACCAGGTGCCATAATGGCGCTCCAAATTGAGACGTCCTAAATTCTAATAACACCAAATTTACAAACTCCAGCACTGCAGAAAGAGAAGAGTACACACCTCATACATTGCTTCAGTCAATATAGTCTCCAGAATTGACCTTAGACCTCGAGCCCCAGTATTCTTTGATATTGCTCTTTTGGCAATAAGCCGTAAAGCTTTCTCGGTAAAATGCAACTTCACCTACAATCAAACGACACAATATATTAAACACGCTTAAGCGGGTGTACTACAATAGCATTTTGACCACAGCAATGGTTGAAAGTCAATGAGAACATTCTCGCTTACATCATTCATTCCAAATAACTTTGTGTACTGCCTGCCAAGGGCGTTCTTTGGTTTTGTAAGAACCTGCAGAGAGTGCACATAAGAATTAAGCAAGACAGAATATAAATCGTCTATCTAGGAACCAAGAATGCTTAGCACAACATATGAATATCACTTGAATTTTGGCACATTTTGCGATCAAAAGCGATACCCTGAAAACAAGGTAGCAAGTCATGGCATGTATCAAGCAGGGTTTTCAAGCATAGTTACACAATTCGTTACAAGATGCGTCAAAGCCCAATCCAGATCGATCAAGCCAGATCAGGGTTCGAAATCACTCGCGATCAGTGTGAGTTCGCTCCCCGAATCAGCAAACCCTAAATCCAAAACAGAACCCATCTCGTCTTGTAGGTGATTATGGTCCTTGCAGCGCGTCGCTCAGCCCACTTCCCGGTAGAGCCACGCGACAAATACGCAAGTCGGCGGGATTAGCCTCCTTGACCGGTGTCATGGCCACGTCGGGACAGGGAGGCACCCTTGGAGGAGGGATAGGGGATGGCTGCAGCAAATCAGTGACCAGCTTCACAAGAGCCTGAGCAGAGACAGTGGGTATGTGGTCTCGGGTTGAGCTAGTCATACGTAATATGTGGGCTAGTTGGGCTGTCTGTATACCAGACAATAAATTACATTATACGATATGTTTGCGAATCTGAAAAAGTTAAGTCGCGAAGCTGGTCACTGATTCGCGAATCTAAGATGCGGTGTACCCCTAGTGAATCGGATGTGTATGAGGTAGTGAATTGCGAATAACGAATTAGGAATCGCGAACCAAACGAACAAGCATGTTGTCCCGGGCTGATGCTCTCTCAGCTAGCTACTCTCACGAACACACACACTGTGGAGTGGATCGATCAGTAGTACTGGATGGTCACGTACACAAGTGAAGCTAGATTGCTTGTGTTCTGCTTACTTACATTGATGGGTACATGTCCTATTTATAGGACTTTACAACCGACCTAGCTAGGAAAATATCTACTGGCTTCTACTAGCTTCTACTGCCTTCTACACGGTAACTACAGATTTCCCTTGTTCTGGAAACTACTACTAGCTACTAAGCTACAGCAGTAATACTGACTATGGTAGAATTTTCTAGTGCTGTGTAGAGGGTAAGGTTAAGGTGATGCACAGGATTATTCCAACATTCTCCCCCCTAATCCTGATGCGTTCACTTGATATCGACGATGCCAATCTTCTCGCGTAGAGTCTGAAACTTGATCCGACCAAGTGGTTTGGTCAGAATGTCTGCCAGCTGATCATCGGTGTTGATGTAGTCGACGGCAATCTTGCCGCTCTCGACATTCTCCCGTATGAAGTGATAGCGTGTCTCAATGTGCTTGCTCCGGTCGTGAAAAACCGGATTTTTGCACAGTTGGATCGCTGACTTGTTGTCCACGAGCACTGTAGGGACCATGGGGTCTGTGGCGAAGAGATCCCCGATGAGGCCTCGCATGCTGCGGTAGTGGCGGCAATGTACTCTGCTTGGCAGGATGATAAGGAGACCACCTTTTGCTTCTGAGACTGCCAAGTGATCGGGCACCGATCGAGGAAAAAGAGAGTCCCCATCGTGCTCTTCCTGTCGTCAACGTCACCGGCATGGTCGGCGTCACTGTAACCGACTAGGCGTGCGTTGTCGTTGCCGCTGGAACGGTACCTGCAGCCGTAGTGGAGTGTCCCTGCAACGTACCTCAGAATATGCTTGACGGCGCTCATGTGCTCGGTGGTTGGCTTTTCCATGAAGCGACTGACGTAACCGACGGCGAAGGAGATGTCTGGCCGCTGTGCACGAGGTAGCGAAGGCTACCGACGATGCTCCTGTACAAAGTGACGTCCACAGGTGGATTAGTGCTCACCTTGGAAAGCTTCAGACGCGGCTCCATGGGAACATGCACGGCGATGCAATCTGCCATGCCCGCCTTCTCCAAAAGCTTGCTGGCGAACGCAGCCTGCTTGAGGCTGATCTCCCCCGGTGACTGCTTGACCTCTATGCCGAGATAGAGCGTCAACAATCCCAGGTCGCTCATGCAGAATTTTCTGCTCATCTCCTTTTTGAACTTGAGATAGTCTCGGTGCTTGCGCCTGTCAGGATCAAGTCGTCGACGTAGACGCCCAGGAGAAGCCGCTCGCCATCCTTGCCGCGGGTGTACACAGCATGCTCAGATGGGCTGCGAGTGAACCCGAGCACGCTGTCCAGCTTGGTGTTCCACGCTCTGGGGGCTTGACGAAGACCATACAACGCCTTGTGGAGGCGCAGTACCTTGCTTGACATGGTGGAGCTCGTGAAGCCCGACGGTTGCGTCACATATACTTCCTCGCCGAGTTCCCCATTCAAGAACGCAGTCTTCACGTCCATGTGATGCACCTCCCACCTTTTCTGTGCGGCAACGGCGAGAAGTAGACGAACAGAGTCCAAACACGCCACCGGGGCAAAAACCTCGTCGAAGTCGATCCCCGGTCGCTGCACGTACCCCTTTGCCACCAGGCGCGCCTTGTGCTTCAGCACGTTGTTTTGGCGTCTCGCTTGAGCTTGAAGACCCATTTGAGACCGATTGGCTTGTGACAACCTCAGCTCCTCAAGCATCGCGGCGCGCCAGTGCTCGTCATGCTCCGCCTCAGCATATGTGGATGGCTCACCGAACGAGGTGAGTAGCAGGCGCTCAGCCTGGCCTGGCACCGGTGCGTCGGGATCCATCATGTCGAGGATGCGACGGTAGCGGTGTGGATAATCTGGATAGTTGCTTTCGTCGAAGATCTCCGGGTCTGGTGCGGACGGAGGTGTGGCAAACCTCACTTGTTCTGTAGTGCCTGCAGGGTTTGTATTGTGGTTGCCGTGGCTATAGACTTCTCTTCCGAATTGTTTTCGGGCTGAATCTCCCTCGTGGCAGGAGTTGCTGTAGTGGACTGGGTTGGCGAACTAGGCAATGCGGCAGGTGTAGGTGCATAGGAGTACTCGATGGTGAACTCTCCTCCGCCATGATCTTCCGCCATGCTGTCGGTGCTCCAATCCCAACCAGCACTTTCGTCAAAGACGACATCGCGGGAGACGTGAACGCGCTTTGTCGTCGGGTCATAGAGGCGGTACGCCTTACCACCAGGTTCATAACCGAGCATCACCATGGGCTTGCTTCGGTCATCCAATTTCTTCAGGTTTGGCGTCGTGATCTTGGCGTGGGCCCTGCAACCAAAAACACGAAGTGTACATTTGGCTTCGTACCGTGCCACGCCTCGTACGGAGTACGCCCGTCCACGCTCCTTGTGAATGAACGATTGAGGACGAAAACGGCCGTGGTGACCGCCTCCCCCAACACTGTGCTGGCATGCCGGTGCCTTTCAACATGCAACGCGCGGTGCTGACGACCGTCTGGTTCCGCCGTTCCACCATCCCGTTCTGTTGAGGTGAGTACGGAGCAGTGAGGTGCGCTTGATGCCGTGATCAGCGCACCAGTCCGCGAACTCCGTCGCGGTGAACTCCCCTCCTCTGTCGGTGCGGAAGACACACAGAGTGTGTCGTGACTCCACCTCTGCGCCAGCTTGGAAGCGACGGATGGCCTCCGGTGCCTTGTCCTTAGTACGCAGGAGGACGATCCACATGTACCGGCTGTAGTCGTCGACGAGGAGAAGGAAGTAACGCTTACCTCCTAGCGTGGGCGGTGAGATAGGGCTACACAAATCACCATGCACGAGCTCCAACGGTTCGGTAGCACGGTACTTTGCCACTTGGGGAAACGGGCGCGGCGGTGCTTGCCAGCGAGGCACGCCTCGCAGAGCTGCTCCACGTGGTTGATCATGGGAATCCGCGCACCATGTCCTTCCGAGGAAGCTTCTCGAGACCTTCAAAACTCTGGTGGCCGAAACGCGCATGCCATATCCACGCGTCCTCGCCCATGTGAGCAGCGAGGCATACCGGCTTCTCGATCTGGAGATGCACCATGTACAGCCGGTTCCGCATGCGAGGAGCCTTGGCGATGAGCTTCTTCTGCCGGTCGCGGATGATCATCATGCCATTCTCGACGTGCGTCGGGCACCCAATCTCGTCGAGCTGCCCGATGTTCACGATGTTCGTCTTGATCCGTGGGATCCCGTAGACGTTTGACAACGCCCTGTGTCGCCCGCCATCCATGGCGAACATCACCGTGCCACGCCCGCAGATGTCGACAAGGGAGCCGTCACCGAAACGTACTGTGCCGGAGACCTTCTTGTTGAGCTCGGCGAATACAGATGCATCTCCGGTCATGTGGTTCAATGCACCCGTGTCCAGGTACCATGCCGTGTCGGTGTCACTCGAACTTGCGCAGCTCGACGTGTGCACGTTCCTCGTTGAGGAAGACTTGCTCCCCCATTGTTGGTGAAGAGGGGTTCGTCGTGTCCACTGCCACTGGCTCCTCGTTATGGGTTGCCATCAGCAGCGTGTTGTCGTCGTCTTCAACCTGCACAAGGTTAGCCGCCTCGCCGCGCTGCTCACGGTCGCGCTTGGCCTTTCGGCACTCTTTTGCCCAATGTCCAGGCTTACCGCTGTATCGACAACTCCCTCTACGGCGCTCACCTGAGCAAGTGCCGCCACCTTGCACACCTTGCTCCTTCCGCCTGGGTGCCGGCTTGCCGATGCTGTCGCTGCCGCTAGATATGCCCTTTCCGTGTTGTCGTTGACGGATTGCCCATTCCTCCTCTGTGAGGAGAAGCTTGTTGACGTCGCCGCCGCTAGATACGCCTTTTCCGCGTTGTCGTTGACGGCTCGCTCATTCCTCCTCTTTAAGCAGAAGCTTGTTGACGCCGTCGGTGGCATCGTCTAGGTCGTACGCCCTCGGTGGCATCGTCTAGGTCGTACGCCTCCTCTGTCGTGAGAAGGCGACCACACAACTCCTCGATTGTCAACTCCCGAAGGTTGACAACCTGCTCGATGGCCATCACAATTGGCCGGTACTTGCTCGACACCACACGCAGGAACTTGAGCACCGCCTTGTACTCACTTATGGGATCGCCAAGGAGCTCAAGATCACTGACAATGTTAGTCGGATCGAGAAATCTTTGATTGACTCACCAGGGCGAAAACGAAGTTCCTCGACCTCGCGTATGCGCTAAGAGCCGAGACGCATCGTCTTGAGCGTTTCCCACGCAGTTTTCGCGCAGTCCTTGGACGCCAGCGTGTGCACCAGCTCCGGCGGAACGGCACGGAGCAATGCTGCCAGCGCTGCTCGATCGTCGTGCTCGTCATCGGCGCCGAACTCGATGACATCCCACAAGTGCTGAGCCTGGAGCTGGACGCGCATCACCATCGCCCACTCAACATAGTTTGAGCGGGTTAGCATCGGATATTGGGCAGAGCTGGTGCTCTCCCTCACGACAAGCTCGCGCACTACCAGCTCGCCGCCACCGCGGCGTGTCGGGCTGCGGCCCCGTCGAGCCATTGGAGATGTGGAAGGGCGTCTCCTTGCGACCGGCGGCGGCGTCTTGGACCCGCTGCGTTCACCCTTCTCGCCGACCTCCGTTGCAACCTTGGACATGGCTCTGATACCACTTGTTGTCCCGGGCTGATGCTCTCTCAGCTAGCTACTCTCACGAACACACACACTGTGGAGTGGATCGATCAGTAGTACTGGATGGTCACGTACACAAGTGAAGCTAGATTGCTTGTGTTCTGCTTACTTACATTGATGGGTACATGTCCTATTTATAGGACTTTACAACCGACCTAGCTAGGAAAATATCTACTGGCTTCTACTAGCTTCTACTGCCTTCTACACGGTAACTACAGATTTCCCTTGTTCTGGAAACTACTACTAGCTACTAAGCTACAGCAGTAATACTGACTATGGTAGAATTTTCTAGAGGGTGAGGTCAAGGTGATGCACAGGATTATTCCAACACAGCAAATCAGGTAACCATGTTTTCAAGGTCAGTCCATTCAAATGGTATGCATGCCTTTTCTGGTCACCAAATAAACATGCTAATCCATAAGCCATTAACAACCATCCAGCCTTAGTAAGTTGGTAATCATTACTAGTAAGCTGATTCAGGCCTCCGCATAGTAACTGAACACTATGGTAGCATATAAACCCATTATGGTTTGTTTCAGATGCTGGCATGTCTTGGCTAAATTTTTGGACAGAATTATGCCACTAACAATACAAACGGAAGAGGAAATTTTGCATGAACCGTGGATTGCTTAAGATAAATGCAAAACAGTGTGCAACTGGGGTAAGACAGTACAAACATAGGACCTGTAAAAGAACCATGGAAACCATAATAAATCGAATCATCACAGGTCTCATGAACAAAAAGAACCGAAAGGAACATACATGTGCGGCTGTGCGGTACAACTTACCTCAACAAGTTGATCTTCACTTAGGGAAGATAGACTAACAAGAACTGGAAATCTGCCAACAAACTCTGGGATTAATCCGTATGCAATGAGATCACCACTTTCAACCTGCAGAAATTAATTCCAATAAGAACATCAAATACTCGAAAGCATGAAGCAGAACCAAAACAACAATATATATTCCACTAGTTGGTCACCAACATAGGAAGCAAAATAAAAGACACTTGGCTTTTGACTCACCGATTCCAGCAATGTGGATGTGATCTCAGCATTTATAACACTACCAGTCCGCATATTAGAACGAACTGGTGCTCCGAAACCAATGGAAGAATCATGCCTCCTATAGAAGATACAGGGAAAGCCAAAGTAAGAAAAACCAGTGACACAGGTGAAACGTAAATGACAGTTTATGTTCAACCTTTCAGAAATAGTCTTCTCCAAGTCCACAAAAGCCCCACCGCAAATGAATAGAATATTCTTCGTATCAATCTGCAAGCATACAGAAGAACATAAATGATTTTTTTTTTGGAAGACGGGGGGATTACTCCCCACCGGTTGTTATATTCATAGAAAGTAGCCTGGCGGGCCATGTTCTTACAACAGATAGAAATTGTACAGGGGGATACAAGGGAAGAGAAGACAAATAAAATACAGAAAAAGACAACTAGAAACAAGAGAGAAAACACTAGGGAGGGGAGGTTAGCAATGAAGCCCACCGAAACCCCCGTGAGGCCGACACATTGAGAACTCGAGCCAGCCGCAAGAGGAGGTTCTCCGGTGAGAACCTCAGCACCGAAAGCAAGCAGCCAAAAGGACATCACGGGCACGGACGAAAGGCGCGGGTCCGTGCGACGACACCGGTGTGCCGCCGGCGTAGCCGAACGGCGGTGCACTGCCGAGACCAAGCACAGTCGAACGGCGTCGAATAGCCAAGACTGGGGCGACGACACCGGTGTGCCGACCCCGTGGTCGAAGGGCAACACAAGCCAAGGCCACCCCAGGAAGTCCGGGGATTAGGTAGCAAAACGGGGCACCACAACAAGAGCACGCCGAGGGATGTCACTGGCACAGACGAAGGGCGTCGGATAGCTGAGTCTGTGTGGCACACAGACACTGGTGTGCCGCCAGCGTAGCCGAAGGACGCTGCACCGCCGAGACCAAGCACAGTCGAAGGGCGTCGGATAGCCGAGACTAGGGCGACGACACCGGTGTGCCGACCCCGTGGTCGAAGAGCAACGCATGCCGAGGCCACCCCAGAATATCCACGAGGCTCCACCGGGGCCACCGATACCACAGCCCAATCCTGCAAGGATACGAGCCAAGGTCCAACACGAAGGCAAGAGGCAAATGCCGCCCGATGCGTGTCAGGCTCCAAGGCGATGCCTCCAAGGAGGAAGAACGACGCCGAGGCGACGCCATCGCCTGATCCAGGAAGGATCGGAGATTTTGGTCCGAAGCGCGCCGGCACAGGGGAGCATGCCGGGACAGAGGCGAAGGTGGCGGGGCAGATGCGGAGGCCCGGCCCAGCCGCCTCCTCGAGCTGCGCCGGAGGCCCGCGAGCGGCAAGCCCCACCGCCCCCTTCACCGGCGCCGCGCGGCTTGTCCGGCGGCAACCTCCGGGGATGGCGAGGGAGAGGGGCGGGGAGGAGGTGGTGGCGGCGGGAAAACTAGGGTTTCGCCCTCCCGTCGCCCAGAGAGGAGGCGACGCGAGGGCGTGGGTTCCGATTGATAGCTTTTTCACATTCACACACTAACATAAATCATATTGAGCAAGTTCGGCAGGCTTATCTGGAGACAGTGAATACAAGTGCAAGTTATGCAAAAACCAGCTGGCTCACAGGTACACTTGGTTGCAAATAAATGCAAGAAATGCCTTGGGTCTTATGGGCTAGCACCATGAGGTGGTGGGCTGGCCAGCCAAGGTACGAGCCTCACTTCTATGTAATTAAATTTATTCCCTAGTTCCTCCTAGGACCAACTCATTTTGGATACAAATAAATGCCTTGGTCCACATAATACAATGATAGAAAAAAAAAGCAATCTTGATTCCTTCCCTTTTCCCTTTTAGAGCTAGAAACGGTTGGTCAAAACTGTTGCCGGCTACTAACAGAGCCTTAAAGAGGGACGTGAGAAAAAGACAAAACCACATGTAAATGTGGATACATGCATCAAACACTCCAAGGTGCCTCGAGACTGATCCAAGTGACACAATAATTAGAAGATGTGAAGGATGCTTGAATTTCAAAACTGTCTTCCTCCCTCTTCATTGGTTCTCAGCTATACCACTGAGGCACTGACCCTTACTCTCAATGTCCGTCGTCACTCTGGAATAGCCCTTCTGGAGCCCGGGCCTTGGTGACGATAAAATAAGCTCGATAGGTATGCCCCAGCTCCGATACAGGACAACCAGCTTCTGAGCTCAATAGGCATGTCCATGGCCAGATACAGAACGTATGCTGACTAGGAGCTCATCCGAACAGAGACTGGCCTTTCTCTCGCCACATGCAGCTGCATCTGCCGTGCCCTGAGACCAGAACTGAGCCATGTCTCGCTGTTGCCATGACTACTGCTTGTGCTCCTATGAGACTCGATCCACCTCCACTCACTGGCCAATATCCCACCAGCAAAGAGGAAGATGTACTCGTGGGTGAAGGTGGGAGGGGCGAATTTACTCAAACTGTTGCCAGTCCTATTTAAGAAATTTGCTAGCTATCGATGCTATGTTTGCAAAGTGACAAAGAGATGGTGCTAGATTAACAGTTTTCCCTAAAAGAACAAATATCAAACAGCAGCTAAAGAACAAAATTGGCATGCAAGGTACCTGGGTATTATCACCCCTTGGGTGCCTTCTAGCCCCTTTCTCAGGAACGCTCACGACCTATCTTGACAATACATAAAAACAATTGGAAGATCAGTAAGCAGTTAACTTGTTGTGCATATTAGTACTTCATGTTCTAATATTCAAGGATACTAAGACACAAACACCTAACAAGAAAAAACCCTTAAAGTCGAGAGGAGATCAATCTATAATCTATACATGTCAGTACATATTTTCAGGAGAATTGATGAACTTCATAAAAATAGATATCATAAAAAACCTGAAAAGCTTATTGCGTCAATGACCATGCCTAACTTCATAGACTAATCAATGTGGAGCAAATAAGATGATATGACCATCATTTGCATCACTAGTACAATTACATGGCAAAGGCAACCAACCCATAAAAAAGGTTGCGCACCAGGATCCTGAAATTGACCGCTGAGTCTCTGGAAATTCTGTACGAACTAATGTATACTTATATAAGCACACGATTAATTTACGCTGATCAGAAGCCCATAAAGTACTACGAACACAGTGGCGCACACAAATTCATGTACAGAAGTAAGGGGAAGGTAGCTAGTTGTCAATATAATATGTAAAGATTGTTAGTCTTAAAGATCACAATATATACAATATTAGAAAGTGGCCAATTGTATTTTATGTACTCCATTTCAGAACTGAATAGAACACACATATTACAGATTTACAGTGAAACCTAAACCATATCACGTATTGACATGTTAGCAAACAAGTTTGCACACAATTTAATAAACACTCGATGTCAGCAAACAACCAGCTATCTTAACTCTTTCTTGTGCAGTAATTGAGTAATGATGAATGATCAACCGATGGCATCAAAAGTTTACAAACTCACCGTTCCCTCGAGCATTTTTAATAGCGCCTGTTGAACACCTTCACCTGAAACATCTCTGCTAAGGTTGATACTTTCAGCCTGCAAGGCATTGGAAACTTTATAACCAACATATAAAATATATGATAAATGCACAGTCCAACTGTGCATGTCATTCTGATTCAAGTACCTTCTTTGTTATTTTATCAACTTCGTCAATGTAGACGATTCCTTGCTGAGCAGCAGCTATGTCAAAATCGGCAGCCTAGGGTCCAAAAGAAAGTATCAAAGAAGTGCTTTCAATTCAAATTTTAAGGAAGGTATAACATGCTAGAAGCAGAAGTGGCAGAAAGAAATTCTAAACTCTTGGCTACTTACTCTAACAAGATCTACATCCCCTCAAAATTATTTGTTAAAATGCCATTAGATGCTTTACAGCAATCTACATTTTTTGAAACAGACATTCATCGAGACTGACACTGCGTTTGGATGTAGGAAAGATAGTCTGGAATTGAGGAATCTGGAATTGGGGCTCAAATTCCGTTATTTGGACTGGCTACGGAATCTTGGCCTGGAAACGTCGACCAATTCCGCGCGCAGCCCACCGCAGTGTCCGTTCGGGCCGAAACTTTCCGAGGGTCGAGCCTCGGAAAGGCACGGAAACGCCTCTGCCTGACTCGCTCCCTCGCTCGTTCCCCTCGCTCGCTCGGACGGGAAAAGGAGCGGCCGCCGACGGAGTCCATCTGGAGCTCGCCCCATCCCACGGCGGCGCCGGCGGCCAAGGTACCTTCCTCCTCGAGCACGGCCCTCCTCGAGCCCGGCCTTCTCCGTTCCCGTCCGTCTCCCACGTGTGGCCTACATACCTAACCCTAGGGCACGGCGGCGGGATGGGCGCACGGCGGGATGCCTTCCCAGTTGTCACCTCCATCGGGCCGGCCGGCGGCCAGGGGCGTCTCGCGCGCCGTGCGGCCGGAGGACGACCCGTTCATGGCTGTGTACCTGGCCTGCACCAAGAGCACCGGCCGCGACCCGTTCTGTGTGTTCTTGATTCGGAATTTATTAATTCTGCAACTGATTTGCAGCAGCAATCTTCATCTTTCTATCTCTGGCCAGCCCCATGAATCCAAATGGAACCGGATTTTGCTTCCCAGATAGCCAATGGTGTCAATTGTTGATTTCTTTGTCAACGTGTTGGCTTCTCTGCACAGATTCATTTAGTTGATGCCGTCAGGAAGGTTTTGCTGGTTAGAATCGCATGAAGAATTTCCTTGGTTACCTGCGTGTGCTTGGCTGTTTGCTAGTCTGCAGCTAATATTGATTCGTTGTAGCTTGTAGGTTCGTTTCAATGTTTAGTTAAACTTTGTATGCATGTGTGATTCTACAGAATGCAGTGCATGTGTTGCCTGCGGTTAGTCAGATGTTCTTCCCTGCTCCTCCACTGATGCAGATTAGTTGACCTCGAATTTTTAATGTCAATATTCAAGTGTACACATACTATATTGTTCATACATTACACACGTTTATATGGTCCAAACTCAACAAAACATCCAATTCCATGGTGTACACAACCAAACAGGAATTGGAATCGTGTGCTACCCTTTGATTCCAACAGTAAATTTCATTCACAACCAAACAACGGAATTCGAATTGGAGACCATTTCCTTTCCATCTTGGAAATGGAATTGCTAGTCCAATTCAATTCCCAGCAAACTTTCCTACATCCAAACACAGTGTGACGGAGTTCATAGCCAAATTTGTCAACATGTATGTTATACACACAAGGTGAAGAATATGAGCAACAAATTGCTCCTGGTAACATTAGAGACAGTTTTCTTACTGTTCTAAAAATTTGACAACAAGTTTTCTTCATATCCTAAAGAGTTTATAACAGGGAGACAAGCATGAAGGTCATATATACATATATTGTCATAGTGGATTTAATGATACGCATCATTCCCGCACTGCATGTGTGCTCAGCTTGAGGCGCGATTTACATGCATTGTTGCTTACCATCTATGCTGGCTACAGTAAACAAAATAGATAGATATTGGATTTTTTTTCATTTACATGATACACTATAATTTTTAATAACAACTAAGCCTTTTGAGGCTAGATATGAAACCCACATAGAAACTTGTACATGAAACACTATAATTTTTAATATATTATTAAATTCCCTGCATATCAACTACTACTGTGTTAACAAGTTTATGGGAAAAGTAGGAAAATTTAAGGTTATTGATATAAGCAACAGTAGGATATGACAATATGGCAAAAAATTAAACAGGTATAAATTCCATCATAATAACACAGGGATCGGGTCATACCGCTAGGAGTTTATAGAGAATAGATTCAACATCCTCACCAACATATCCTGCCTACAGTACAGAGAGGAAATAGTTAACAGAACTGGTGAAGCTGCAGTAAGTAGCCAAGTCAAACAACATTTTTACATTTGTGACAGATAGTGATTGAGGATTCTATGCAAGACAGATGGGAGTAAAAAAACTGAGAGATGTTTATAGCAAATGATAATCCAATGTGCAAATGTTGCCCAAAACCAGGCTCCAAGAGGAGATAGATTGCCTATGAATCTGTGTCCGAACGCTGCAGTGTCAATGGTGGAACCCAGTTGCCAAAGATTTGGCGAGGGCTTTCAGCATATGAATTTTCTGGGGTCCAAACTCTGAGGCAACTAAGGGCCTTTGGAATGCCAGAATGTAAAACATAGGAATAGGGGGAAATATGAAAGAAATATAGGGAATCCACTATAGAAGTATGATATTAGCTTTACATGGTATTTTGGGAATGGCTAATGGATACTATGTGTTTATTCTCAATCAAGCGAAAGATCAACAAGTTCAATTTGCATGCCATTGACAATTGGGTCTGGTTAATAACTTCTCCTACCCGTCAGGCTAGAAAAAAGTTTCTTCTTTTATGACAGATGCGGAAACAGTTTATTTTTTTGGAAAGAAAATCTACCATCTTGTTATACATTCCCATATTTGCCATGCTATGAGTGGTCGTGAACAAAACTGGATTTTGCTGCGGGTTTTGAGCTAAAGGCGGTATGGTATATTTGCCATGCTATGAGCGGTCGTGAACAAAACTGGATTTTGCTGCGGGTTTTGAGCTAAAGGCGGTATGGTATATTCGGGCGTCCTTTGCTTATAAAAAAAAGAGTAACAAAAGGAATAAAAGATATTCCTATTCCCTCTTCTTCCGGGAGATGGCAGTTATCTATATTTAAAAATAATAAAGAATATGGCATCTTCTGGAACTTTTTTTGGAACGAATCCACTTTTCGAGGAAGATGGAACATTTTGGGATACTCCGTCTGGGCCCCGCACTGGCAGTGAACACCAGCTTACGATCAGCTATGTGGATGTCCTGCGTAGATATGTGGCTATTCACAACCATGACGCTGGGTTTCACACAGAAACTACTCCACTATTCCTCTTGCTTTTCGCCCATTGCCTTGGATCTGCGCGAAAAAACTGAGCTCATTGTCTTGTTTCAGATCCTATGGAATCCACTGATACATGAAACTTCCTTTGCTTTTCCTTTGGTTTACTATTCATTTTTGGTCCATTCCAAACAGAAAAACTAGAGAACCTTCCTACAGGAACTGGTTTCCTTTGGAATTTATTTAAGTTTTCTTTGAAGTGAACAGGGACTGGGTGCCATAAATTGCAAGAAATTGTGCAATGTCATCGGTGGACCCTCAGCTTAGAGGTTTTGCGGCGTATAAATAGTGTGGATGCCCTATAGTGTTGCTTTAAGATTTGACCAACTTCGCTTATGGAAGAGCATAGACGCAGTGAAGTCCTACTCAAAAAATCTATGATAGTGGCATGCTTTATCTTACGGGCTAAGCACCTGCTACATTAAAAACTTCTCAACTTGAGTGCACATATCACAAACACATGGATCCATAATTCCATCTATGCAAGTTTCACTGCAGCATACTTGAGTGTCTGAAACCTCAGGATATTAGTCCCACTTACAGTATTGAGTGGATAATTAACCTCAAGATGGAAAATTTTACACGTACTATTTCATGGGAATGGAACAAAATGGAATGAAGCAGTAATCAAAGTGGAATAAATTGGACTGATATATAAAGATCATTCAACTAACCTGAGTGAGGGTTGTTGCATCGGCTATGACAAATGGCACATTGACAAATCTTGCGAGTGTTTTTGCCAGCAATGTTTTCCCTGACTTTGGAAAAGATTTTAGAAAAATGTAAGTAAGGCATTCATAATATAGGGAGACATATAGACATCTTATTCATGGAATAAATAGCTAACATGGATATATTATTGCAGGTTTTGTTCCGGAAAAAAGGAATAGCAATATCATGTGAAAGAAATGTAGGGGAGACTCAAATACTGAATCATGCATCAAACACTCTAATGTTGTGATGGTTCTAAATGTGTAGCTATTTCACATGTTAATACTTTGTGCGACTGAAAGTTCTCATGTGAGTATATAGCATCTCACTACATGACTTCTCATCATTGTAAGATGGACAGGAAATGTTTGGCCCACATTACAACAGCACAACAAGAACTTTCACTTAAACAATGTTAATACAGGTATAAATTGAGATAAATGAAGGTTCAACAACAAAAATGGTTATAAGGCTGTAAACAGATGAGGATTCTCTACCAGCGCATTGTGTATAGTTTGAACAATTGCATCATATAGCACTAACATACTCAATGATCAGAACATGTACCCGAGCCTGTCGGGCCCATCACAAGAATGTTGCTTTTCTCGAGCTCTACCATGTCAGTATCGCTTTCGCTGGAATCCCCAGCAGACCTGCAGTCCATATCTTGAGTTCAACTATCCACCTGATGATACACAGCAACTCTCATAGAACTTATGTTTATAGAATACCTACCGGCTGGAAAATGACTCACAAGATATCCTTTTATAGTGATTATAAACAGCTACAGACAGAACCTGCCAAAAGAAAAAGAAAAACAAGCCATTCACTTTACACTACCTTTGGGGACAAGAATAGAACATAGGCAGTGATTACCTCTAGAAGTCTAAAGTTACAACATTAAGAAATGCTCATTAAGCGGACGTTAGTGAAAGTACTAATAATTCGTATAACCCAAATTAGCACTAACGAGAAATGCTCAATACTTATTCCATACTACTAGACAGCTGCAGTAAAGGTGGGAAGCACCAAACTTCACCAGCTCCATTAACGAGAAACGCTGAATACTTATTCACCTTCTTGGCGCGCTCCTGACCGATGACGAACTTGTCAAGCCCACGGCAAATCTCCTTGGGCGTGGGGAACTGCTGCCCCAAGTTGGAGCCGCCCCAGCCCCCACCGGAGCCATCCCCATCCTTGCCATCACCCGCGCCGCCACCGGCAACCCTAACCACATCGATTCTTCCGACGGTGCCCGCGCGTGCACCAGGCGCATCCCCAGGCTGGCGCCAGATCTCCGGAGGCTCCCCTCCGCCGTCCGAGGCGCCGGTACCGCTGTCAGCTTGGGAAACAGGGGGCAAAGGCTGCTGCTGCTGCCGCCGCCGGAAGTAGGCCCATGGGCGGCGATACCCGGGGCTCTGGTTCTGCTGCTCCGAGGCGACGCGTCCGGCATGGATGCGGCGCGCGGCTGAGATCGCCGCGGTGGCGGCAGCGCGCGAACGGACGGCGGCGAACATGGCGTGGACAGAGAGGGAGGGGGAGGTGGGGGTTTCGTGCGGGAGAGAAGTGTGGAAGAGTGGAGGGGAAGAAGCGGCTGCGGGAGGGACTCCGCTTTTTTTTTACTACATCCATTACCATGAATATTTATGGTAGCAAATTGTACATGGTAGATACATGAGCTGACTATATCGATTACAAAATAAAATGGTAATTACCTCTTAGCGCAGCTGCGCTATTCGGTCCACTCGAGCGCTCACTCGATCCACCGTCCACGCGCTCTGAGATTCGCGTGCAGATGCCAACCTGTCCGGTCGCCGCACATGGTGGGGTCCAGGAGAAAACCTGAGGTGCGGTTCGAATTTTGGAAACCGTGCCATTCCCCACTTCCTCTCGCCTGTCCCATTTCTCGCTCGTTCCTCTCGGCGGAGTTCTCGGCGACGAGACGCGCGCGAGGTCAAATCCGTCGAGTGCTCCGGCGGAAGCTCGGGGGAGGAGGCGGGTGAGGAGAGGCGGAAGCTCGGCGGGGAGGTGGTGGGTGAGGCTCTGCCGCGAGGCCCGCAACCAAATCGACTTGCGGGTTTGAAGCTCCTCAAATCTAGTACGGCTACGCCAAGAGCAAGGAGATCGACGTCGCGCTGACGCCGGTGAGTACTTGCCGGACCTCGCGAACCTAGCGGTTACTGTCGATTTGGGGTTTTTTGCTGCCTGAGGTGAGGCTCGGTGGCTGGATTTTCGGGATTCGTGGTTTTTGGATCGAGGGATTCGCGGAGGAGCGGGTGCCTGCGAGTTTTCTGAGCGTTATCGTGTGGAATCTCGCGAGGAAGGGGCGGCGGTGCTCAGTTTTAGGGATGGAGCAGAGTTAGTTCGATGGATTCGTGAGGACTGGGGTGCGCGAGAGTTTATGAGCGGTGCCGGCGACCTCGATTCGTGGTCGCGTGCCTTCAACTAGAGCTTACGAGCGCGTTGTGTGTGATTCGTGGTCGCGTGCCTTCAACGAGAGCTTACGAGCGCGTTGCTGTGTTTTTGTCCCCTTCCATGAAATCCATAAAATCCCTTCTGTATGAAGGGAAATTGCTTCAGAAATAACACTGCCTTGCTCCTCTCTGTAGCAATAGTTTCATCGACATGTATTGAAAGCTTGTTATTCTCAATTTTTTGTGCTCCAGTTTGTGTATGCATGAGAACAATTCGTACTCATTTTCCATAGCAGTAGTTGCATCAATATGTAGTCTGAGTTGCATCAATATGTAGTCTAAGTTGCCTCTCAATTGGTGCTCCAGGTTGTTACCCAGAATCATACTTCAGATGTTGTCAGCCATTTCATAAGTTGCTGTAATCCAATGTACAAGTTGCATCAATATGTAGGGAAAGTTGCTTTCTATGTTCATATCACATACATCTCTAGTTTTTTTAAATTATTTTCTGTTGGTAACATTGTTGTTTCAACAAGACAGAGCAGGAATGGCTTTTTTTTTCCCTTTTTTTGTGTCACCAGATGGAGGGTTCTGATCAACCAGCAGTTGGAGGGCCGTCAGAAGTGCCACGGAAAGCAGGACTGTCTAAATCCACAGAGAATGCGGTTGCAGTGCGCAAAGGCAAAACTGCTGCAGGGCGGGGTCCTCATCCTAAGCGCAAACAAACCAATGAGAATGGACGCCAAAATCCAGAGACATCTAAAGATGCGGTGAAGAGGCAGAAGAGGGAAAAGAAGGATGTCACCGATGTAAGCGCTTACAACCTTTGACTTCATGTAGCTTCCATAAGCGCTTACTACCATATATAAGTTTGTTCCATGATGTGCTGCAAGTTGCTTCCATCGAATACTGCAAGTTGCTCCAGTATACATTTTCATTGTTGCCACATGCAACACTTGCCCTACACCATTTTTTATTAGTTTCTGGCACTATCGTTCTCAAAGTTGCCCCCTCTGGTTTTATAAGTGGCTTCATATCCTGGTTTACATTGGCTAATGCTCAGTTCATAAATTTTGATGCTATGTCTGTTTTTTTCTCTTGTGTAGGACATAAGGAATAGGGCTTCACCGTTTAGGCTATGGAGTGTCAATGACGGGCTATCTGGGAAACAGAAAAGCCTTCTTATAAACAAGCACTTTGGTGGCCTTTTGAACATTGCATCCTCAATGCCAGTAAAACTTAGCCAGTGGGTGATGAGGTGTTACGACCCAGTTAAGTCAGAGCTGGTTATACCC
This sequence comes from Poa pratensis, assembly GCA_947311845.1. Taxonomy (NCBI): domain Eukaryota; kingdom Viridiplantae; phylum Streptophyta; class Magnoliopsida; order Poales; family Poaceae; genus Poa; species Poa pratensis. The sequence goes on along the minus strand of CAMZMU010000095.1, from coordinate 2,525,494 downwards.
GATAGGGGCAGGATACCTATCGATGCAGAAAGCGTTAGCCTCATGTGGGGTTTGCCAAGCTCTGGTTTGAAGGTCTGCTGGGATATGCGCACGGACATTATTAAAGCAGTCAACAAGAAGTTCAATATCGACAGCAGCAACCCCCCAGACCTGACAGCCTGGTGCAAGAAGATAACGGACATGAATGGGGCAGCAGATGATAACTTTGTGCAAGCTTATAGCATGGTTGCGTACAGTTGTTTCTTCGCTCCAACAACTAGCGTCAAAGTCTGCGCACGATGTTACCCGGCTACATCTGATCCTGAACTTATCGACAAGTACAACATATCACAGTTTGTGGTAGACCAAATTAGGGAAGCATTCATGGCACTGGGCACCAAGAAGTCAGTATGCTGTTGTGTGTATCACCTCGTGGTAAGTGCATATAAAACCATTGCATGTAGCCAGATTTTTGTTTCTAATACATTTTTTTACTTTCTGCTGGAAAAATTCATGTGCTAGTTGCCGGAATAACATAGTACGTTTGCTATACTGAGCGTGCATAGTTGCTCCCCATAACATGCTTTAGTTGCTCTTCCATTGGTAACTGCAACTCTTTTTGTTCTACCACTACATGTTGCTTCTTCGAAACAATGTCTAAGTCAGTATTACAAATAAGTTTTGCTCCACCATGCTGACAACTTTTTTTTGGTTTTCCACCGGCTAACTGGATGTTTTCTTACTGTGTTTTAATGCAGCTTAAGTACTTAGATTCACTTGAGGTCGATGAAATGATAAGCAACTGCACACCACGCGCAAATGCGTGGGATGCTGAATTGATAAACACTGTCCTCAATAAAGATATGTTGGGACCTGGGGTGTTTGGGAAATTGCAGGTTAGATCTATCACTAACTCTATAATCCTCTTGGCATCATTTTTTATTTTCCTATGCGCGTCGTATAACCTAACGCACTTTCATTTTTTTTGTACTGGGTGTAAATGTGCGAAAGCTAAAGGAGAAGTATAGGGATACAGCACAAGGTGGGCTTTTTGGCGGATTGCTCAAAGCCGAACAATTTGTGGCCGCGAACTTGCCTGCAAGCTATGATCACAGTGTGAGAATCTCATATTCATTTCTGTTTTTGTTATATCCATATGTTTTTCCTTTTTAGACAGAAGCTAGGTGTTCAGTCTCATACCAAAGTTGCTGCACCATGTTCAAATTTGGTACTAACACCATGTACAAAGTTGATGCACCCAACTAACTACACAGCATTTTTTTAGTAGTTGCTGCTTCTTTTGTGTGCCACTTACTGCTAGTATATACAACAAGATGCTGCCGTTTTCATTTATTTCTCCTTTACTTGCCTCCACCATACTACACTAAAAAATACATAGTTGCTGCAATTTTCCTAGTACAATTAGTCCATGGACCAGATGTATTAGAGCAACATGCGAACTAAATTTGTTTTTTCGCACCGTATTTTTTTGTTGTCTAATACTGGTCATATCTAAATGATGCACAGAAAAAGCGGAAGATATCTGCAATGTTACATGATTACTGCACAGAGTTTGAAGAATCAATGACGAAATGGGTAAAAGGGATTGCTTGCCTTGATGAAGCCGGTACCAGCGGGACCAACTGCACTGGACGGCCTGCAGCAAATAATAGGGGCAAACCAACTGCCAAACGTCAACGCACAAAGCAACAGCAGAAAGAACAACTGTTACCAGAAGAAAGTGATGACGCTGATTCAGATGCTGAGAACAGCCAAGATTTGGTGTTAGATGACGAGGACAGTGATAAAGATGAAGAAGATCAGAGAAGGAGGGCGATAACAATGATGATGAGGACAGTGATGGTGATAACAATGACGAGGATGATGAGGGCGATGAGGACGGCGATGACGAGGACAGGGATAAAGCCGGTGGAAACGATGGAGGGGACAGCAGCAAGGATGACGACGATGCAGACGGTGGCGGTAACACTGGTGCGGATGCTGGAGCACCAAAGGTACATCCAGACTCCCACGGTGGGAGGTCAGGCACAACCGCCCCTGATACCACCACGCGCCAGTTTGTTTGTCAGAAGAGGAAACCAGGGGTAAAAGTAAAGATGGTGCAGCTGCTGAAGGCGAACCTGAGGTTTGCGTCACAGATCGAATGTCGTTACTCGATATATGCAGGATGGAGATTCCTTCCCGGCTGCCAGACATCCCAATCTTCGAGGTAAACACTGTTTGGGATGAGAGCCCCTCTCTCATGAGCAACTTGAACATTGGTAGCTTATTGAAGCAAATTCCAACATATGAGAGGGAGCAGCCACTCCTGGACGGTCTGTGCACTCCGTCATCATACAATGATTGGTTTGAAGAGTCTCATGGACTACGGCCAGCAAAGACAACCTCACCTGCAATACCACCAGTTGCAGCCACTGTGGCATCAACAACAGGGCCAATATCTGCAACCAGGGCAACTAGTACAAGAAATAAGGCAACTGTGCTTTCACCCAAGGCAACTGTGCTTTCACCTAAGGCAACTGTTAACACAATGCAGTCAACCACAGCAACTACTCGCGCAACAGAGCCTACACCTCAGCCACCTCAGGCATCTAAGCCACCTCAGCCAGCTCAAGCACTACCAGCTACAGCAGCTGTGCCGACACCTCAGGCATCTAAAGCAACCACTCATGGAACAACAACTACTCGCGCAACAGAGCCACCTCAGCCATCAGGCATCTAAGCTACCTCAGCCAGCTCAAGCACTACCAGCTACAGCAGCTGTGCCGACACCTCAGGCATCTAAAGCAACCACTCATGGAACACACAAATGTGCGCCATCTGAAAACGGTGTCCTGCCTCTTTCCTCGAATACCAGCTCTCCAGGGGACAACTACATCCCGCCCACACCACAGAATTGCCCACCACCTGCACCTGCGCTCAATGAGCAAGTGATTTTTACGCAGGACGAAGTGTATAACTCGATAAGTAAGCTGAACACTCCTACTTCTAAGATACAACAACTGTCGCGGACGAAGTCAGCAGATTCGGGTTTGGAGACAGGGATAGATCACTTCAAACTTCCCATCAGGTGCAACTCAGGTAGCAAAGCCACCGAATATTCCTGCTCTCCCTCTTTCAGTTTGGGACCCGACTTTGAAACGACGCCTGGTCCAAAAGAGTGTCCTGAGCATGTGGGAGGACCCAGTTGCAGCTCTGTTGGTCCCAAGTGGGACATGACGCCGGGTCCAACAGAGTGTCAGGAGCATGCGGTACAACCCAGGTTCAGCTCCGTTGGACCCAGTTGCAGCTCTGTTGGTCCCAAGTGGGACAAGACACCTGGTACAACAGAGCGTCCTGCAGACGGAGAGCAGGGGGTGCAAATTATTGAGGACGAACTAGAGGACGCATGCATTGAAGCAGAAAGAAATTACAGATCAAAGGAACAACTTGCGCCACCAACTGTTGAATCAGTCATATCGCCCAGCAAGTTCCATACTCCTGCAAAGTCAACTGAACAAGTGGAAGGAGATTGCAGCTCTGCTGGTACCAAAAGTTCCTCCGCTCATCAGCTGCACGCGAGGAGGATAATTAAGCCCACCCCTATTCTGCAGTCACCGTATACCACCAAAAAAACATATGCATGCTCAGTCGAAGTCAACAGGCTCTATGCACTAGTCCTCCTGCATGGACGAAGACCATCCAGGGGGCAAACTCAGGAAGACTTGAGGTTAACTTTCCTCTTCTTTTATTTTTTCGAGCAAGCCCATACGGTGTTAAAATGCAACTAGGATGATGTTTTAGGGTTTTTTTTTCTAGGATGCATGTTTTTGTTCATGTACAAACCTTCACGCTAAGGTTGTTCCCATGCCATGTTTTACTGTTCAATAATGCATTTGGTAGTTGCTTATTCTTACCATTACTAGTTGCGGCATACATGCTTAAGTTTGACTGCCACAAACTTTTCAAAAGGAGAAATTGCTTCTGTACAATGTCTAAGCTATTTTTTCCAGAATACAGTTGCAACTTCTGCCGTTCAGTGTTATGTGTTCATCCTAGCCCACAGAAACTAAATTTTATGAATATTTCTTCCAACAGCCCCGATATCATCAATTATGGGAAATATCACATCACTCTGCACGAACTTGCTGAGTCCATGAAACCTTGTGGATGGCTCCATACATCCGTCATGGAAATTGGCATCGATTATCTTACGAAAACAATACCAAGTGCAGCTAATAAAGTGATCATGCCGCTGAGGATAGCAGTAAGTACAGGCTCATGTCTATTGCTTTTTTTTTGTTCATCGCCTATGTAAATTTGCGGCTTACCTGTTTTTTTGCGTCTCTAACATTCTGAAACCACAATCCTGCACAGACCCACATGCAGAACATGGATTGGAGTAGGGCTGAAATCAAGGATCTGTTTAGCAAAGACAGACGCCTAGACAAAAAAGATATGGTAAGTGCAACTAACCCCAAAAACAGATTTTTTTGCTACGACCACTTGTGAAAATTGCTACAACAAAGATAGGGTACTTGCCTCTGTAACATTCATTAGTTGCCTACATTATTAAAACCCTGAAGCAAGTTTTTTCTTCTACGTTTTCGTTCACAGGTGATGCTACCTGTGATACAACCACTAAACCCGAAATCCAAAGTGCTCGTTCACCACTACTTCTTGTTCACCATAAACATTAGAGACAGCAAGTTTCAAGTGCTTGATTCATGGAGAACAATGGATGACAAGTTGCTCAAGGAAATTGTGCAAAGGCTAAGAGCAACAGCCCTCATTCTGTGGGACGACCACTACCCAAATTCAAAAGTAAAGTTAGAAACATTCCGTACCGAAGAAATAGACGTCCCAAAACAGACTACAAAGTAAGCACTTTATTGTTCAGTTTTACCTTCTTAGTTGTTTCATTTATATATGGTCCTTCCACTATGTTTACTCCTAGTTGCTACATTACAACAGGCTGTTTGTTGCTAGTTGCCTACTTGCTGTTTTTTTACAGTTACATAGTTGCTTCAGCTATCAATCACCTGTTGCTCCATATAGCATATTTTTTATGATTGTTGCCCTTTGAGCTTAGAAGTAGTTATTTTCTTATCCCTAGTTGCTTCATAGTACATACATACGTACAGGAGTTTACTATAGTTGCTTTCCTACAAACCAACATCTTTTTATGCTGCAACTAGGCAAACATGATTTTTTTTAATGAATACACGTGCATTTTCCCACACATAGTTTCTGATTTGAGCTTGTTACTAATTTACCTTTTTTCTATTTTTGCATGTACAAACAGCGATGACTGCGGTGTATGCACACTAATGAATGCAGAGCTCTGGGAAGGGAGAATCAGCCCAAGCTACAATCCTAAAGATTTGCCCAACATCAGAAAGCTGTTGACAAACAATTGGGTAACAGCGCTCCAGAACCTTATCGATTGGAAGGCTACACTCAAGCAGCTCCAGCAGCAAAAAAACTGTAAGATGACATTTTTTTGTACTTGCAGCAATTTAACCAAGTTGCATCAAATTATGTTACGGAAATAATAAATGAAGTTCAATCCACATGCACCATCGGAAGTTGCATCATTCATAGTACAACGAGATCCATGGTTCAGAGTCTTTAGTTGCTGTAATTCGAACCAATGCCGTTACAGAAAGTAATAGACATGCTACATTGTTTTCCTAACTCAAAACTTGCACATAACCAACCCTAACTCAAAACTTGCACGTAATTAAAACACTGCATCTAGGCATTCACTTCAGCCTCTCCTCGCATGTAGCTGCGTTGTGCTTCTCAGAGCCACAAATGCTGCATCTGATCTTCCTCTTAGGGCGCAACTCAAGCGCTGATTGTATCCGGTGTTCTTTCGTTCTTCCTTTTGTATTCGATTTGGGTGGGTCTCTGGGCATCTCTGCATCTGCTGGTGCACTAGGACATGGGCCAGCATCTTGCTTTGCTTTTCTCCTGCGAGACTTGTTCAGCTGCCCAATCTCAGTTAATGCAACCCGTAGGTGTCTGTTCAGGATAGCAGTAGCTTCATCCGACCGGCAAGCAACTTTTGAAACTTTTGCGCAAGATATGTTCAGGTTTGACTGCCGAATCTGGCATTGCGCCTCGGGGGGCATCGCAGCTGTCGGCAACTCAACTGCTGGTGGCATAGCACTGGGCACTGCACTTGGGGTCCACCGTTTCAGTATATAGCGTTCTGGTATCACATCCACCCCTAGGTGTGTGAACATCTTCAAAATGTGACAACAGAGCAAACCATCACGATCCATCTTGGTGCACTCACACGAGTAGGAGCCCTCAGCAGGATTTGCTGCAACCAAGTAGGTTCTGGAACCATATTTCCCACAGAACCTATTTGGCTCCAGCCTGTAATAGTTGCCTCCAGAAGGCCGTACATTGTACCTCCCTATCAGCTCAAACTCGTGTCGAAACTTCAGATATATATCCCTTGTGTACACTGCCAGAGCTTGCTCCTCAATGCGGAAATCAGACCATGGACGAAGTTCCAGGAAATCAGTCCTGTAGTCGTTCCCACCCTCCTTCACGAGTACATGCACCTGAATTCTCTCGTACTGATGAACAAAATCTAGTACTGACTTGTAGGGGTTGACATATTGCTTCAGAACAGCATTGAAACCTTCACTCCTTTGTGTAGACTGGAGGAAAGGGAAAAACCGGTGCCTGAAGTAACATGGAACCCATGAAGCCCTGTTATCGTACAGCGTAGCAAAGTGTTTGTGCGCAGCAGCAGGCCATTTACCCAGAAACTGCGCCCATTTTGCTTCAAACTCATCTGGAGAGAAGCTGAAATCAATACAGTCATTGAAATCTGCAGACAACCCAGGGTTCCTACCACAAACTGTCCCACATTCCCGTTGCGCCTTCTGCATTATGTGCCAGCGGCAGTTCCTGTGAACAGACAGTGGGAAGATCCTCTCGATGGAAGCTTTCATTGCTATGTCCTGATCCGTAATAATGTTGTCAGGCTGACGTCCACCCATAGCCTCCAGAAAACATCCAAACAACCAATCGAAGCTACTGGCCAACTCTTGCCTGATAAAGCCACACCCCAACATGATAGACTGACCATGCTTGTTGATGCCAATAAATGGTGCGAAAGGCATGTTATATTTATTAGTCAAGTAGGTTGTGTCAAACGACACAATGTCATGATAAGCCTCAGCATATGCCCTCCGTGCTGCGCCGTCAACCCAAAAAATGTTTTCAGCCCTACCCTCATCATCCTTTTTTACCCGGTAGAAGAAATCTGAATCTTTTTCTTGCTGTTCCTTGAAATAGCTGATTACTTGCTCCAAATCTCCTTCATCATCATTTACCAATGTTGCACAAAAGTTTGTTATCGTCTTCGCCGTATACGGGACAAGCAACTCTGAACCATAGTACTCTGACATGATTTTCATAATTCTTCCTGCATTTACAGAAAAAGATAAAAGGTTTATACAATATGAGAGGGGAGGGGGAAAGCAGTAACTGACAACATGAAACTCAAGTACCACTAAGGGCATGGAAACATGCATTGCACAAATGCAACAAACCATGTTTTTCAGCAACTAATGCATTAGCCTACATCAGCTAGCAAAGTACATCAGCCAGCAACTAGCAAAGTACACCATATGGAAAAAAGACCAGCAACCAGCAAACTGCATTTTAGTACACTATTTTTGTCACAATAGCACTGACCCACGTTGCACGTTTTTCCATAGCCTCTGTAACATATAGCAACTAACACAACCAGCAACTTCCACAGTACTACAGTAGCAACTACGACATTACATAAATGCAACAAACCATGTTTTCCATAGCAACTAGTGCTTCAGCCTACAGCAATAAACGACGCTGATAACTAAGCAGGTTCCGTCTAAAAAAAACATACCTGCACCCAAATTTGTCTTGTGCAGATTCGTCACGAACTCTTTTTCATCCGGTGGTATGCCATGGTGTGACCTCAAGTATTTAGTAAGTGAGGGTCTCCATGTGAGAGGATGGTTATGTTCTTCTTCGAATCTAATCACCTCCCATCTGCCATCCTTCAACTTGACAACCATTTTCGCCTTGCAGTGTGTCTTTTTTATTGTTTCTCTCATCCTCTTCTTTGGTGGTTTCTTCTTGTCACCTTGGGCAGTGATGTCTGCAACTACAGAAGCAATCTCTGCAGCTTCTATGTCTATTTCATCTGGAGTTGGTGCATCTGGTATAGGGCCCACAGCAACTTGTTTTTCAATCCCACCATTGTCATCTTCTGGCCTCCTGAATTTGTTGCACGCAAACTGCTGCTTCTCCAACTCGCCAGTGTAGGCAACCTCCTTGACGTGTTCTGTTGATAGAGAACCCCTTGATCGCAGCATAGGCGTTGTAGTGCGCCTTTGCCTCAGGCAACGTGTCAAAACGCAATCCAACATAGGGAGCGTTAGGCTGTGAAGAAACCTCATCATCACCCATTCCATCAGCACCTGAAACTGTGTTCGTCGCACCATAGCTAGTTCCGGGACCCGTTGTCGTTGTTGCTGGACCCCCACCAGCATCATCCATACGAGTGTTGATATCAGGCTGTGGTGACTCTCCAATAGCCTCACCAAGAAGGTTCGAAAAATAATTCGGTGGCATGCCACCAATGCCATCGTCCATATCAAATGCAGCTTCATATTGATCAGTGTTTCCATAACCCACCTGTAAAAAAGTACATGCGTGAAAAAGCAGACACATGAACGTGACAGTTGCAACAAGTATGGAGGCAACTTGTATTCTAAAAACCAGCAACTACATTGTGCTAAAAACGCAACTACAATGAATATGCATGCAACTATCCCATTCTAGATTGGTTCCTATTTGTGCTACCAGCACCTAACTAAGATTTTTACTCCTATCAACCTGCAGGTACATCAAATGACAAGAAACCATCAGGAGCAAGTATGCTTCCTAGGAGCCGCAGATTTTTCCGGTCAGTTCTACACAAGTTTAGGGGATCGGAGTCGCAAAAACTGCTGTGCTACACTTAACCATGTTCATCATGAGTTTTCATTTCTGTATGCTGCAACTACTTTGCTACGGTTGTCGGAAACCTTCGATCTTTTGGAACCATGTGTCATCATGTTAGCAACTAGCTTGCTACTTTCTGTGTATATGGTTGCTGGATATATCTGAACTTGGAAACATGTTCAACATGGTTTTTTTGCTTTCTGTATGCTGCAAGTTCTGTGTATACTTTTTTTTGCTATATGGTTGCTCTATTCAGCATGCATAGTTGCTGCTTACATCATTTTAGTTGCTCCTCACCAAGTACACAGTTGCTACTCGTACCATTATACAGTTGCTGCTCAACACACCCACATAGCTGATACTAACTCCATGCGTGTTTGCTGTTTCTTAAGACCTAGTAAGATTCTGACACACCTGCAAGTGTGTAGCAACTAGACTACATAGTTGCATGCCCCCATCTAGTACGATTATGACACACCTGCAAGTTGTTTGCACCTAGACTGTGTACTACATGCCATGCAACTAGTTCTTGATTCAGTGGACAAACCTGATTCAGTGGAGGATCTTGAGCTCCTGATGTGGCCCCGTTTCTAGATGTTGTTTTACCGGGATAGCTACCCATTGCTGGCATCAGGAGTTGAGCAGTAGATCTTGGGGAGGCATCCATGGCTGCTGGGGAAGAGGACCAGAGAAAGAGGATGTGAGGTGGAGGCGAAGGACGAGAGGTGCCGGCGGTGGGGTTTGGAGGAAGAGAGAAAGAGGACGAGAGGATGATTCCTAGGTCAGGGACAGGATCCCTTTATATGGGGGCCCAAAGGGAACTGGAAAGATGTCCAACAAATCTACACCTGGGCGGGTGGATCGGGGCAACTCGCGCCTTTTTCCCCTCTCCCGCGCGCTCTCTTGCGCGCTGCTATTTTCGCAAGAAAAGGGTGCACTTTTTGGTTGTTTGGAACGCCTAGCACATGGAGCGGTCGCTGTTGCGGACCAGGTACAATCATTGTCCGGACGGTGCGCTATTTGGATGGATGGAATGCCCAAAAGCCCTGGGGACATGTCGCTGTCGTTGTCCTACGTGGACAACATTAATAGTGAGCGCTCCATCCTACCTCCGGGCGCCCGGGCGCCCGCTAGACCGGTCCAAATAAAATCTAAAAGAAACTATCAAATCTTCAAACTCTTTCTTCTTTCATGACACAATCTTGTATTTTTCTGAATGCAGCCATATAAAATATCATTAGCATAACTAAATAATTTGATGGCAAACATTGAGGTCAAAACACTACTCTTCCATGGCGATCCTCTTGCAGTTATCTGGGTGTTGAGGGCACTTATTCACCACCTCACAACTAGATTAGTCGAAGATGATCATTCTGTACACCGTTGGAGCGAGCTTCTTGAACATGGGGAAGTGCCCAATATGTAGATTATGAGCAACGGAAAATGTTGGCTAGCCTTGATCGAGGTAGGATTTTCGATTGACATCAATGAGATTGATTGCCAATTCGCAATCAGTGGTCGTCTTCAAGACGATCATCCTCGGGACCTCCCCAATTTTTTCCCTGAAGGCGTCACGTACCGGAAGGGGCCCTAAACCAGGTGCGATCAACACCTTGCATAAGTGGGTACGCAACACCTCTTTTTCGAAATGGCCAAGACTGGCCTTCCTTTTCTTGAGCCATTTTCAGCAAACCTGCATAGCCTACAAACGGTTGGCCATTACACTATAACCGAGCAAAATTCCCATATCATACTTGTTGCATACTCCCTCCATTCTAAAATAGTCTACGTCCTAGAAAAATTCAGACAAATTAGCGAAACATTTATTAGTACTACTTAGTCAAGCACAAAGCATGCAGTGCATTAATTGATCACAGAAAACAAAGCCTTTGTACCAATTACCCATAGCTTAATTAATGGTAGCCATGCAATTTGCCCAATTGACTTACTCCCTCGTACTTGATTACCCAATTTTCTCTCTCAACTTAATTAGTACTACGTGGGACCCAGCCAAGATGTAGAGTATTTTGGAACTTAACAAGGAGCCAGAATGTAGACTATTTTGGAATGGAGGGAGTACATGCACCGAGACCCAATCAAACATGTATGTACACTTTACCGTAGCACCTTTAGATCTACCAAGCATGTCATTAGTGAGTACATAACGCAAGTCCTTTTCAACAGATCTACACGCATACAAGGCGAATACGAGGTGGAAGATCCATCGTACCAAAACAGAGGATGTGGCATGCCTTATTCTTCCGCGCCAGACATGACGGTGGAGGAGAAACCGCGGTGGAGAGAGGAGAAAGCGCCGACGAAAAGAGGAGGCAAGTGAGAGGAATAGAGTATGAGAGTGAGCAGCAAGGGGAACAAAGGACGCGTGCTCCGTCAGACCTGTCTCCACGAAAACTGTGATTAGATCGGTTCCAACTGGCGTGATTCTTTGGATACACTTTGCAGCTGAAGAGCCTGGCCCATAACCGTGAAATTTGACAAAATTAACCCTTTTTTGAAACTTCATCCAAAAATAACCATTTTTTCGAAAAAATTCTAAAACTAACCCTTTTGTGTGGCTCCCGCACCGAGGGCGCCACACATACATGTGCAACTCCCCAGCCTGGGGCGCCACACATGCATGTGCAACTCCCCAGCCTGGGGCGCCACACCTTCATGTGTGGCTCCCGCACCGGGGGCGCCACACATGAAGGTGCAACGCCCCAGGCTGGGGAGCCACACATCTGCCAGCGTGGCAAGGCGGGTCCCAGCCCGGTTAAGTAGCGCCGGAGCTGGGGGAGCCACACATACATGTGTGGCGCCGGTGGCTGGGGCGCCACACATGTACATGTTTTCCTCGCGGCATCACCAGTTTTAACCACACTGTCCTCATACTTTGCTGTCTATCGAACTGACGGAAAATGACATGTGCAGACTTTGGCCACAGCCAGCAAAAAATCAGATTTACAACAGGAGCTAGCATTTATTTGTACTTGACTGCCAACATAAGAGGGACTATTTCCCAGATGAGCTACTTGATTCAAGCGCCTCTCAGAAGCCTGTCTTTTGCTGCACCGATGCCTTGCTGCAGGTTGATATATTTCTCAAGTGAAATTTCTGAAAAGGATTCAAGCTTCGCGATGAATGTCATGAGGCTTGACTGTAGATCTGCACTGGTATCATTTCTAGGGACTTCATGTTCACCATTTGACGTCTGGTCTAGGCCTTGGTTCAGATCACGTGGCAAATAGCTGCTTATATCTGCAATGAGACCTTCGATAGCTTCTTCCAAATCTTTGGTCGCTAACTCGTCCAGTAACCTCGTCCACATTTCACAGGCGGTGAATATGGTGCAAAAGCACACTCTGTCAGCGAAACGTTGACGACGACGTTCTGCTTCCTGGAGTAGCTCATCCTCTTCTTCACAGGTTTCATGCACCTGTGCAACCATAAGTTTAGGCTGTGCAGGTAAGCCTTGTGAGATGCAATCCAATTTTGCAAATTTGAGCACAGTTTGGTGAGCTCAACCGAGAGGAGGAGGGCAGCTTGGCACCGCGACTCGGACTCGAATGATATTTCTACTTTGCGGCTGCTAGATAGTAACTTGATGATCGCATGCTGACGCCGATGGCAATCGAGCATGGTTGCCCACATCCTAGTTAAACTGCAGGAGAAAAATGAGCAGGTATTTCATCAGATGTTATATAACTGCCAGGATGTAAGCACTAATCGTCCTCTTCTGACGGAGCGCATATTATCTGCCAGGATCTTATAAGAGATACCCAATAGCATTTCTTTTCTATACATATTGAAATGGACAAACATACTTATCAATTAGTTCATCCAGCCGTGGTTGAATCTCTTTATCCCTTAGATCTTCTATCTTCTTAGAAATGAAGTCTATTTTCTAAATAGCAACTAGGACTCTGGAATGCAAGTCTTTTACAGTAGCACGGGTAAAATCGGTAATGATTTGATTTTTCCCTCGCGACTCCTGGTCGTTCAGTTGCTTACATTTCTCATCATACCTCCTGCAGATGTTGCTGCTGCCCTGAAAGTAAAATAATGCTTAGGCTTTCGAAATGGCCATGGACGGCACAAATTGTAGATCTTGCATGAAAGCTTTAAAATCAACAATTGCAGAAAGAAGTAATTTAACAGGAATTGTAGTAGATAGTTCCAGTGAAGGTGATCACAATAGTAAGTTTAGAAGAAACAAGGTATATTTAACTATGCTAAAAAAGAAAGGAAAAACGACCTTCTATAAAAACAAATGAGATATGGAGAACAGACTTCAATTTCAAAGTGTGCACATGGAGTTGCAAAACGGAGCTATTACCTTAACTTCATCATAAAGCTTTGTCTCCCATGCATACAACCTATCTAGTGTTGATGTACGAATGTCAAGAATAGTCCCAGCAAGATTTTTAGATGGCGACAATTGTGAAGACACTGATCTATGCCAGATAAGGTACTTTATCTCAGCTTGAAGAGGAGCTGCATTAAATAATGGCGCAAAAATATATTTTCAGAGTAAGTAAGAGTCTGGTTTATAGTAGAAATAAAACACAGAACAAAGCAGAGGACATGCCGCAAGGAAAACTGGTGGTAAACAACATGTACATGTGTGGCGCCCCAGCCACCGGCGCCACACATGTAAGTGTGGCTCCCCCAGCTCCGGCGCTACTTAACCGGGCTGGGACCCGCCTTGCCACGCTGGCAGATGTGTGGCTCCCCAGCCTGGGGCGTTGCACCTTCATGTGTGGCGCCCCCGGTGCGGGAGCCACACAAAAAGGTGTGGCGCCCCAGGCTGGGGAGTTGCACATGCATGTGTGGCGCCCCAGGCTGGGGAGTTGCACATGTATGTGTGGCGCCCCCGGTGCGGGAGCCACACAAAAGGGTTAGTTTCAGAATTTTTTCAAAAAAAAGGTTATTTTTGGATGAAGTTTCAAAAAGGGTTAATTTTGTCAAATTTCACCCATAACCGGATATCCAAACGACAGGATTTTGTAGCTGCGGGCCTTGTGTAGAAGTCTGGGGCCCACCAAACGTGCCCTTGGACGGAACCTTTTTGACTTTGGAACCAACGTGACGGCCCTATCACCGCACGGCTCTCCGCTCGCCATCAACCCGCCGCAATGCCGCCTGCGACATTTTCCTCCGGCCGTCCGCCCTCGTCGGCGGAGCCGGGCTCGAACCCCTCCTCCTCCTCGGCGGTGGATACCTCTATAGCGTCCCTGATCGAGCGCGCCACCTCCACCACCGCTCCTTCCGTCGACCCCGCCCTCCTCCGTGCCATCAAGTCCTCGGCTCGCGCCTCCGATGGCGCCATCCGCGACGCCTTCCGCCTCCTCCTCTCCCTCATGTCCAAGCCCCACTCCCATTTTCGTAATCCCCTCCTTCCCCACACCAACGAATCTCCTACTCTAATCCCCCAATTCCCCGAACCCTAGCTCGCTGATTCCTTTCCCCTTTGTGCGCAGGTGCGGCTCCTCGCCTTCAGCGTCGTCGACGAGCTCTTCATGCGCTCCAAGCTCTTCCGCTCCCTCCTCGCCGACGCGCTCGACGGGTTCGTCCCGCTAGCCGTCGGCTTCCGCAGCGACGACCAGCTCCCGCCGCCCGCCGCGTCCGCCAACACGCTCCGCAAGGCCGCCATCCAGGCGCTCGAGCGCTGGCACCACCTCTTCGGCGTGCACTACCGCCAGCTCCGTCTCGCCGTCGAGTACCTCAAGGAGTCCGCGCGCATCCAGTTCCCTGGCATCCGCGCCGCCGTCGAGGCTCGTGCGGCTCGGGAGGCACGCACGCAGGAGATCCTGACCGCCAAGGTTGAACAGCTGCGCCAGGACATCGCGTCCATAAAGGCTGAGATCCGATCCACCATTGGAGAGATCCGCAACGGGTTGGCGATCATCCGTGCCGAGTATGAGAAATTTGAGGGTTATGCGGACGATGATGAGGAGCAGGAGGTTGCTTCGATTGCGATGCGGAGTATCAGGACTGCATCGCTGATGGCCGGGGAATGGGTGCGTGAAACTAAGGAAAACGAGGCGGTTTTTGATGCGTTGAGGGAGGCATACCGGCTCCTTATGTCGAAGCATTTTGGCATCATTCAGGATTGGATATCTGTGCTTATTAGGGTCAGTCTTGCAGATAATCGATTCAGAGATTCTGTGCTGAAGGAATTCATCGATGTGAAGAATGAAATACGTGCAGTAAGAGGCCAGTGCAATGAGCTTGGTCTGGATCTTGATAATGTTCATAGGAAGAAGGATGTTCAGAGGAAGAGGATGAGATTGGGTGGAGGGTAACATTGAAGTTCCTGCTAGGGCTGAGAGCAGTGCAGATGTTGCAGGATCCAGCAATGACACTAGAAAGGGAAAGGGAGTGGTGGGTGGAGTGAATTCTGGTGAAGGTGACATGCCAAATGCTGGTAATATATCTGAGGAGATGGATCCAGAGAGAGCAAGGCTCCTTGCTGAAGCCCCTTTGCTACCATGGAGCTCAGTCTTGGACCGGTGGGGATCAAATGGGGACGCACATGTAAACCAGAGGGGGCTTGAGCTCGAGAGCCATTGGGGAAGGATGGATAATGATGCTGTTATACCCGCAGCGAAGATTGCAGAGTTAAATGTTCACCATTCAGTTTATAAAGAAGAGCCAGTTGAGATCCTACCATGCCATGCACCTCTGAAGAAAGGGGGTCTTTGCCAGAGAAGGGATCTCAAGATATGCCCTTTTCATGGGCCCATCATCCCACGTGATTCAGAAGGAAATCCAATTGGTCAGAATGCTGGCAGTTCTTATGAGGGAGGCGATCCCGTTGAGCAGAGTGGAGACACCTGTAATGCGGGAGGAGGTAATCAGGTTGAGACAAATGGAAGCAGTGATGGTGAATATACGCTGGAGCCCTCTCCTTCAATGATGAAAAACAGAGATAATGACACTGGCGACATGGATGGAGCTCATGATATTGGTAAAATTACATCGGATCAGCTGGCGAGGCAAGCAATTAAGAATGTTCGGAAAAGGGAAATGGATGAGAAAGCACGAGAAAAAGCCAAACGTGTGAGAATCCGTCAGCATAATGAAGATGTTTTGCGGCAAGCAGCTATTGCTTCAACACCCCACTCAGTGGCAGCATATGACCAACCTTCTGAAACACTGGGCCGAAGAGGTCGACGTCGAGCTAAAACAAAGGAACCTACACTAGCGTCGATGCTGAAGAAGAAAGTTACTGCAAAAGATAGGATTAGGGAGAGGCTTCTAAATGCCCGAGCTAGGGATGCAGCCACAAGAGAAGCTTCTCATAATGAGGATTTGACCTACAGAGAAGCATTCCCGAACCAGTGGCAGTGAAATCAGCTGGGTAGTTGTTAATTTGTTATAGTAACTATCGCAATCTTCACGCTAGGGATGGGTCAGTTTTTTTTATGTACAGTTTTCAGCTTGCTTTGGTGCGTAGATGATACTTAAATTTGTAATTATTGTTTTGCTGAAATTTAGTACTTTTGCAGCAGAGGAAATAAGTTGTTCCATTTCTTCCATGTACACTTTCCCCTTTCTGGTGTCTGAGTCTGATGTGTACACATTCCAGACTATTGGATGTATAACAGTACACTGATTGGTTAGAAACAACTATGCTTGTATGTTACTCTTTCTGGTGTCTGAGTAATTGTTTTCTTGTAAACTAATTCGTGATGATGGCTGAACAGCGTCTCTGACAACTATGCATCGGGCTTCGATGAAACTCTGCTTTGCGAATATGGCTAATTGCAGCTGAACACGCTTTTCACGGAATTATGTCTGGAGCTTAAAAGTGACTTGTCACCTGCGGTCTGTATCTTCTGCTATGTAATCGATTTTGCTATTTCACGGTGGTGTTAGTGATCCTACAGATCGGTCACACCAAACCTACGACTGCTTCCGGCTCATCAATTATTTTCTTGCAGACCTAGCAATACGACTTGCTCTTCTCCTTCACGTGTTGCTGCTGAAATGTTCAGCGAAAAATTCATCTTGATTACACAATTGCTAGACCGATTTTGGATAATTAGATTGCCGATAGCAGATTCTCTGGGATTAAACCGTCGAGAATTTTGAGTTCGGAAACGTTGTAGGATCTGTACATTGCATTTCCAGCAGATTCAAACGGCCTTGGTAATGGTCCAGATATATGAAAGAGGTGACAGCAACAAGTGATAATGTATACTGAATCAAGTGGAAGTTTATATATCAACGAAAGACCTACCTATCCTTTACCGTTTGGGAAGAAAATAGTGGAAGTTTCTCTTGTTGGTACGTTGATAGCGTGGTCATTTTCATACACTGAAAAAAGAAAAACCTAATGCAATCCCCAAAGACTATTCTAGACTCCTCAAGATCAGTGTTCCTTGTGCATTCACTTCAGGAACTGCTAGACTGCAAGGCAACAAGGGACGCGTAGGCCCCACCGGGCAGGCGCAGCAGCTGCTCATGCCCGCCTTCCTCTGCGACCACACCGTTCTTGACGACTGCAATCTTATCGGCAGCGGTGATGGTCGACAGCCGGTGAGCCACGACCACTGTCGTCCTCCCGACAGTCACCCTGTCCAGCGCCTCCTGCACGATGCGCTCCGACTCGGCATCCAGCGCGCTGGTCGCCTCGTCCAGGAGCAGCAGCTTGGGGTCCTTGAGGATCGCCCTCGCGATGGCTATCCGCTGCTTCTGCCCACCCGATAGCTGCACGCCCCGCTCGCCAACGCTCGTGTCATACCCGTGTGGGAGAGAGGAGATGAACCGGTGGGCGTTGGCGGCCTCGGCGACGGCGATGATCTCTTCTTCGGATACCTGCTCTTTCTTGCCGTAGGCGATGTTTGCTCTGATTGTGTCGTTGAAGAGGACAGGTTCTTGGCCTACCAGACCAATCTGCTGCCTGAGCCAGCTGAGCTTGAGGGTCTTCAGATCAACCCCGTCTAGAAAGATGGCGCCAGAGTCGGGATCGTAGAACCTCTCGATCAAGGCTATCACAGTCGATTTCCCACTTCCGCTTTCCCCAACAAGCGCAACAGTCTGCAACAAACTTGTCAGGACTTTAGTAATGACAATCGACTGCATGAGTGACTTTTGTTATCAGGCAGGGTTTAGTCATGTTGAGTTCTGGGTGCTAAGCTACTGTATTAACTCAAATGTTGCTCACACTGCTTAACATTTCCTAAGAAACTGTCAGCCCTGTTTACATTGGATTGTGAGCTATCGACTCTGCCTCAGTTTAATTTTTTTAATCTTGTTTAAGTTCTACAGCAGAGCAGTTTAACAGTACTGTAAAAAAAACTCCATAAATATGAAACTTAATTTTAGTGGGCGAAAACTGATGTTGATTATCAGAAGCAGTGGTGTAAGATTCCTTGATCATGAAAACCAAATGTACCTTGCCAGATGGTATCCTCAAGCACAAATCTCTGAAGATTTGCACGTCAGTCCGAGCAGGGTACTTGAAGCTCACGTTCTGCAACTCTATATTCCCTTCTACTGTGTCTAGTGTCGTTCCTACCTCAGAGCTTGCGTCAATCTTGGATATCCTATCAATAATCCTGAAAATGGAGACAGCTGCATCTTGCACTTTGCTAAAATCCCGAGCAAGCGAACTCGATTGAGAAACTCCAACAGCCATCATGGTTAAAGAAAAGAAGACCTGTATTTTTCAAGAAATAGCGGTGGCAATGAGAAGAAGCCCCAAATAAGTTCTTTGGTCCTATGAGTTTTTCTGTTCTCACCTTGAAGACTTGCCCAACTTCTGCTGTCCCACTATGTACAAAGCGAGCTCCGACGTAAAAGGATATAGCATAAAAACAGAAGAGCAACGCGAATGAGAATCCATAACCCACACCACTTATGACCCCTTGACGAACTCCTTTCTTCACAGGACCTTCACATTTCTTTCGGTAGCTTTCAATTATCTTCTCTTCTGCGCAAAATGAAGCAACAGTTCTGATGTTACTGATGGCATCACTGGCAATTGTGCTCGCTTGTTCGTACATTTCCTGCAGGCAACAATAGATACAATGTCAGCAAATAAGTACTGAATGATAAGTTGCCCTGAACACGAACAAATCAGCAAATAACTACACAGATACGATCGCCCTGAACAGGAATAATAGACCATATACCTTGGCATCGGCACCAAAACCCCTCATTAACCTGGTTTGAGCATAACTCTGTGCAATCACGCAAGGAAGGAAGCACAATACTATGAATGCTAGCTTCCAATTTGCAATCATGGCTATTACAATACCGACAACACAAGTGCTTATGCTTTGCACTATCAATGACAAGACATCCCCAGCAATGCTTTTAATAGACGCTGCATCCCCTGATAGCCTGGAGCCTATTGCACCACTGGAGAATTTAAACAATGCGTGAGAATCAGGAACACACAAAAAAATGGTGATTCTACAACATTGAGGTATCAAATGAATAAGTAAACACAAAAGTACCTGCTGTTCAACGGGTCATCGAACCATCCTATTTCCTGGTAAACAACCCGACTAAATGATACAGCACGTATGCGCTCAATAAGTTTACCACCTGCCATGTTGAACAAAGAGTATTGCATTGGGATTATAAGCATGGAGATCACACCCAACATCACATACATCTCTGCCCAGAACACTGAATCTTTTCGCAATTTCTGTGGCGGTTCATAGAATGTGTTGATGGCACTTGAAAGCAGCATGCCAAATACAGGAAGTATAGCACCATTGGCTGCAGCAGCAGTGCATCCTAACAGAAGAATTATAATCTCAGGCTTATGGAGGTAGAGTAGGCGTCTGATCACATTATTCTCCGACTTCACATCATCAACCCCTTCAGTTACATGTTCGTTCAATGAGAATGTCTGTGAGTTCCTTCTGCTTCCACCCTGTGCCGAGAATCTACTCATAGATCTCTCAAAGGATTGCTTTATGCTGCTGTGTTGACTTGTAGAATTTGCAGTATCAGACGCTGATTGTAACCTGTTGGAGTCATCTCCATGAGATCCCTTCCTATTCGTATTAACTTCTTGAAGCCGTAAAAGTTGAGAGTATGCTCCATTGGAGTCCTTTATCAACTCAGCATGCGGTCCTGTTGTGCAAACATCCATTAGAGCTTGTTTTTATTCTTATCAGGGAAATGTGAAACTTGACACTTGCTGAATTATTGCAGTAAGACCGAATGAAAAGGGATGAAGAAATTCAGGTTACCTTGTTCCACAAGCTGTCCACGATGTAGCACCGATATTGTATCAGCATTTTTTACAGTGCTCAAACGATGTGCTACAACTATAGTGGTTCTGTTCACCATGATATTATTTAGTGCATCTTGAACTACACGTTCAGACTCAGCGTCAAGTGCACTTGTAGCTTCGTCAAGAAGTAGTATGCTGGGGTTCTTCAAAATTGCTCTTGCAATTGCAATTCTTTGTTTCTGTCCACCGGATAGTTGTGTTCCACGCTCACCAACCATTGTATCCAGTCCCTGGTAATAATTGTCAGCTTATCATTATGTGATGAAAGAAATAGTGCAGAAATATTATATCACAGAATGCGCGACTAAAAAGGATCAAATGAACATACATTTGGTAACTTGTCGATGAACTTCGCGGCATTGGCAAGCACAGTTGCCCTCCTGATTTCTTCGTCTGACGCGCCTTTTTTTCCATACCCTATATTTTCTCTTATAGTGGTTGTGAAAAGAATAGGCTCTTGGCTAACAAGCCCGATTTTCTGTCTTATCCAACTAAGGTTTAGCTCTTTCAGATTCACACCATCCAAAAGTACTTCCCCTGATTGTGGATCATAGAATCTCTCTACCAAGCTAACCACAGTAGACTTCCCGCTTCCACTCTCCCCAACCAATGCCACCGTCATGCCAGTTGGAATGCTAATAGAGAAGCCATTGAAGATAAGTTGCTCAGGCCGTGCAGGGTAACTGAAATAGACATCTTTCAACTGAACATCTCCAACAAAGTTGTCCAATATAAGGCCACCCTTGTCACTGGCATCAATCTCAGGTTTTCTATAAATTGTTGCAAACATTTTGTGAGCCGCAATCTGTCCTGATGCAAAAGCAGTCAAGCATGGAGAAGACTGGCCAAGAGCCCTACAACAATTTTAAAAAAACGTCATGCAAATGAAGATAATTTAATTTGATTTTGGTTATTTGTATCTTGAAAGAGTTGATGCCATGCAAAGGAGGATACTAACATTGCACCAGTCATGATCGCCATCAATACATTAATGATATATCCCCCAGTATATCCCTTTTCAATAATCAGCCTTGCACCATACCATACAGCTAATCCATAGCTGCTGAAAACAATAAGCAAAAGGGAGCCAATTCCAAGGCCCCCGGCGGTGCCCTGGTGGACTGCCGACCTGTATGATATTTTCAGGAACTCTTGGTATTTGTCAATTGCTCTCCTCTCCCCAGTGAAAGATACCACCTGTTTCCATAAAGGAAATGAAAAATTAGCTAAGGACAAGAAATATATGCATAGGAGCTTCTGAAATAAAGATATTACCGTTCTGATTGATCCTATTGTCTGTTCAACGACTTTCCCTGCTTCGGCATAGGCCATCTGGGAACGATTTGATAACTTTGACAGGACAAGCGACATGACTGCAGCTGATGCTACAACAGGAGGAATACTTGACAACATTACCAGGGACAGAAGCCAGCCTCTTGCAAATGCGATGATAAAGCCACCCATAAAAGTTGATATCAGTTGGAGAAACTTGCCCACCTGCATAAATTTGTCATGAAAACGCGTCAAACTATAAGTTTCTAGAGATAGAGTTTTATGCATTATATAGGATCTTGCTGCTCTAATCGCCAAATTTGTATACCAGAAAGAAATAGCCTCAAAATTTGCATAGTTGAAACTGTCACCATTCTTATCAAAGGGAACTTACACTAGTATCATGATTTGCTTAAAATAACTGAGGCAGGAAAGTGCCTGTGACCTTCATAGATCCATGCACCAGAAACATATACTTCACCTAACTATGAACCTGTTTGTGTGATGTTTCGAAGAGAACAGAAAACTGAAGGCACAAGTTTTATACTTAACATCAGACTGTTTTGCATAAAAACACTTCAGAAAAGGCATGTGGCCTTCATAGATCCATGCAATCAGTAACATACTAACATATAATTGACCTAACTATGAAACTAGTTGTGTGGTAGTTTCTAAGAGAAACAGAAACCTGAAGGCACAAGTTGCATACTTCACATCAGATTAAATTTTAGGACAAAGTTATGATTCACATGGATAAGATGTGTCTCACCTTTTCTCCAATGGCATCTTGAATTAACACTGTGTCACTAGACATCCTTTCAATAACTTCTCCAGTTGATGTTTCTACGTCAAAAAATGATATATCTTGTCTAAGTATAGTCTCGAGGTACAGCCCACGGATGCGCGCAGCCTGCCTTTCTCCAGTCACCATCCAGCATGACACCTCTGCACAGCACAGTTAAGAGAGGTAGTATGATAAGCATATGTAACCAATTTCCTTTTGTGACATCCTGATGAAAAATAATACTAAAACCTATATTGATTGTCACTATTATAATTTATATAGAATGATTATGCGCATACCAAAATGTCTTGGCTTGTCAATGTTGCCCATTCTTGGTTGCTACCCTATTTATTAACGCTTAGATCTTTATGAAAACTACTGCCCAATATGAACTCAAAATTTGGTTGGAAAAATATACATTAAGTTCCCAAACAAATCCACGTATTTTAACAGGAAATATTGTATCAAAAAAAGTTTAGAGTTAAACCATAGCTAATAAAAATTAGAACTTATCAGCTGGTTAGACTATGTATTTTTTCTACTTCCAACAACAAAAGAAATTCTTGTCATTTTATGTTTTCCTTGGTTGGTGTGGAAACAAAGAATGTACAAATAATTAGCGCCAACTACAGAGAAAAGGATATCTTGTGCACAATACCCTTCTGGTGCTACAGTCCAACCATATCCAGAAGCCATTTCCAGAAGTTTTTAGAAATTTATATAAATATAAACAATAATTGCCAAATAAGTAACCTCAAAATAGGAAATGGTAGGATGCACACCAGTACACCACATACACACACTGCCCATAGACAAATTTGTTTCCTGAAGGGGCCTAAATGAGTATAATTAATTGGGTCTGACATGGCATATACAGTGTAGTTAAGGAATCTCATCGACAAATAATTGGTGGTGCTACACTGCTACATTCATACAATTTACTTCATTTTCCAAATCAGGATTGCCGATTTTACGAACAATAGAATAATCCGTACTTCTAGAGAAGAACATATTCAGTATATGCACCTTGAATCTGAAGCTTCTATGCAGACACCTGAACAGAAGGAGTACACAATCTTTATAATAAACTACGTAACTATCCTTGAGCAAAGCAAATGGATACTGTTAGAGTGAAGACCGAGTCTCCAGGACTCCACCGCCTCCATGCATCGCATGATCAACGTGCGCCCTCCTCGCTAGGATCATCTAACTGAATCTGTTAGCGTGTGCGTGCGTGTAGTTCTCTCTCTCCCTATCCCCTTGTGTTTCTCTATATACCCATGTACACAAAGCAAGATTAACATACATGCAATTGCAGTGCAGCTATGCACAGGAATACACTTTCCTATCTTTCAGATATCATGTGATAAATTAATACCAGAGGGCCTATGGGATTATGCACTTCCAAACTACTTCTATAACAGAAATGAGACTTACGAAGGAACCCTGCTGCTCCAGAAGCTATTGCTAGATACACAAATCTGACAGAAACCTGAAAAACAAAAGCATACAATAAAAAATGGTGAAAAGGTAGTGCCAAACTAAAGCCAGCAACCCAGCTAATGAATGCCAACAGAGAGAGATGTCCTTTTCAGGAAGACGAAACTACTGCACTGACATGTTCGACTTGACAGTTAAAGCATCAGCATGAAACATAGCAACAGAACTACTAATATACATGTACACGACACAGAGCAATTATTGCGCAACATTCTTTGGTGAGCATACAAATCAGCTAACTTTTGAGATACAAGCAAACCTATATTATCTTGCGAACAATTTCCCATATTGTCCTTAAGACATTCGTTCATGGACCATTTTAATCTACAATATAAGAAGACATGTTGATCCTGCAGGTTTAGATGAGTTCCTCTCATACCCCTATGAACTTATGATCACATTGTCACATCCTTACCAAATTCGTCATAACAAATTAATATCCATACCAAATAGTAGCTACAAAATTCTGGTGATTGGCACCTTTCAAGCACCAGACCAAATCGAGTAACTTCTGGATCTGAAACGACCAAAGCACAGGACCTCGAAGGAAATAAATGACAAATTTGTGACCGACCACTCTTTTCAGATTACTAGATCCATCACCAAAATGGTTAAACGCAACTTCAGGAACAAACTCCTGCAAACGTTTGATCCGAGGGGCTTTGGAAAACCTCGACCCGAAATTATCCGATTTACTTCAGATTTTTTTGGTAAAATCCTAGAGACCAAACGCTTCATATTCCAAAACCCTTGACACGCCAACGGAGAGTGAGGCACGAGCAAAGCGAGGATCTAAACGATGCGGCATGGAATCGACCACTCGATCAGGAGTGCGAGAGAACAGGGGCGCCTCGAAGCGCGGCGCGAACCTTGGAGACGGCATGGACGACATCGGCGCGGTGGGCGGGGCCGAACGCGTCGACGAGGTCGCCGACGAGGAAGGCGAGGAACGGCATCGCGACGCCGTTGGCCATGGCCGCCACGGCGCCGACCGCCATCAGCGCCGCGTCCCGCCGGTCCGCGAACGCGAACAGCCGGTGCATCGGCACCCTCTTCGCAGGGCCTCGTCCTCCTCCGCTGCCTCCGCCGCCGCCGCCGCCGCCATCGCCTTCTTCCCCTCCCGTCGCCATCTACCGAGATCGATCCGAGCCCGCCACCTTCCCCCGCCCTACCCTACTTTTCGGGCCGCGCCGCCGGCGCTAGTTAGAGAGTAGAGAGCCTAGAGAGAGGATGCGATGGTATGTGCATGGGTGTGTGGCGTCTCGGCGAGTTTTTAATGTGGCGGACTCGTGTGGCCGCTAGCTGTCTTCCTTGCTGCTGGAGTCTTCCGCGTCCTATTTGTCGATCTGCGTTTGTTTTAGGGCAAGCGCTGATCCCTACAAACATCTTCCGCGCCGTCCTATCTATATTAAACTCCGTCCTGATCAATGTAATAAAAACGTGTCGACTCTAACATTTTTCTGTGCACGAACCAACCTATGTAAAAAATAGTCAGAAAATGTTGCATCCGATCAATGTAGCAAAAATTTCTGTCAGCAACAAAAAGAATTTGCGCATGTAGCACGGACTTGCGACGTGTAGCAAAAAAATGTTGTAACACTTTAAACACAACCACATAGCAAAACCAACAACGTATTCACCAAATCCCCGTTTGCTTGTGCCAAAACTTCAGTAAAGTGCGTCACTTTTGCAACAAAAAAAGCAAAGCATCCAACATTTGTGTCCGCCTCATCCAACAATATAAAAACACATATGCAATGTTGGAGCAATCTCTGTGTAGCGTAAGTCCAGAAATCATTCTACCATTTTGCTCGCAATTGCAAAACAAAAACTCTACACAGATCGATGTATCAAAAACGCGTATCTGATGGCGTGGATCACACGTTCGCTGGGAACCCCAAAATGAAGGTATGATGCAGCGTAGCGGCAATTTTCTCTTGATACAAAACCAAGATTTATCGCACCAGTAGAAATTGAAGAAGGCTTCGGCTTGGTGCCAACGACAATGGCGTCGAAAAAAGCTGTTGACCTGGACCTGCGCACACACAAACACACTACTTTGCCCCAACGAAACAGAGAGGTTGTCAATCTATCCGGCTTGCTGAACACAAAGGATTAAATATATATGTGTAAAATAATAAAAGAGAAAAAATAACCAGCGAGCAAATGACTAGAAAAAGCTATGAAAACGGTTGTAAACAATAAAGTAAAATAGGACCGCGGTCCACAGTTCACTAGTGGTGTCTCTCCAAAAGATAAACATGTTGGGTAAACAAATTACAACGAGTCAATTGACAAAGCATGGGCGTATAACAACATTATCATGACACAAAGTTTACCGTTTCATTTAATATGGGCATTACGTCAAAATACATAGATCGGTATCCCACTGCATCTATGACTAATAATGCACCCCGGGATCGCTATCCAGCATGTCACCCGAAAGTATTAAGTTGCAAGCAACATATAATTGCAATAAGCATGGTGCGTAATGTAAGCAATTGTTACAACATATAGCAATAAACACCGTTGTTTTACCCCTAGTAGCAACAACACATCTCAATTCTTAATCGATGTCAACTCGAGCTCAGACAAGAGAGGCATGAACCCACTATCTAGCATAAATACTCCCTCTAAAGACACAAGTAATTACTTCGGCCAAAACATACACAACCATCGGAGAGCATGCAAGATCATAAATAAAACATATCATAAATAAACTGAACAATAATGTCATGACTCCATAATTCATCGGATCCCCGCAAACACAACATGTAGCATTACAAATAGATGACCTTGATCATGTTAGACAGCTCACAAGATCTAAACAAGGAAGAGAGACAACCATCTAGCTACTGCCATAGACCCGTAGTCCCGTGGTGGACTACTCACGCATCACTCCAGAGGCAGGCATGGTGGTGTAGATGCCTCCGGTGAGGATCTCCCCCTCCGGCAGGGTGTCGGGAAGAGCTTCAAAACCCTCCCAATTTAGGGTTGGTGACGGCAACGGTCTCGGACGTATTTTTGGAAAAGTGACCAGGTATCGAGGGTTTTCGGGACGAAGGCAATTTATAGGCGAAAGGGCAACTCGAGAGGGCTCCGGAGGAGCCCAGGTGGTGCCCAGCCGCAGTCCACCCCTGGTCCACGCCTGGGGGTCGTTTGGGGCCTGTGGGGCCCCCCTGCAGGTCTCCTCCCGGCGCAGTCTTTGTTTCCATGTAAAAATAATTCATGTAAATTTTCATGCGATTCGGAGAAACTTTCCCGACTAGCTTTTCTGAAACAAAAAGACAGCAGAAAAAAGGAACTGGCACTGGGCATCTTGTCAATAGGTTAGTTCCATAAAATATGCCAAAATGATATAAAAACATTATAAAAATGTGGCAATGATATATAACAAGCATGGAATAATCAAAAATTATAGATACGTTTGAGACGTATCAGCATCCCCAAGCTTAATTCATGCTCGTCCTCGAGTAGATAAATGATAACAAAATAACTTTTGTAGTGACATGCTAACACAATTTTGATCAAATAATAATGTAAAGTAAACGAACTGAATGAAAGTGATCCAAGACAATGGTCTATAGTTGAGATAAAGTAAACAATGATTAACCATGTGTAACATCTAAGCAAGAATTTTTCATGAATAGTACTTTGGAGACTTGAAAATTATAAAACTCGTCATGCTTGATAGCTCACAAAGCAATATTCTTTAGAAAAGTTGTTTAACCAACACAAAGGAAGATTTAAGTTTTCAGCAAAAGCTTCAACTTGTAACATACTTATCATTGGATAATGTCAACACAAAGTTTTCATGATTAAACGTAAAGATAAAATGTAGTAGACTTGCACCAAAATTGATACTATGCGTTTGCTTGAGAGATAAAGATTGGAAAGGAAAACCGACTCAACATAAAAGTAAAAGTAAGGCCATTCGCAGAGGGAAGCAAGATTAATCATGTGCTAGAGATTTTTAGTTTTTGAAAGCATATAGAGACATAAAAATATTTTTTAGAGTGGTGCATACTATGGTCAACGAATGGTAGTAGAGTTCTTGATATCTTCCATACCAAACAAATTTTAAGAGCGACTCCATGAGGAACGTTATTTCTGCAGCAAGCAGATCATTCCTCTATCTCCTTTGTTTATACATGCAGATGTTTTATTGAATTCTCAGGAACAAAATGTGAGGAGAGTTTTTTTTATGAAAGTTGTATTTTATCTTTTATGGGGCTGGGCACCCTGTTGCCAGCTCTTTTTGCAAAATTAATGGACAAGTAGATGAAGCATACAAGTCCTTGGAAAACTTATTTCGCATGGAAGATAACAAACCCAACTACTACTTTCTCATGAGCTTGGAATCAGTGGCACAAAATAGGAGTAATAACATTTTAAACATTTAAAGGTAGCACACGAAAAATTTACTTGGAGTGGCAAGGAAATACCACATGTAGGTAGGTATGGTGGACACAAATGGCAAGGATATTTGGCTCAAGGATTTGGATGCATGAGAAGCATTCCCTCACAGTACAGAGTTTTTGGCTTAGCAAGGTATCAAGCAAACACATATCATCAACCCAATACACGAATGACCACAAGATATACATTAAGCATAACCATTAGACCCCATATTGTCTTCCTTGTTAACCAAACATGCTTTTGTTAAAAGAATATCTAGACTTTGAGAAAATACCAATCAAAACAATTGTCAGAATTTAAGTTTTACGGTATTTCTCCACCAATCCATTCTTAAGTAAATGATCCACAAGTTTAAACATTTAATCTAATTCATCTCTCAAAACAATTGACAAGTATCAAATTATTCAAGACAATGATCTACAAGATTATGTAAATTTCTTTTACCACTTCCTACATGTAGTTTCCCTTTCAACCAAACACCAATCAAATTATTTGAACAAAACTCTCTAAGCAAGTACGCATGAAACACAAAAGAGTAATTCCTAACTATAAGAAACTAATAGCTCTGAACAAGAGATATATGAAAAACAAGTGCTAGAAGCCAAAATAATGAAAAGCTAAACACTCTACACATATAAGTGAAGAACATGAGTGTTTTATGAAAAAGTGGAGCGTGTCTCTCTCCCACACAAGATTGAGAGGATCCATTATTGCAAAGACCAGCAAACAAAACAAAACAAAACTGAAAGCAAAATATAAATGATGCTCCAAGAACATCACATATTATGTAAAGGAATAAAAATATAGTTTCATGGGATCGGCCTGGTTAATTGTCGATGAAGAAGAGGGTGCCTTGGGCATCCCCAAGCTTAGACGCTTGAGACTTCTTGAATATTTGGTGAGGTCCAGCGGAGCCTCCCCAAGCTTGAGCTTTAATCCCTTCTTGATCTTCTTTCATCACCTCGTTCTCTCAGCACTTGAAAACTTCCTTCACACAAAACTTCTCACAAACTCATTAGAGGGGTTAGTTCTCAAACAAAATAATCCACCTTCAGTTCTCATTTAGCACATTGCATAAAATTATTTCAACATCAGCTACTGTCACTAAGCATTGAGTGGTGCTATTGGATCAAAAGAATCTCACTCAACACTCATAAAAGACACAATGCAAAAACAAGACAGAATTTGTCAAAAACAGAACATAACGCAAAGATGATTTTTTTCGAGAGCCTAGAACACCTCAAATCAGAAAAATTAAAACTAATGAAAGTTAGCCAAAACCCAGATTCTTGCTGTCAAAACATTTCAGCTCCAGACCACGTTCTGTGATTTTTTAGAATTTTGTACGGTAACGGACAGAAATCTGTTTCTGGACAACAACTCAATTTTTTTACTTTCCTCTCATTAGAGGCTATTCTTGGCACACAAAAAAAAAGGATACAAGCTAGGGAGTTGCTACAGAGGTAACAAAACCCAAAAAACAAAGAAAACAAAACAAACTGAAAGTAAAAATAATGGGTTGCCTCCCATAAGCGCTTTTCTTTAACGTCTTTTAGCTAGGCACAATGGCAACAGATCAAATATTATCAATATTACCAACATCCAAATCATCACTTGACTTAACAAAAGACCCAAAAGAGGGCCTCATTCTTTTTCTAGGGAAATGTTCCATCCCTTTCTTAAGTGGAAAATGAAATTTAATATTTCCTTCTTTCCTAACTTTTCCTCAATAGTTTTATTGAAAGCTTTTTGTGAAGTAATAAAATCTTTAAGCGTGCTTTCAAGATCAGAGGACACATTTTTATTGTTGTTGAATGAATTACCATAATAATTACTACCACTTGGAGGATATGGCTTATAATTATTATTACCAAAGTTATTCCTATAAGCATTGTTGTTGAAATTATTTCTAATGAAATTCACATCAACTTGTTCTTCTTAAGGAACCAAAGAAGCTAAGGGACATTATTGGGATCAATAGGAACTTGATTACCAGAAAGCATAGACATAATAGCATCCACTTTATCACTCAAAGAGGAGATCTCCTCAACAGAATTTACTTTCTTACCAGTTGGAGTTCTTTCAGTGTGCCATTGGGAATAATTTGCTATCATATCATCCAAGAGCTTTGTTGCTGCACCCAATGTGGTGGACATGAAGGTACCTCCAGCAACCGAATCCAACAAATTCCTGGTGGAAAATTTTAAACCTGCATAAAAAGTTTGGATGACCATCCAAGTAGTCAGTCCATGAGTAGGACAATTTTTAACCATAGATTTCATGCTTTCCCAAGCTTGAGCAACATGTTCATTATCAAATTGTTTAAAGTTCATAATGTTACTCCTCAATTGTATAACTTTTGCAGGTGGATAATACTTCCCAATAAAATCATCTTTATATTTAGTCCAAGAATCAATACTATTTTTAGACAAAGACAATAACCATTCTTTAGCACGTCCTCTTAAAGAGAAATTCAGTTTTATAATGTCACCTTCTACTTCTTTATATTTTTGCATATCACATAACTCAACAAAGTTATTTAAATGAGAAGTAGCATCATCAGTACGAGCACCAGAAAATTGTTCTTTCATGACAAGATTTAACAAAGCTTTTATCTCATAGAACTCAGCTTTAGAAGCTGGTGGAGCAATTGGTGTGCATATAAAATCATTTTTGTTTCTACTAGTGAAGTCACACAACTTAGTGTTCTCAGCTGAACCCATTTTAGCAAGATAAAAACAAGATACTAAGTAAAACGAAAAGAAGCTACTTGCTGATTTTTTTTTTGTGTTTTTGAGTTTTAAGGCAAACGAAAAGCAAAAGAAGACTAACAAAAAATATACTAAGCAAGAAAATAACAAAGTAAAGTGTAAGGACATGCGAAACTCCCCTCGCTGAATCTTCCAAGTCCTCGGCAACGGCGCCAGAAAAGAGCTTGATGGCGTGGATCACACATTCGCTGGGAACCCCAAGAGAAAGGTATGATGCAGTGTAGCGGCAATTTTTACTTGATACAAAACCAAGGTTTCTCGAACCAATAGGCCTTGGAGAAGGCTTCGGCTTGGTGCCAACTGCAATGGCGCCGAAAAGAGTTGTTGACTAGGACCTGCGCACACACAAATACACTATTTTGCCCCAATGAAACAGAGAGGTTGTCAATCCCTCCGGCTTGCTGAATACAAATGATTAAACATATATGTATAAAATAATAAAATAGCAAAAATAACCAGCGAGTAAATGACTAGGAAAAGCTATGTAAACGGTTGTAAACAATATAGGAAAATAGGACCGGGGTCCACGGTTCACTAGCGGTGTCTCTCCAAAAGATAAACATGTTGGGTAAACAAATTACAGCGAGGCAATTGACAAAGAATGGGCATATAGCAATACTATCATGACACAAAGTTCAGCGTTTCATTTAATATGGGCATTACGTCAAAATATATAGACCGTTATCCAACTGCATCTATGACTAATAATCCACCCTGGGATCTCTATCCAGCATGTCACCCGAAAGTATTAAGTTGCAAGCAACATATAATTGCAATAAGCATGGTGCGTAATGTAAGCAATGGTTACAACATATAGCAATAAACACCGCTGTTTTCCCCCTTGTAGCAACAACACATCTCAAGCCTAATCGTTTCTGTCAACTAGAGATCAGACAAGAGAGGCATGAACCCACTATCTAGCATAAATACTCACTCTAAAGACACAAGTAATTACTTCGACCAAGGCATACACAAGCATCGGAGAGCATGCAAGATCATAAATAAAACATATCATAAATAAAC
This sequence comes from Poa pratensis, assembly GCA_947311845.1. Lineage (NCBI taxonomy): Eukaryota > Viridiplantae > Streptophyta > Magnoliopsida > Poales > Poaceae > Poa > Poa pratensis. The sequence continues at coordinate 2,493,468 of CAMZMU010000095.1, read as the reverse complement.
TGAACAATAATGTCATGACTTCATAATTCATCGGATCCCCGCAAACACAACATGTAGCATTACAAATAGATGACCTCGATCATATTAGGCAGCTTACAAGATCTAAACAAGGAAGAGAGACAACCATCTAGCTACTGCCATGGACCCGTAGTCCCGTGGTGGACTACTCACGCATCACTCCGGAGGCAGGCATGGTGGTGTAGATGCCTGCAGTGATGATCTCCCGCTCCGGCAGGGTGCCGGGAAGAGCTTCAGAACCCTCCCGATCTAGGGTTGGCGACGGCGGCGGCCTCAGACGTATTTTTTGGAAAAGTGATCCGGTATCGGGGGTTTTCGGGACGAAGGCAATTTATAGGCGAAATGGCGACTCGAGAGGGCTCCGGAGGAGTCCAGGTGGGCCCCAGCTGCGGTCCACCCCTGGACCGCGCCTCGGGGTCGTCTGGTGCCTGTGGGGCCCCTTGCAGGTTTCCTCCTGGCGCAGTCTTTGTTTTCATGTAAAAATAATTCACGTAAATTTTCAGGCGATTCGGAGAAACTTTCCTGACTAGCTTTTCTAAAACAAAAAGACGGTAGAAAACAGGAACTGGCACTGGGCATCTTGTCAATAGGTTAGTTCCATAAAATATGCCAAGATGATATAAAACATTATAAAAACATGTGGCAATGATATATAACAAGCATGGAACAATCAAAAATTATAGATACGTTTGAGACGTATCAATATCCCACACAACATCGAAAAAATTCTCAAAAAAGTTGACCTTCACCAACGATCTTGGAGGCACTGCCAATGCCATGGCCGATTTGAGCTCGTCGGCCACAACCGTCACGCGGGAGGCTCGTCTCAGCGAAATCGGGTGATGGCCGACCAAATCAGGCTATGGTAGTCGCCTTCCCTAGGTCCGGCTGCCGGCCTCGTGGGTGGAGCTTGCTGACCATGCCGTCCATGGAGGACGGAAGAGCTTCAGCAGCTGCGCTACCGGTGAGCGGAGCAGCTGCGGTGCTTACCGACAAGCAGAGCAGTGGTGGCGGCTGCGCGCATGAGTTACGCAAAAATAAATTTCTGGCACTAAGGCGTGTGGCAGCGCGGCGGTCGGCCATGGATTAATGGCGGCAGCGGCATGCTCTGAAACACATGATGGCAATGACTGGGTCAAGGGAGTAACTAGTGGTGTCCGGAGAGTATCTCGGCCTGGGAGAGTAAGGAGAAAGAGATTTGTTTGTTCCCCTAATTAGGTCAGCTAGTGGGCCAAGGTGTACATGCTGCCGAGGAGAGAGCGCGCTTCGCGAGACCGGCTGTAGCTACAACCGGCTGTTAAACACTGTTTTCCTTGTTTTGGGAGCGGCTAGACTTCGCGACGAGTTTTATTTATCAAATCACAATTACACTGTTAACGTTAATTGATGTAGCAAATAATTAAACTGGATGAATCTTCAAACCAAACATTCGGTTTCGTATCACACACTTTAACTAAAATATGGCCTACCCGGTTTGCATTTCTATCCCCTATTATTTTTTTTTTTTGCATTTGTAGGACAAAACATGTGATTAACTTTTCGTAAACAACTTCGATTTTATCCGCAATGATAGGAGCTGTTATTGTCGCCGTAAATCCTCACCTCTATAACTTCAGGAAAACTAGATTGGACGAACAATTTATTAATTCCCAATTAATTCAACAAGTACATACCATACTTGATCGCCAATGTCTCCGGTGTAGTTGCATTAAGAGCAAAACAACATTATTATTGCTAGCTATTGTGAAGTTTCCTCTGTCATTACATATCTTTATGCATGAGCACGTAGGAGGCTATCTAGGAAAGTTAGTACGAAGTAAACTTCATTATGAAACTCTAGTATTTACGCCCCGGTAGAATGGGTTGTGATAGAAATGAAGAGAAATAAGTAACCTTCACTTAACGTAATAAAGATACCCATTGTCATTTCCACACTTCCAACTGCATCATTCATTTGGAAAAATTAAAAAAAAGGATATATATGGAATAGATAAAAATTCTACCGCGCGCATATGTAGAGGACGCGCATATGTAGAGGACTGTTACAAATAAAAAGGAAACTAATAAATTTCGGTAAGAAACACAATAAAATAAAGCATATGGGCTGGGAATATTTCTAGATCCGGCGCAACCGGGAATTTCATTAATAATACCCCCTCAATTGTAGACAATATTTTATTGCAAGCAATTCCAGAGAAGAATGCATTTACTTATTAATTATTATAGTGATTGCCCCTTTGCTGTAGTCCATGATCACCAAGAACGGGAGCTTCAACAATCACAAAAAAAATTCCATGTTGCTAGGCACCTAAATTTCAAAGCAGTTTTTTTAAGCTAAGTTACCTCTTTCAAATGTTAGTGTACATCTCCAGCTTCAATCGTGAAGCTCTGTCAGACTAGGATACTATGCCGATCGATCCCATAGAAACTAAAACTAGGGCTGATATCAGACTAGTTTATGTAAAGTGTTGTTTAAAAGTTTTGAACTAACCCCAGTTTAAAAAGTACGACACTTATTTGAAACTTTTTTTAGGAAAACGACACTTATTTTATAGAGTATATGGGAGGTAGTAAAATTACCCTGTTAAAAAACCGAGTCAGTTAAGGTGGCGTAGGCGAACCAGCACAAGAGTCAAGAGACGTCCTGAACCAAACGCGTCCACAAACCTCCGTCGTCGTGTAAAAAAGAAAAAGAAATCAAATCTCCGTTTCTCTCGCCGCCGTTCCCCATCCCGCCCGCCGCCGCCGCCGCCCGCCCGAAGACTACGCATCGCCGCGACCACCATACCTTCGTCGCCTCGCCGATATCCTCCTCCTCCTCCACGCAGGAGACAACATGGTACGATCCATCCCGATTCACCCGTCTCGATTTGACCTCTCCTCATCCCAAATCGTAGTGTCTAGCTTCCATGATTGCTCTCCTGTTCCTCCAAATCAGGGGGCTCCTTGAGCGGCCTGGCTGAATATCCTGTATGCCCTATCAGCCGGTTCGATTAGCTGACAAATTTGTTGCTGTTTCTTCCTGCAGTCGACGCTCGCTGCCGCAAGAGCTGACAACTTCTACTACCCGCCCGAATGGACCCCGAAGAAGGTAGGCGTCTCCGTTGGTGAATCGTGCATCTCTTCAGGTCGTTTCGATGTTTTTGTGGGTGCTGATGTCGCTGCGTGTTTTTTTTTCCTGTTTGATCAATCAGGGTGGGCTGAACAAGTTCAATGGCCAACATGCTCTCAGGGAGCGGGCAAGGAAGCTGGACCAGGGCATCCTGATTATAAGGTTTGGTTCATGTGAAATGTTACCTGTTTCCATATATGATCTTACATGACATATAATGATATGATGAAGCTAGAAATGGGTATGCCCTAAGGCCTTTTTTGTATTGAAAATTATGTTGTGGCTGTTGGGGATGGAGGTTGGTCAGGCAGGAGAATTTTGTGAGTTGAGTGGGTTGATGAGGTTGAAAGGACGTGCATTGGCGTGTTCACGAATACATCTCAAAATACATGTTGTCTTGCAGCCCTTTTTTGTTTGTTTCATGGTCATAAACCAGTCAACCAATAAATGTAGAGAATTGTGAATACCGTTTGATTATAGTTTATTTGGCACTTTACTTGGTTGTCGTCAGTGCTCGACTTACATGTAAATTGATAAGCACATCTTGCATCTGTCAATTATGTTATGGCAGGAGTCTGAAAAACATCTAATTGGAAAATGAATGGAGATAAACCATGGATAAGCCTTTTATCCTTTTCTTTCAAGTACCATCTCACCAAGAGAGGTCTGAAAGAATTATCTCTATGCTCCACCTTGGGCTGGCATGTTTCAAACATGGCCTGGACAAGGAACAAAGAGACTAACCTATCGTAAATGCAGGGGGAGTCTTCTCTTCCCAAATCGAATGACCTTTCTCTTGTAGTCAACCTCATTTTTCTGACAAGGCAGGCAGATATATACCTGCATATGTTTTCTCTTGCGATAGATACATGACTGTGGTAGAATGTTTGTTGATGCATGCTAGTGTTACTGTTACCATTTATGCTTATTGGTGCGTGGGGCTAGAAACTTCTCTTCGAAGTGTTTGTCTTGCTTTGACTCAATTAGTTTCTTCTTTTCTGCAGATTCGAGATGCCTTTCAATGTCTGGTGTGGTGGATGCAGTTCCATGATAGGGAAGGGAGTAAGGTTCAATGCTGAAAAGAAACAAGTTGGAAATTATTACTCTACGAAGGTTTGTGTTGGATTTTAACATGTACTGACTACTGAATCATCATTTCTGTTCATTTGAGTTTTTTCTTCTGTGCACGGCAGAAGCTGTTGGTGCATGAACTAGTTTATCCTCTCTCCCATGAATTTTTATTCTGAAAGCATCTCCCTGTGTTATCAGAGCATATGATTCATGGTTTCATGGTATAGTGTCTTCTCTTAATTTAGTTGTAAATTATGATGTATCTTCTAGCTGCCATACTATGATAAGCTTAAGCCCATGTTTGGCTGCCAAAATTTGAATTTTTTTTGAGCCTCAAGCTCTGGTGTGCACCCTTAAAACTGACACAGTAGTGATCTTTAGTATCTTCAAATTTCCTGCTGTGCACATAATTCACAAGCTAACCAGAGAAAAGGTACAAAATGTCATCTGGTAAATTCTGGAGAAATTTTCATGTTGCTATAAATTGGAGGCAGCATCGAAGCTATTGTGAACTGAAACAACATTATGCATCAATAGTATGTTGAGGTTGCGAACCAAAGAGCCTTTAAGTTTCATGCTTCGCAATCTACTTTTGCCTTAGCATGTATATGTATTGTATTTGTACACAGCTATTCTTTTGAAAAAAATGGATATTTTGTGAGATTTTTGTGATTACCCCAAGGTCCAGTTTATGCCTGCTACGCTGTGCTGTGGAACTAGTTAGTAGTTAGGGGAAGAAGTACTAATTCCATGATTATGCTGTCACACCTGAAAATATGCTTTCTGTTAACTGTTACATCCAAAAAATAGAAATAAAGAAGTGCATTGTCATCGCAAATAGTTTTTGTAATACACTGTCATCTTCATGTATGTATCCAAAAATTAGTTATGCTCTTTAGGCTGTCCCTGACCAAAATATTTCTGCCATAATGATTTTCAAGTTACTGGGGCACCATTGTTAACATTCTGATTAAATCCTTTCTGTTCTTTGATTTGAAAATCTAAAGAACCCTCTGTTTCCCTTTGGAGATCTAAAGGCTAGTTAGTATCTTGTACTTCCTATTGCATTTAATTGTGTTCGTTTGTAAAGGAGGATCATGGGAGATTGTAAAATGTTTAAAGGATCTAAGATATTTTTGAATAATAGTTTGTTTCGATGGTAGAGAGTTAGGATAGCTTGAGATGAAGCAAATGTTTCTATTGTCTAGTATGAGTATGTTCTGGAAGTTCACTTGCATATTGCCAAATAGCTTTGTATGTTGCTTCCTTAAGCCACACTAGGACTATTTGAAAAGAACGTCATGTCCTTGCTTCTGCTAACAGCATAGTGTTACATTAAAGAATCTCGAATACGTTTTAATGACCTAGATCTGTCAACATCTTCTGTATTTACTTACTGGGAAACTGCGGACATTTTTTCTATTCCACAGTTCTAATACATTCTGCTTAAATCGTTTACCCGTATGTATCCTGATATTTTTTTCGTGACTGATTCTGTGTTAGATATGGAGCTTCACTATGAAATCAGCATGTTGCCAACATGAAATAGTCATACATACGGATCCGAAGAATACGGAATATGTTATAATCAGTGGTGCTCAGCGCAAGACTGAAGATTTTGATGTTGAAGATGCAGAGACGCTGCTGCTGCCTGCAGATGAAGGTTCTAACATGTGTACAAATTTATTTCTCATTATGGATTCATTGGTTTCAAATGCATGATGTTTTATTGTACTTTCTTCAGAAAGAGACAAGCTTGCGGATCCTATGTATAAGCTCGAACATCAGGGAGAGGATATTCGGAAGAAGAAAGAAGAGGAACCAGTTTTAATTCGGCTTCAACGGCTCTCTGACAGCCGGCATTCAGATGACTATGCTCTGAACAGACCCCTCCGCGATCGCCTTAGGGTCATCCAATGAATTCCTATATAATAATTCCTCAGCAATTTATTAAATCGTCAGGATTCTTATCCACCTGTTGTCCTATTTATGTAGAGCCAAAAGAAGAGAGTTGCTGAAGAGAAAAAATCAGCAAGGAAGATAGGACTTGGAGTACGGCTTTTGCCACCATCTGCAGCGGATGCTGCTGCGGCAGCTTCTGTGAAGTTTGCCTCCAAGTTTGAGAAGAGCAGAAAGGACAAAAGAGCAGCAATCAAGGCTTCCTCCATGTTCCCGGAGTCATCAAGCTCAGCATCAAAAGGAAAACTAGACCTTGCACTAAAGAGACGGAATATAAAAGCCGGTGCAGCGTCTGTGCTGATAGCAGGCAGGGTGAAGCCATCCTCGTGGCAGAGCGCCGGTTCTGAAAGTGCAAGGACTCTTGTGCCGATCATGACAAGGCACAAGTAGCTACTCCAAGTTATGCTTTGTGCAATCAAGAAGCTTGCCCAGTCTGTTGCCCTGTAAAATCTTGTGTAGCACTTTGAGTGCTCTTTGTGAACGCAACCTTGGTGTGATGTCCTGCCGTGAGTGGCTGAGGTTGTGACATCATTCGTGCTATAGAGTGAATTTGCAGTTGTTCTGTATGTATATGAAGATGGTAGCGTTTTATTCTTCCGGACAACAACGTTGTGATTTCTGCATCATAATATGAAAAACTGGCTTGCTTGTAATTGACGACTATGATTTCTGCATCATAATATGAAAAACTGGCTTGCTTGTAATTGATGACTATGAACTTGCCCTGTTTTTTCTCTCTCCCAGTATATAATAATTGAATGACATAAATATCTTTGAACTAAACTTGGAGCTATGTTTGGGAGCAATGAAACCATGACAAGTCTCCAGCAACTGCCGGTGGAGATGGCATTCCGTGTGTGCTTGCTGTCAATGGTGAGCTGTGCGCTCGTCCACTAAAAAAAAAGCTGTGCATCCGCTGTCCAAGTAGAAGCTTTCTTCTCTCCCTCTCTCAAAAGAGTAGAAGCTTTCCTCGTACGGGAACACCCAAATTTAAAGGCCTTGAGTGCCGCATCGATGTATGTTCTGTATATGTGCATACTCCTACCACAGGTAGCCAGCCTAACTCCTTGACCTGCATTAATAAAATCAGATCAAATACCCAAAACAGATCAATCAGAACGACAAGCAATCCAGAAGTTGCGACTTGTTGGAAATTAGCACCGCTCTGACCGTTTCAATGAACACCGCAATTAGGAAACCGACATTTTATTTTGTGCGGTGAGTGTGAATGGCTTGACACTGCTGATGGTGCCTGCTTGACTTGAACATGGCACCTCACTAATTTGTGTGCGTGGAGCTGATCAACCCACAAACTCTCAAAGTCAGTTGCTTGCCGCCAGTTGTGCGTCTCAAAGTCAAAATCTGGGCGTTGGGTGAAGCCAACAGTTCCTTGAGGAGTGAGTAACAAACGGACGTTTTCTCACCATGGATGTACCTTGCGTTTCCATTTAGAGCGCGCGTCTCGTACCTGCTGCTAACCTAAAGCTTTCACCAATGGATTGACCCACCCACAAATTAAAGGTACCCTCCAACAACCTGCAAGCTTACTCAACTGGTAATTAACCGATCGTTAATGCACTGTATGTCGTCGTTAATTAGTCGTATCCATTGTATTGCCCGGCTTCTAAGCGAGTGTACAGCTAGCGAGTAGTAGTAAAAACTCAACGATGCATGCATGCCAGGCTTCCGTGACGGCGAAGTCAGCAGCACCGGCCCATTTACTTACCCGTCCGTCGACCGTCCCTCTCCGCGTTCGGGAAAGCCGGGGGAGCTGGAGTCCATTCCGGTTTAACGCCAGCTCGATCCAGAGCTCGTTTTACGCAAGCGCCATCAAGCTCAGCTCAGTCGACGACGATGAAATTAATCGAGCCCAGCGATAGGAGTCCAGCGGAAGCAACTCCCCCGCCCGCCTCTTAACCCCACATCGCATTTCACTTCAACGTACGCCTCGCCCTCCTTCGTCCTTCCTCCTCATAGCCAATCTCACACACAAGCTTCTTCCCCAGCTAGCTAGCTCCCTCCCTTTGTACTAGCTACACGTACATTCGTCCTGCACTACAACCTTCCCTCGCCCGCTGTAGGCTAGCTAGTTCTCCTCGCTTGCTCCATCGTCCATGACTCCCTTCGCCTGCAGCCTGCCCGCATGGTGGCCATGAGACGACCTCGCACTGCCTTCGTTGTCGTCCTCCTGTGGCTCGCCGCTCTCACCTTCGCGTTCCACGACTGCCCCGGCTGCGAAATCTTGCTCAGCGAGCGGAGTTCTGTCTCTCTGGCAAGGAAGATGCTTCTCGCCGTGGAGAGCCTCGACGTCTCCTCGGCGTCCACTGCTGGCCGACCACATGATCAGCAACGGCATCATCATCATCACCACTACCACCACCACCATCAGCAGCATCACCGTCACCATGGCAAATGGAACTGGCAGGGAATTCCGCCATCTGCTGCCGCTGGAAACGGCGATGCCCGGTACGGCGCGGAGAAGAGGCTAGTGCCGACAGGCCCGAATCCCTTGCATCACTGAGAGGGATCCAGTATGAGGTCCGGGCTTCCATATATGGTGATTGATTGTTGGTGAGTGGCGCGCTCGCACTGTCTTCTTGTGTTGATTGAGCTCAGTAGTATTCTTTCATTGTGGATCAATGCAGAGAGCACATAATCGCTGTGATCGTTCGTCACACTCACCTGCCTAGTAGGTAGTAGCGGCGTTTTTCCATGTACTTATTATTCTGATCAGAAGCTGCAAATACATGCAAAGAGTGGGAGAAAAACACTAAATTTTACTAGCTATATAGTGCATATACTTACTGGTAGCATAAGTTATGTTGTGTTTCTTGTTTCTTCTTTTTTATAGACTTTTGCTATTTCTCAGCTGTCTGACAGTCCCTTCTTCTACTCCATTTCTTCTTTGTTCATTCTTTGATTTCTATATACTACATGATCTTAGATTAGCATGAATAAGATGAATGAACGCAGGTGATCCATTACTGTATAATTGCAAATGGACTGTATGGATTTGTTGGGAAATTGATGCAGCCGTTAAGTGCGTTGTACGTTCGCAAGAGCTAGCTAGACGATAGATTGGCTGTAAGAATCCGTGCAAAAGAGCTTGTGGAGTAGCTGTGACGGCACGGCATCACAGCACATAGATAATATATATGATACTCCAGAATATGGGGTACAATGGCACAGATCACTATGTATATTACTCTTTTCCCTGGGTCTTGATACGCATGATAGTTTTGGCACTAAGTGCATGGGAGACACCAGAATAAGCGGGTTTGACTTGGCGCCACATGATGTAGCGAGCGAGCTTACGCACTTGGCACATGCACCATGCACATGAGCCTACCCAACTGGTAACACCAAAGGGGGGAGTTTGCATGGGAGAGAGTTGTGTTTAATTATGTACGGCCATGGAATAAGTAGGGATTAGGGGGAATGATGTGACATGGGTAATTAATTGTTGTTGCAGCGACCTTCCTGGTTCTAAAACATGTGGATAAGCTCGTAAACAGGGGTATAAGGGTTTCGTCTAATGGCAAACTGTTGAGGGCTTGTTTGGTTGCCCACATACAGCCCAATCAGGCCCGATGCGTTCAAACTTCCTCTGTTTTGGTTGCCTATGCAAGGAGCCGGACCAACCTCGCCCGATACTTAAAACGCCTCCCCTTGGGCACCGGGCGTCTAAATGTCCTTCAATACTGGCACGCCATTCGCAAGACTCCCACCGCTCACTCTAAAGGACTGCGCTCGGCCATCATCCTGATTTCTTGGGAATTATGAAAGGACAGAAACGCCCGGGTGTTTAACAACAAGTCAACAATGCCATCGGTTCTCTTCCAAAAGATCAAGGACGAGAGCAAAAACTGGGTCTCCACTAGCGCGAAGCATATTGCAGAAATTATCACTTGATTTGCCTTGGGGGCATGTTTTTCTTTTGGCCTAGGTCGTGTCATGTTTATTTCTCTTATATCAATATGAACGCAAACCTTTTGTCTCGTTTAAAAAAAATGCCTCCCAACCAGGCCTACTGGGAACATTTACTCAACATTTTCCAGCGAGCCAGACCACAACGGACGCATCATGTCATGCAATTGCACTCTGTTGCACATGATGAGAAGTGCGGCGACACAACGTCCTCGGCCATAAATCCCCTCTCTCTCAGCCCATGTATATATCAACCAGTTTCTCAGCCCATCCAAACAAGTTTAGGTTATTACACAAGAAATTGTGTTTAGGAAAATGGGTTTGTTAATTCTCAGTCGACTAAAAATTATTTAATTCTTCACAATGTCCATTTTCATGTGCCGAGATTCATACATTTTGTTGTTGTTTACATTCATGTTGCTGCCAGACCGGGCTAGCCATTTTTCTTGTACTGAGCCCCACAATAGTTCGAGTTGGGCCCCGTGGGTTTCATGTATTGAGGCCTTTTCCTTTTTGGTCATTTTTCTGGACTACATGTTTCAATGGCTTGAACAATTTTTCGGTTTGACCTTGTTGGTGTTTTTCTCTACTTGATCAACCTGTGCCCTATTTTTATTTCTATACTTTTATGAACATGTGATGTTTAATGTATACTTTTTTCTTAGATTTTAGTGATGTGTTGATCTTTTTGATCCACCAAATTTCATATTATTTTTTAAAATAATGTTGGAGGTACCCATCTCGATCGCTTAGTAAATTAATTAACGAAAAAAGATTTTTTCTATCGTGTTTGAGTTTATTTCAAAGCGTATGCATGTGTAATGAGACGAATCCACCTTCTCCCTATTGTACTTGCATGGCTAGGTTGAAAACATGTCAAAACAGACAGAAACTGGCACTGGGCACTAGGTTAATAGGTTAGTCTAATAAATGTCATAAAATGATATAAACTTTAGGATAAACATGTGGCATTTGATATAAAACAAGCATGGAACATCAAAAAGTATAGAGGGCTAACGTATGGCGACTCCCATCGAGTGCTCTGGCGACTCCCATGGCGACGGCGGCGCCCCCTCCATCTAAGGATCTCATCGCTGGAGAATGTCACGGATGGATCCATTCAGTGATCCCTCCTCCATTGCCCATGTGCTTGACTTCTCACATGGTCACCGTTTTAGATCTAAGGTTCGTGATCTCTTTGCAACTTTGGTCAGCCCGATCTCTTCCTCCCATCGTTTCTTCTTGGTTGTTTCCTTTGGTCGTGCTGGATTTCGCCTGGATAATCTGAATGTCAGCCTGGCCCTCTCGGCATCACTTGGTGTCGCTTATGATGAGATTGATCTGGTTCGTCTTGCCGAAAGGGTTTTTAAATTCTCTGTCAGTTCTAAAGCTGTCGGGTTTCTGGTTCATAATTTGCGATCGTTCTCCTGTCCGCAATTCAAGTGTTATTTTCATCTTTGGGGTAGAGGGGGTCCCAATTGGCAGTGTGAAGAGCAGATCTGGTATGCTGAATCAGAGGCAGAATGGACTTCGGTTCCTAGTTGTCGGACACCGGTAGTATCTGCTGTTTTTCATCGTATTCATGCTGATCTTTCTGGCAATTCTAGTGCTGCTGTTCTCACAGGTGCAAATTTGGTCCCTATTGGGGTTAGAATTCAGCCATCTACTCCTGATCAGAATGATGGGTCTTCATTGAGGAGTGATGATCGTAAATTGCGTGATCTGCAATCTGGGCGGGATTCTCGGGATTCAATTTCTTGGCCAAATCTCCAATGGGTTCGGGTCCAGCCCAACAATGGTACCTGTGGCGCCCCGACCCGACTGCTATATAGTGATGCTGTGTGTCACCGGTTAAGCAATACAACCGGAGGTTACGGGTTTACCAATCCCCGGCCAAAACCTTTGGCAGGCGTTGCTCGGAATTGATCATCGGCAACGCAACACCCCGATTGATGCCTTAACACAGGCACAACTATCAATGCATAATAGAGAGATCAAGACTTGTGGAACAACTGGCACATCACATACCCTACGACACAAAGCATTATAGTTCAACTCTTATAATAGAGAAAGATAGCAAATTACAACCAGAGGTCACTGACCCAACATTACAACATGCGAAGCGAATTAAGTTGTTCTAAACAACAAGATCCAAAATATGGCCTAAGAGGCCTACAGATAAACATTCAAGCGCCAGCTGTTCCGGGATGTCCCAAGCTGCCACCTGGGAACCCCAGACTACTCGTCGACGTCCACAAAGAACCCACCTTCGAGGTCGGTGAAGTCCTCCTCTGAAACAAAACAAACGACGTTGAGTTCGACGAACTCGCAAGATTAAAATATAGAGCTTTAGCTTGATGAGGCTTTCAAGTTTTATGGTTGTTTTGCATAAAGCTGATTTTATTTAGTAAAACATAACTCCAAGGCATCGACTAATCAGAGTATTTTAAAAAGGGGGTAAGAAGTAACTCTTTTCTCTTGATCACCTTTCTCATCATCAACCACCATTTACCACGGTACCTGTTTTACTAAGGCACCTCCCCGAATCACCCTCGAGGAAGCTAACCTTGCATTCTTGAGTAGTACCTTTAGCACTCAGGTTTTAATCATTCCGTTCAAGTTATTCTATGATCTTATCGTCCTTTCCCAAGTCATCTATAACCGTCGACACAACTTTTCGAAAAGATTTAACCCTGCAGGGGTGCACTGTGTTTACCTTCGTTACCGCCCGGCTCATTGCCTACGCTTACTCTCTTTCGGGGAAAGCCGGCTGAGTGGGAACGGTTACAACCTTTACCTTGCTTGAGACTAACCCAGGATCATCAGTGGCGGTAGGACAGGTTCAGTGCCTCCAACACCCTGTCCCGCGGCCACTTATTTTCCTGACACCACCATCCTCATCTCAGTCTTGGCCACCATCCCAACGCACGCGCAAATGGAAGCCCGAACTAGAGGACCCTCGGCTAGCCCTTCACAAGTTAGTCGGTCGACGAGGGCTCCATATACCCCACCGAATGGAAGCGCGCTCATTCTTGGTTCAAGAGGTAAAGAACTCGCACCTAGGCGGCGAGAACGAGACAAAACACCACCAACCATAGTGGCCTCTCATCCCCACCTTTCAGCATTTTATTACCTGTCACCACAATTTCTCCACCATCATCCAAACATTTCAACACCTGTTTCCAACATGAAATATCCATCGGACGACTAAGCAATTAGCTAAGCATGGCTAAGCAACAACATAGCATAGTTAAGTATCTCAGGCCAACAATACAATCCTATGGATAATAGGAGGGGAAACAGGTAATGGCATCGGAAACTTAATGCAACTATAGGATACTCTAATCCAATAAAATTGACATTTGGAACCGCATGCAATATTATAGTGGAGAAAATATTTGCGGAAAATAGGATAAGACATGCTCAGAGGGGGATTACGCTTGCCTTGTTGATACGGCTGGTAATAGGGATCGCCACGATACAGTGGTGGCACTTCAACTCCTTGATCTACCGATGCACGAACAACACCGGAAAGGAACCAGTAAATACCACGAACACAACAGGTGCAATGCACAAACATGATGACATGGCATTTTAATGTACTGAACTTATTATAAGCTATCTAGCAATTTAAATGGGGTGCGAGAATAATTACTTCAACCACATAGGAAAACACCCCATATTTAACTTAATGATTCTACTAACTTGAACAAGTGCAGTCCTTTAATGGTGCTCAAATATGCATGATATTTATTTTAATGGTTAGTTCACAATTTTCCGGACATTTTGGTATATCGAACACATTTCTATGACGTCCCGATAAAAAGTTATTACCTTTATAAGTTTACTCTTTTAAATATGTGCTTTTAATAAGTTATTTTCAACAGCCATAACACTAATTACCCAACTCGAAAGAGGGAGATGAAACATGAAAATCATTGTAGTACGATGTCCGTAATGGCGCGAGGGAGTAGCGGGAGGCATGCGCAAAAGGGGAGGACGAGAAAGGAGCAGCGAGGAAAAAAAACAGGTAAACTGGCCTTCAGCCCGGTTTGGGCCGGTTTCCAGGCCGGCCTTGCTCCAGAGACGACCGGCCTCCAGCCCGGTTTGGGCCGGCAGACAGGCCGGCTATGCGGCCGAGAGGATCGGTCCTCAGCCCGGGTTATGCCGGTTCCACGACCGGACGGCGAGCTACGGCGACGGGAGCGACGGCTACGGTGGCTACGGTGAGGATACAGCGTGCTAGGAGGAGAGGGGAGGGTGCTACAGCACGAGGAGCTCACCCTCAAGACGACGGAGTGACGTGGAGGCCGGAGGGGGTCCACAGCGGCGGTGCGAAGCTCGGCGGTGCTCGGACGGCCGCGGGGAAAACGGGGATGGCGGCGTCGATTCTCGGCGTCCCGGTTCAATTCCTCTGGCGAGGAAGGAGAAGGGGACCCGGCGGAGCTGCTGGTGGTGCTCGATTTTCTTGGAGAAGCTCCACTCAACGGCGACAGGCGGCGGCCATGGCTGCTAGGGTTCGTGCTCGGGAAAGAAATGGGGAGAGACGAGGGAGCAGGCAAGTGAGGGATGGGGAGCAGCGCGTGGTGGGGGGCCTCCTCATCTCCTCGACGCGGCAGGAGGGCGCGGGGCGCCTGGGCGCGGTCCACGGCAACGAGCGGGCGCGGCTCGAGCAGCTCGCTCGGTCGCTACAGAGAAGAAGACGAAGATTTTGGAAAACCCCCTGGCAGACTTTTTACCATCACCAATAGGCCCTTTTCTGTTTATATTTTTAAAACAGTGGCTTTTAGGAATTTAATTAGGGCACTTAGACATTTTACAAAAATATGAGATAATTCTTGTAGCCTCCCAACAGCATGTAGAAGCACCACAAAAACTGGGGTTGCAAAATAAAATGTTTTGAGCAACCTTTGTTCAAAGAGGTTTAAAATAGGGCATTTGCTAAATTCCCAAATTATAATCCTTTAGAGAATTTTAGAGCAAGTTCAACCTAATACTTTTTAACTCTTGGAACTTCCTTGACAAATATAAGATGTCAAAGTATTTTTGTTTTGCAAGTTGGAGTGCCTTCATTGTTGTGAGATTTTGTTAATGCAAGTTTGGCATTTGGTTTTTCAATGTTGCCAAACCAATTAGTGTGTGTTGTTTAGCAATGTAATATGGATGCCATGATGTAATGAAACACAAAATTGGAAATTTTACTTAGGTTTTTAGGTTCTCAAACTTTGGGCCGTTACAATTCTACCCCCCTTACAGGAATCTCGTCCCGAGATTCTAAGATTGCGGAAAGAACTCAGGATACTCCTCACGAAGACTAGACTCTCATTCCCAAGTTGCTTCTTCCTCGGAATGGTGAGACCATTGAACTTTGATGAACTTGGTAGTCTTGTTATGGGTCTTCCTTTCGGCTTCATCTAGGACACGGATGGGGTGCTCGCGATACGTGAGATCTTCCTGGAGATCTAGCTCCTCATGATTGACTCCATGGATAGGATCTTTAAAACACCGGCAAAGTTGGGATACATGGAACACATCATGTACATTTGGGAAGATAACCGGCAATTCCAATTTATAAGAAAGATCTCCTCGCTTGTCCAGAACGGTGAAAGGGCCAACGTAGCGAGGGGCCAATTTCCCTTTGATACCGAAGCGGCGAACACCACGAAGGGGAGAGACGCGGAGATAAGCTTTATCACCAATTTCATAGTGAATTTCCTGATGGTGCTTATCATAGTAGCTCTTTTGCCTAGACTGAGCAATCTTCAGATTCTCTCTTATGATTCTAACCTTCTCCTCAGCTTCATTTTTTTTTTGGAGGGGAAAAACAGTGGGAAAGGCTCCCACTGCAATTTTTATATATAAATGGTATATTTACAGGCATGATTACAATTTAAAAAAAAGGAAAAAAAGTTCCTAAGTTTGATTCTCCCTCCAAAACTTGAACTGCTAGAGTGCTTGGCTTTTATTCTGTGCTTTAGCCAATTCAACTCTGAGAAATAAATGGCTTTCCACCTCTCAAAGGTAGGCCTCTCATTTCTAAAGATATTATTATTTCTGATCATCCAAATGCTCCAGCTTGCAAGAATCAGGATGTCCATAAAGAATGGCAAATTTAGCTTGGCTTTCATATCCTCAAAAGCTTCATGAAGAGATAACCTCCTGTTTCTATCGGGACATACAAAATCCCAGCACTGCACATCCATGGGGCAGGACCAGAACAAATGAACCAGGGTTTCTTCCTGTTGACACTGCATGGTTGCACAATCATAGCTTTCAAGATGAAAATTCTTTCTAAACAGCAGATTTCTCGTGTTTAGTCTGTCATGAAGCAAAAGCCAGAAGAAGATTTTGTGTTTAGCTTGGCATGAACTTTTCCTGATCCAGTTAAACTGATGGTGAACTTGTTTGTATCCAATCAACATGTTATAAGCCTTCTTCGAGGAGAAGACATCATTCCCCCAAATATAAGTCCATGTATCTTTACCAACCAACTCAGAAGTATGCTTAACATCTTCCCAAATCTCTTCCAATTGGAGGAATTCCCGATATGCCTCTCTACTCAAAGGAAGATGGAAGATGTCCTAAAAAAACTCCTTCTCTGCAGCATGCCTAACCGTGATATCAATATTATTTGTGAAAGAGTATAGATGAGGAAACCTATGTTTCATACATGCATCATTCCAGAGATCATGCCAAAATAGCACCGTTGTACCATTTCCAATTTTACATCTTGCCAAGCCTTTATAATAATCCAGTAACTTGAGATGAGATTTCCACCAGAATGATCCTTGCATACTAGCCCCAGGCAAATTGTTGTTTGCATAATAAGAATCCCAAACAAGATGAACCCAGGGGAAAATCTCGCAACGGTTACCAAACAGGTATGGTCTCCACTGCTTCAAAGCATAGACCACTGCGGCAAGTTCTAGATCATGAGTAGGGTAATTGTGCTCATGCGGCTTCAATTGGCGAGAGGCATATGCCGCCACATGGCCCTCTTGCATTAATACACAGCCCAAGCCTTGCAGAGAGGCGTCACAGAAGACGACGAAATCCTTGCTTGTGTCCGGCAGGACAAGCACATGCGGACGTGAGTTTGGCTTTCAGTGTTTGAAGCTCTCTTCAGCTTCGTTCGTCCATACGAACTTTTTATCCTTCTTGAGAAGGTCAGTTAGAGCCTTGGCTATCTTGGAGAAACCTTCGATGAATCGGCGGTAGTAACCCGCCAATCCGAGAAAGCTACGGATGTCCTTGACTGACATTGGAGTTTTCCAATCCAAAATGGACTGAATCTTGTCGGGAATGACAGCCACACCATTAGCGGATATCACATGACCAAGGAAGACAAGATTATCCAACCATAACTCACACTTGGAGAACTTGGCATAGAGGCGGTGTTCTCGAAGTCGTGTCAGAACCAACCGAAGATGTTCGGCATGCTCTTCATCGGTTTTGGAATAAACGAGGATGTCATCGATGTAAATGACAACAAACTTGTCGAGATAATCCATGAAGATGGAGTTCATGAGCCTCATGAAAGTAGCTGGAGCATTGGTGAGACCAAAGGACATGACGGTATACTCATATGAGCCATAGCGAGTAACAAATGCCGTCTTTGGAATATCCTCCTTTCTGATCTTGATCTGATGGTATCCTGACCTCAGATCCATCTTGGAGAATACTGTTGCACCAGCTAACTGATCCAACAGATCATTGATCCGGGGAATAGGATACTTGTTCTTGATTGTCACCGCATTCAACGGCCTATAATCAGAGACTAGACGAGGCACGGTAGAATCCCTCTTTTTGACGAAGAGTACCGGACAACCCCAAGGTGAACTGCTAGGCTGAATGAAATCCTTCGCTAACAGCTCATCAATTTGCTCTTTCAACAGAGCCAACTCTTCCACCGGCATACGGTAGGGCTTCTTGGAAATCGGAGCAGTACCGGGAAGCAATCTATGACAAACTCCACACTTCGATCAGGTGGCATGCCAGGCAATTCTTCCGGGAACACATCCGGGAAGTCACACACCACGTGTATTTCATGAATTTCAGGAGGGGATTCGCCTTCCATAAAGCATAGGCTGATCTCGGGGATTGGGGAATGATGGAGGACGGAGGTCTTGATAGTGCAGACCAATACTCACAATGTCACCGGAAGAAGTGGTCACGGTGATGGTCTTGGCAGCACAGTCGAGATTAGCCCGGTATTTGGCTAGCCAGTTCATGCCCAGTATGACATCAATGCCATTTGACTTCAGAGCTACCAATGCAAAGGAAAGGACGAGTAACCTATATTAATCTGGACCTCAGGAGTAACCCCATCGGTTTGCCATTTGGAGCCAGGAGTGGAGATCACCAAGGGACGGCTCATTTTCTCGAACGGTATTTTGTGGTCTTTTGCAAAAGCTATGGATATGAATGAATGCGATGCTCCAGAATCAAACAAAACTGTAGCAAGATTGTTGTTGATTCGTAGCTCACCCATAAGGACGCTGGGGTCCTCTTCAGCTTGCTCAGCAGAGACGTGGTTCAGGCGACCACGCACAATAGGTCCAGCCTTGCCAGCTGGAGTGGCAGGGGCTCGTGCAGGAGTTCCCGTGATAGGTGCCTTCTGGGGGCACTCCCTGGAGTAGTGGCCAGCCTGGCCACAGGTGTAGCAGGTGAGTCCAGGTGGAGCAGGTAGCTGAGGACGATACCCACTTCCGCTCGACCCAAATGTCGAAGTAGTGGGGCGCGGAGGTGGTGGCCTGTATCCCGCGGCCCTCGGCATGAATGGAGCATGCGGCACAGCGTTGTAGGGAACAAACACCCTGCGCTTCTTGCTCTCAGAACCCGAGGAACTCTGGTGGTCCCCGTGTGCTGGCCTCTTGGAAGCCTCGAGTTCCTTCCTTCCCTGCTCAAGAGTAAGAGCCTGGTTGAACAGCTCCTGGTAGGTCTGGAACTTGAAGGGCAGTAGCTCATAGCGGAGCTGCGGCGCGAGACCCTTGCGGAACAGCTCTTGCTTGTCGGCATCAGTGGTCACGTCCCTTGGGGCGTAACGAGAGAGATGGTTGAATTCACAACCATAAGTGCGGAGGTCCATACGTCCCTGTTGCAAATCCAGGAACTCCCTCCTCTTCAAATCCATGATCGGCTGAGGGATGTAAGCCGCACGGAAGGCAGTGCGGAAATCAGCCCAAGTGAAGACATGGTTGGCCGGAAACAATGCCACATGGCTTTCCCACCAACAGCCAGCTGCACCAACCAGGAGGTAGGTGGCGAAGTTGACTTGCTCGGCCACTAGGACATGCAGCGCGGAGAACTTGTGCTCCAAGGCGCGAAGCCAATCATCAGCTTCCAGTGGCTCCTTAGCATCAGCAAAGATGGGTGGCTGCGAGCGCAGGAACTCAGTGAGAGTGTTGCAGCCATTCCTCTATGCATTCTGCTGCAGCAACTGCTCAAGCAACCACTCATTTCGCCCGGGTTCTCCTCAATGGCCATCAAGACTTGCGCCATCGAGGGTGGTGGCGGTGGTTCCTCATCATTGTGGTAACCACGGCCTCCTCGAGCCATTCTGGAGAATTTACAATGACACAGTTAGTATCTTCCTCCGAATGGTTTAAACAATAGCATTAGCGTCTACTCAAGTACATAGACTAGGGACGATAATAATTTGTGTAACAACTGACAAGTGACCAACAAGGTAGAACTTGGGTCAAAGATCAGCATCATGTACTACTAGCGTGGGATTCAAATAGTTAAGAAACCACGTGATTCAACACACTCTAGTTGGCACAATCCGGGACCTTCTGTTCAAGTCCTTGGGTTAAAACCCAGAGTAAGAGTCAGTAATTAGTCTCGGTAGGACCACAGTGTTCAAACATCTGAGTTGACATCTGATTGTAACGCAGCGGGAGCAATGGACACATAACACTAAAGGTAGAACCCAACCTCGTGATCCTAAAGTTTTGAGGTAACAGATGAGAGGAAAAACCTTTAACTCAAATCGAGGTAAGATTGCTCCGAGATTAGAAGGTAACCAGGTAAGGAGTAAAAAGAATCCTAAGATGGTTTTCACAACTCATTTTTAGGTTAAAATATATTTTCACAAACACTAGACTCAACGTCGACCAGTAGAAGGGTTTCCTACAGGCAGTCCTGCTCTGATACCAACTTGTGGCGCCCCGACCCGACTGCTATACAGTGATGCTGTGTCACCGGTTAAGCGATACAACCGGAGGTTACGGGTTTACCAATCCCCGGCCAAAACCTTTGGCAGGCGTTGCTCGGAATTGATCATCGGCAACGCAACACCCCGATTGATGCCTTAACACAGGCACAACTATCAATGCATAATAGAGAGATCAAGACTTGTGGAACAACTGGCACATCACAGACTCTACGACACAAAACATTATAGTTCAACTCTTATAATAGAGAAAGATAGCAAATTACAACCAGAGGTCACAGACCCAACATTACAACATGCGGAAGCGAATTAAGTTGTTCTAAACAACAAGATCCAAAATATGGCCTAAGAGGCCTACAGATAAACATTCAAGCGCCAGCTGTTCCGGGATGTCCCAAGCTGCCACCTGGGAACCCCAGACTACTCGTCGACGTCCACAAAGAACCCACCTTCGAGGTCGGTGAAGTCCTCCTCTGAAACAAAACAAACGACATTGAGTTCGACGAACTCGCATGTAACATCCCAACTTTCACAAAAATTTAAAACTTTTCATCTGCATCATGCATCATGTCATTGCATCATTGTTTGCATTGTGATTGATTTCAAATTATAAAAATATAGAGAAATTGTCTCAAAAACAATATTTGCATTTTATCTGCAAATGCTTTTCAAACCTGTTTCAAATTTTAAATAAATTTTTTGGAATATTTTATCCCCAATACATGCTAAACATGTAGGGCATGTTTTTACAAAAGTATAGATTTTGGTTTGAGTGGATTTGGTTTTATAAATCAAAAGTTATTTGAAGTTGTTTAAAAACAGAAAAGAAAACAGTTTCTGGAAAAAAATGCGAAACGAGCTAATTGGGCCGAGCCCATCTTCTTTCTCTCGCGCCGCGCAGCACGTAGCAGGCCACCCCGGCCCAGCCCATCTCTTTCTCTCCCTCTCGCTGACGTGCGGGACCCACCTGTCATCCCCGTCCTTTCAACGTGATGAACACGGAGTCCTCACCGACGTAACCCTAACCAAATCCTAACCGAATCCGGCTTGATTCGCACGCAATCGCATGCGTTTTTGCCCCTATATAAACCCCACGACACCACCATCTTTTTGCCCCAAACAAATCGAGACGAGAGCCCCCAGGCTGCCCGCACGAGTCGCTGCCGTGCCGCCACTGCCGTCGATGACCTCGCCGTATTCCGGTGAGCCCTTGCGTGCATTGCCCCTCG
Source organism: Poa pratensis (assembly GCA_947311845.1). Classification (NCBI taxonomy): domain Eukaryota; kingdom Viridiplantae; phylum Streptophyta; class Magnoliopsida; order Poales; family Poaceae; genus Poa; species Poa pratensis. Next base: position 2,471,978 of record CAMZMU010000095.1, on the reverse strand, counting down.
CAACCCTCCCCTTCGCTTCGCCTCGACCGTGCGCACCTCCCTAACACCACGCCGTATGTTTCTCGCGCAGCAGATCGAGCAAACCATCATCGACCCGAAGCTCCAGCCGCCACACCAACTTCGGCGATCGATCTAGGAAGGAGAATGACGCATGTGACCACGCCATCAATGACATCGACTCCGCCTCGTCGCCCTGAACGCCGCGGTATGCCCCATGAACCGTAGTTAGGCCTAGATTAAATTCCGGCGAAGCTCCGGCCATGGCGCCACCGTAGGGATAGACTTCCGGCATGTTTCCGTTCAACCACGCCGCCCGTTTATGGTTCGTTAGCTGTAAGCCGTTAGATCTAAGATCAACACTCCAGATTAGCTCGTCCACGCGAAGGGGTACCAGCCAATCAGAGGAGGCCACGTCTTCAAGTTATCCACGAAGCCCGCGTCCGTCCGCGTCCGCGCCGCACCGTCCGCGTCCGCATCGCCCGCGATCTGCAGAAGACCAGTCAACGGGGAGCTCCGCACCAATCAGAGAAGGACACGTCGCCTGGGGACTTCAGCGTCAAGATTCTTTTGTTTTTCTTTACAGATTAGCCCCTGCGTATCACAGATTAGTCTCTACGATTAAATCTATCATTAATTTTTATCCCTTTATCAGAAAATTATGAAATTTATATTTTTGGATAGCTACTGACGTGTAGAAACTTTTGGCATGGATAATGTTAGGTTTTGTCGAATTAATTTTGTTTAATTTAAAAAGTGGCTTAATTAATGTTTTAAACATAACTCTAAATTAAAATTTGATAATTGATTAAATTCTTTTGCTATAATTTTATTTGACTAAGTTCTGGCCGTAGGATTACTCTAGTATTTTTGTAAAAGTAATTTTCTACGTTTTGGTAATTAATTATGATTAAATACTTTTAGGTGGTAATTTAATAATTAAAATTGATTAAAATTATCTTTCTTCATATATTCGGCCAATAAAATGACTTAGTCATATTTTTTGATCATCCTAGCTATAAAGTACTTAGAAATATTCTGCCCTCCAAATGGAGTAACTTTATTCCTTAGAAAGTTTGGGTAATAAAATTTTGACAACACTTCTACTTAGAATTTTCCTTAGAAATTTCAACACATTAAAAAGTGCTAAACCTTGTCCTTAGGAATTTTTAGCATCTAGAAAACTTAGTTGTTCCTTAGAAAATTTTCTAAGTACTTGCTATAACAAACGTTGGTCCTTAGAAAAATAAGCAACTATTGTTTTTCATACCTTTTTCCTTAGGAAATTTTAGCACTTCATATTTTGTTTACTTTCCTTAGAAATTAATTTGGACATGGTGTGTTAGCTGTAGTCCCTAGTTAAATTTCGAACCAAGTGTTAGGACCTTGGTCCTTAGTCATTTTTGGACCATCTTGAATGTCTCGCTTTAACTTAGAATTATTTCATGGCATGGCATGCATGCATCTTTAGTCCTTAGAAATTTTTGCATATCATGCATGACATATTTTTCCTTAGAAGTTTAATGAAACTTGTTTGTTCATTATGCATTGTTTGTTGTGTTAGAATCTCCGGAGGGAAACGAGGACTGTTGCAACTGCTGTTGCTATTCTGCTTGTTGCCAAGGCAAGTGGCACACCCCCATGAAATTTCCTAAGTATTTTTATATGCATTATTTAGTGTATTTCTTTATATGCATGTGTTGGATAGTATTATTGCTAGATGCTAAACCCACCATATCTTTACACTAGTTGTGTCTAGAACCCCTTTGATAACTTAGTAGATTATTTGATGCTATGCAAATGTGTTTTCTTTAAAGTTTAATTCTACTAAGTAATTTATCACCTGGGTGGACTTGGTTTTGAAAAGATGATGGAAAGGTTGAGTGTCATCTCTTAGGGGTGACCTCTAAGGGATGGTCACTTGTGGTTGCCACCCAGGGTATTAAAGGGACCAATGTTTTTTTCTAAGTGAAGTTGTTACCGTGCAGCCATTAGTCATATGGGCTCTGGCTAGATGGATTAAGTTGCGTGGACTCGTCCCGACTTGATAGGTGGTGGTAGAATGGTTAGAATGGGAGTGCGTCAAGTCGGTATGGGATGGGAAAATGCTTCTGAAAAGTCTCGTCTCAACTCTCTCCTTTTCCTTAGCACAAATTGAGTGCTTGAGGATAGTTTGGGTTTGTTGGGTCTAATGGTGAAAGTGCACAACCTCTGCAGAGTTAAAAACTAAGTACTTAGCCGTGTCCCCGGTTACGGACAATTCAAGCAGCTGATCAAGGATGTCAACAGAGGCTCCCAACATCTTATTTCTCTAAGTACAATTTTGATGGGTGAACAAGGGTAGATGAGACTATGGTTTTCAAGCCATACTTGTCTCAAATTGGAAGAAAAGTTTTACAAAGTGTTAGGCAAAATTGGCTTTATGCAAAATAGCCTTGAACTCCACCAGCCAAATATGCATATAGGTGATTAGAGTTATTCCACTAAGTGTCCACATAGTGTCACTTGCCAGATCCATTTTTAATGGTATCTGACCCACTCTGTTGCAAAATTTTAATTGTTGCAGAATGTTCTGACGAGGAGTAAGGCTACGTTTGGGTTTCGAGTCTACAACCAACATGTTTTCGCCTGTGGCGCATCATGAAGAATGGAGACTCATTGAAGAGTTATTTCCGCTGCTTTATTGTTTTAAGCTAGCTTTAAGCTATGCAAAGATGTATCGAACTATTTATATTTCCAAGTCTGGATCATTCGTGTAATAATTGATACAATGTTGTGATATTCATCTTAAACTGTGTGTGCAAATGAAATGATCCAGGGGTTTGCACTATACACAGGTACCTTGCCAATTTTTAAGTGCAGGTACATTACATCGCAAGATTAAAATATAGAGCTTTAGCTCGATGAGGCTTTCAAGTTTTATGGCTATTTTGCATAAAGCTGATTTTATTTAGTAAAACATAACTCCAAGGCATCGACTAATCAGAGTATTTTAAAAAGGGGGTAAGTAGTAACTCTTTTCTCTTGATCACCTTTCTCATCATCAACCACCATTTACCACGGTACCTGTTTTACTAAGGCACCTCCCGAATCACCCTCGAGGAAGCTAACCTTGCATTCTTGAGTAGTACCTTTAGCACTCAGGTTTTAATCATTCCGTTCAAGTTATTCTATGATCTTATCGTCCTTTCCCAAGTCATCCGTAACCATGGACATGGCTTTTCGAAAAGATTTAACCCTGCAGGGGTGCACTGTGTTTACCTTCGGTACCGCCCGGCTCATTGCCTACGCTTAGCTCTCTTCCGGGGAAAGCCGGCTGAGTGGGAACGGTTACAACCTTTACCTTGCTTGAGACTAACCCAGGATCATCAGTGGCGGTAGGACAGGTTCAGTGCCTCCAACACCCTGTCCCGCGGCCACTTATTTTCCTGACACCAACATCCTCATCTCAGTCTTGGCCACCATCCCAACGCACGCGCAAATGGAAGCCCAAACTAGAGGACCCTCGGCTAGCCCTTCACAAGTTAGTCGGTCGACGAGGGCTCCATATACCCCACCGAATGGAAGCATGCTCATTCTTGGTTCAAGAGGTAAAGAACTTGCACCTAGGCGGCGAGAACGAGACAAAACACCACCAACCATAGTGGCCTCTCATCCCCACCTTTCAGCATTTTATTACCTGTCACCACAATTTCTCCACCATCATCCGAACATTTCAACACCTGTTTCCAACATGAAATATCCATCGGACGACTAAGCAATTAGCTAAGCATGGCTAAGCAACAACATAGCATAGTTAAGTATCTCAGGCCAACAATACAATCCTATGGATAATAGGAGGGGAAACAGGTAATGGCATCGGAAACTTAATGCAACTATAGGATACTCTAATCCAATAAAATTGATATTTGGAACCGCATGCAATATTATAGTGGAGAAAATATTTGCGGAAAATAGGATAAGACATGCTCAGAGGGGGATTACGCTTGCCTTGTTGATACGGCTGGTAATAGGGATCGTCACGATACGGTGGTGGCACTTCAACTCCTTGATCTACCGATGCACAAACAACACCGGAAAGGAACCAGTAAATACCACGAACACAATAGGTGCAATGCACAAACATGATGACATGACATTTTATTGTACTGAACTTATTATAAGCTATCTAGCAATTTAAATGGGGTGCGAGAATAATTACTTCAACCAGATAGAAAAACACCCCATATTTAACTTAATGATTCTACTAACTTGTAACAAGTGTAGTCCTTTAATGGTGCTCAAATATGCATGATATTTATTTTAAAGGTTAGTTCACAATTTTTCGTACATTTTGGTATATCGAACACATTTCTATGATGTCCCGATAAAAAGTTATTACCTTTATAAATTTCCTCTTTTAAATATGTGCTTTTAATAAGTTATTTTCAACAGCCATAACACTAATTACCCAACTCGAAAGAGGGAGATGAAACAGGAAAATCATTGTAGTACGATGTCCCTAATGGCGCGAGGGAGTAGCGGGAGGCATGCGCAAAAAGGGAGGACGAGAAAGGAGCAGCGAGGAAAAAAAAACAGGTAAACCGGCCTTCAGCCCGGTTTGGGCCGGTTTCCAGGTCGGCCTTGCTCCAGAGACGACCGGCCTCCAGCCCGGTTTGGGCCGACAGACAGGCCGGCTATGCGGCCGAGAGGATCGGTCCTCAGCCCGGGTTATGCCGGTTCCCCGACCGGACGCCGAGCTACGGCGACGGGAGCGACGGCTACGGTGGCTACGGCGAGGATACATCGTGCTAGGAGGAGAGGGGAGGGGTGCTACGGCACGGGAGCTCACCCTCAAGACGACAGAGCGACGTGGAGGCCGGAGGGGGTCCACAGCGGCGGCGCGAAGCTCGGCAGTGCTCAGACGGCCGCGGGGAAAACGGGGATGGCGGCGTCGATTCTCGGCGTCCCGGTTCAATTCCTCTGGCGAGGAAGGAGAAGGGGGACCCGGCGGAGCTGCTGGTGGTGCTCGATTTGCTCGGAGAAGCTCCAATCAATGGCGACAGGCGGCGGCCATGGCTGCTAGGGTTCGTGCTCGGGAAAGAAATGGGGAGAGACGAGGGAGCAGGCAAGTGAGCGATGGAGAGCAGCGCGTGGTGGGGGGCCTCCTCATCTCCTCGAGGCGGCAGGAGGGCGCGGGGCGCCTGGGTGCGGTCCACGGCGACGAGCGGGCGCGGCTCGAGCAGCTCACTCGTTCGCTACAGAGAAGACGAAGATTTTGCAAAAAACCCCTGACCGACTTTTTACCATCACCAATAGGCCCTTTTCTGTTTATATTTTTAAAACAATGGCTTTTAGGAATTTAATTAGGGCACTTAGACATTTTACAAAAATATGAGATAATTCTTGTAGCCTCCCAACAACATGTAGAAGCACCACAAAAATTGGGGTTGCAAAATAAAATGTTTTGAGCAACCTTTGTTCAAAGAGGTTTAAAATAGGGCATTTGCTAAATTCCCAAATTATAATCCTTTAGAGAATTTTAGAGCAAGTTCAACCTACTACTTTTGAACTCTTGGAACTTCCTTGACAAATATAAGATGTCAAAGTATTTTTGTTTTGCAAGTTGGAGTGCCTTCATTGTTGTGAGATTTTGTTAATGCAAGTTTGGCATTTTGTTTTTCAATGTTGCCAAACCAATTAGTGTGTGTTGTTTAGCAATGTAATATGGATGCCATGATGCAATGAAACACAAAAGTGGAAATTTTACTAAGGTTTTTAGGTTCTCAAACTTTGGGCCGTTACAGTACCTCTTCTGTTCAGCCCACTAGGACCTCTGGCCCATCTACAACCAAACAGCCCATTATATCTGCTGTGTAATGTCAGCTGTGTTCTCGTTGTTTAGATCCTCGTCATGAGAGAAAAGATTGCAAGAATAAGATTCCTTGCCATGGATGTTGGAATTATGGGCATATCTTTCGTTTCTGTTATTCCAGGCATAACCATAAACAAAAATATCGGCCGGTCGTCAACGTGATTGATGCTTCTCCTATCCATCCAGAAGAACCCAACATTGTCACACCGCCACAAAGCCCTATTAATCCTGATGCTAACCCTGCTGCTGCTGCAGTGGAGGAAGAGGTAGTTGCTGCTGCCGGTGAACAGTCCAATGTTGCAGTACAATATGTTGCTCATAGCCCTAATCACCTTGCTGCTGTTCAAGATATGATCTCCAACTTGGCAGCTGCGGCACCTACTTTGATCAACACTCTGTCTGATGTCTCTGTGATTGGTACTTCCTGCAAGATTGTGGAGATTGAAGAGACTGGTGAGATCCACAGCAAATGCTTCCTGCAGGTCAATACCATTGCTGCAGCACCTGTGCAATCATCTGTGCAGATTACTGAACTCGGTGATACAGCTGGAGAAGATGTGATGATGAATGCTCCTCTGCCCAGAGCAGTTAGAAAGAGAAAGATGAAAGCACCCAACACTGTTGATTTTGTGCGCATGAGCATCCGGCTGGCTAAGTTAAGGGCTGGATTCAAGGATGGAAACCATGATGCTGAGACCTCTTCTACTGATATTGCAGAGACTGGGGTTGAGTTTGATGTTCAGTTAGTGGATGCCACTGCACCTTCCCCACCACATCTGCCCCTGGAGACTCTGCAAGCCATGGGTACAGGACCCTGCCAGATGCACCCTGAGGATGTATCTGAAGAGAACCTCAACTATGATAGCACCAATGATAGTGTGGAGTAACTCTGCATTTGGGGTTTGCGTGTCAGATCATGGTTACTTGCTTGGTGCCAGTTATTCTGTGTCTTTCATATGTTTTGTGCCGAACTATGTGTCTGTTTCATTCAGTGGTCTATCCAGTACCTTTACGTCAGTTTGTTATGGAACCTGCTTGTGGAAGCTCCTGCATGTGTTGGGCTTATTAATTTTGCCCAATTTCCATTTCATAAAATTTGTTATTAATGTGTCGCAACTGGACTGTATTTGATTGGAACCTGAGAGGGATTAATTCCCAGTTGCGGTGGGATGATATTAAGTTAAAAGTGGATGAATCGAACTGTAATGTTATTTGTCTTCAGGAAACAAAGAGGGAAAATTTTGACCACACCTATCTGCGAAAATTCTGCCCAAGAAGATTCGATCAGTTTGCGTTTTCCCCATTGGTTGGTAGCTCGGGTGGTCTTATAACCATTTGGAATGGTGCTCTATTTCATGGTCAGCTTATTGATTCATCCAGATTCCATGTTACTGTCCAACTCACTTGTAGGATTAGTGCTCATGTTTGGTATCTTACAAATGTCTATGGTCCCACTGTGGCAGAGGATAGGCTGTTATTCACCAATTGGCTTGAAAGCATTGATCCTTCGCCCATGCATTTTTGGATGATCTTGGGTGATTTTAATCTTATCAGGGGTCCAGAAAATAGGAACAGAGGAGGTGGTAATGTTAACAATATGCTGCTATTCAATAGGATTATTAGCCAGCATGACTTAGTGGAAATACCACTGAAAGGTAGAGCTTACACCTGGAGTAATATGCAAGCTGACCCTCCGCTGGAAAAACTGGATTGGATTTTCACTTCACCTGGTTGGACTACCACTTTCCCAAATACTATAGCCATTCCATTGGCCAAGCTATCTTCGGATCATGTGCCTATTAAGATCCAAATTAGTACAGATATTCCGAAAGCTCAGATCTTCAGATTTGAAGATTACTGGATGGATTTTCCTGGCTTTATTGGAACAGTTCAGAACCATTGGCAATATTTGGGTCCCTACAAAAATGTTGCTCAGGATATCACTGCCAGGTTGAAATCCCTCAGGTATGGATTGAAAAATGGAGCAAAAATCTCTCTTAGCTTAATAAGGTGATTGAGACCTGTAGCTATGTTCTTGCTCTATTGGATGGCTTAGAAAATCAGAGACCTTTATCTTTGCTCGAGAAGAATTTCAGAGCAGCCCTCAAGAACCATTTGGTTAAACTTCTTGAAGCAAAAATAATATATTGGAGTAATAGAGCAAAAATCAGATGGGCCAAATTGGGTGGTGAGAATACTAGTTTTTTCCACACATTTGCCACAAAGAGTTTTAGAAGCAACTTTATTTCCTGCCTATCTACTGATGATGACAGATTGGTTTGTGACCATGAGGAGAAAGCTGCTGTGGTGTGGCATGCATTCAAGGAAAGAGTTGGCTGCTCTGATAGCCCTGCCATGTTATTTGATTTATCTCAGCTTATTACTCCCAACCCTGAGATTGATTTTGCTGCTCTTGAGCTGCCTTTTTCTACTAGAGAGATTGATGGGATTGTGAAGAATATGCCCATTAATAAATCGCCTGGCCCTGATGGTTTCAATGGTGCTTTCTTGAAAAAATGCTGGCAATATGTGAAGGAGAATTTTTATAGCTTGTGCTCTCAATTTTATGAGGGGAATTTGGACCTACAGAGTATCAATACTACCTTCATTACGTTGATCCCGAAGAACAATCCTGAATATGTTAATGACTATAGACCTATCTCTTTGGTCAGTCTTACTCTCAAGTTTCTCACTAAGCTATTGGCTAATCGTATGCAAAAAGTCATCATGCCTGCCATCCATAAGAATAAATATGGATTTATTAAATCCAGGACCATTCATGATTGTCTTGCCTGGGCTTTCGAGTATATTCATCTCTGTCAGAAATCCAAGAGGGAAATCATTATTCTGAAGTTGGATTTCGAAAAGGCATTTGATAAAGTTGAATATAGTGTTATCCTTCTTATGTTAAAGCATAAGGGATTTGGAGAGAAATGGCTGGGGTGGACTAAATCTATCTTGTCGACTGCATCCACCTCTGTGTTGCTTAATGGAGTCCCTAGGAAAAAGATTTCTTGTAGGAGAGGGGTGAGACAAGGGGACCCTCTGTCCCCCTTCTGTTTGTGTCTACTGCTGAGCTTCTCCAATATGTGATTAATGATGCTTGGCATTCTGGTTTGCTTGATCTACCACTTGACAATTCATTTGGGCTTGACTATCCTATTGTCCAATATGCTGACGACACTTTGCTCATTATGCCAGCATGTCCTGTTCAGCTGTGTAGACTTAAGGTTTTGCTTGACAAGTTCTCCTCCTCAACTGGCTTGAAGGTCAACTTCCATAAATCCTCTATTGTGCCAATCAACATATCTGCAGAAAGGTGTGATGAACTTGCTAGTACTATTGGTTGTAAAGTGGAAACCCTGCCTTTTCCTTATCTTGGCCTTCCCATGGCACCACCAAACCTAAGATGGAGGACCTCATTGGCATCATTCATAGAGTTGATAGAAGACTTGTGGGGATTGCTGATACCCTGTCTTATGATGGTAGACTTGTGGTCGTGAAATCAATTATCAATGACATTCCAAATTTTGCTATGTGTACCTTGAAACTGCCTCTTGGCTTCCTGGACTATGTCGAAGGATCTACTAGAGGATTCTTTTGGGCAGGGAAAGACATTCATAAGAAAGGAAAATGCTTAATTAAGTGGGCAGATGTTTGTAAGCCAAAGAAAGCAGGTGGTTTAGGGATCCTGAACCTAAGAACATAGAATACTGCTCTTATCATGAAGAATCTATTTAAATTCATAAATAAACAAGATTTGCCTTGGGTTAATCTAGTGTGGCAGGCTCATTATCCCAATGACAAGCTACCGCAATCCTCTAGCCCTTGTGGTTCTTTTTGGTGGAAAGATTGTCTGAAAATTATGAATACCTTCCTTGAATTGGCTGCTTGTACTCCTGGCACTGGATCGACCATAAGGATGTGGATGGACAGGTGGTCTGATGATATTTTGTTGGTCAAGTTTCCCCACCTATGTTCTTTTGCCAAAGATCAGAACATTTCACTGAAAGAGGCTATCCAGGTCTGTTGTAATGAGGAGATTTACGACATGTTTCATATACCTGTATCTACCATTGCATCCAGCAATGCAACGAACTGGATGACATGTTATAGGATAGGGCTGGGTTATTGGAACATGATAAATGGGAGCTACATGGAGCTGTAAAAAGGTATTCATGTAAGCATGTTTATGCTGCTCTTTCACCACATGACTCGGCTCCCTCACCTATGAAGTGGATCTAGAAATCATGTGTTCTCCCGAAGCATAAGATCTTCTTTTGGCTCTTACTCCAAGACAGACTGAATACTAGGGACCTCCTGGCCAGGAAGAATTTCATGATAGAATCCTATATTTGTGAGCTTTGCGAAGATGGGGTAACTAAGGATCTTGTCCACCTATTTTTTGAGTGTGACTTTTCTGGTACAAGCTGAACTTTGAGTGGAATACTGATCTTGATCTTTTGTCCATGCTTATTGATGCCAGAAGGAGATATAATCTGATTTGCTTTAAGGAGTCCTTGATAGTTGGATGCTGGAGTATTTGGAATCACAGAAATAGATGTATATTTGATAATCAGCCTTTGGATTTAGAAGCTTGTTACCTGGACTTTATAGCTTTATTTACCTTAGTTAGACACTGGGCTAAACCCTCACTCAAGGAGGGGATGACCCAATGGGTGGATACCTTATGAACTCTTTTGTAATAACCTGTAACTGTTTTGGAGATATGAGATAATAGAAAATTAAACAGTAGGGATTTTCCCTACTGTTTTTGGCCTAAAAAAAGGTTGAAAACATGTAACTAAGGTTGGGGCAGTTGCACAAAATGTTTACCATCAAAATCATATGAGCTCGTTTGCGAACCAACAAACCCTCCCACTTTGGATGCAAGTGCTTTAATCATCCCTTGTTAACCATTGCACATGGCATGTATCTGTATCCAGATGATTCAACTCAATTGTCGAGGTCTTAGAGAAGCCATCGTATAGTGCAAAAAACATAGCATTGCCTCGAAATTCCAAGGCCCCCCTTCCGTTACTGTCGTGTCTGGATGCACGGACACCGGGAGTATAGGATACCCCCTTTTAGGTTTGGCACGGGGCACGAAGGAGGCTGAGAATCGTCTTCTCGGATGGAGTCTAGATCAAGCTCTCCTCTCCACGATCAAAGCATGCAACCAAAGGGACACAAGGAGCTACCCAGGTTCAGGCCGCCCGGAGGCTAAAAGCCCTACTCCTGCATGTCTGGATTGATGGGTTCTTCATAGTGTGGCTTACAATGGAACCTCCCGGACAGGGTACCCGGAAGGGTTTTGGCTGGAGGTAGAAGAAGGACAGATCCTGACCCGGAGGAGATCACCTTCCCCTTTACCTTCGCAGCCCTAGTCTAGTCTTGCTCTGGTTGGACTTGTCACCTTTCTTCCTCCTTTTCTTGTTTTCTTTTCCGTGCCTTGGTCCTCCTTTTATAGGCTAAGGGGTTGCCACAGGGTCACGTGAGGGCACGAGGGACCTTCGGCGTGAAGGACCCTCCTCATCTAGTTTAGGGGGAGACGTGGCTTCTCCTCAGCCTAGCGTCTCCTTTGGGTTAGGTGGGAGCGTCCGCCTTGGGGTGGACAGGGGCTGACGCCACCACGGGCTGTGCTCCCGCCCGTGCTGCCTTCGCCTTGCTTCCCAAGTCTTCTGAGGTCTTCCAGCGTGAGGTGGGAGCTTATCCACAGTGACGGGGAAAGTACCCGAGAGGGAGCCTGGCCTCCTGCCGGGAACTCGGGCTCTCGGGTCCTTCCTGGCCTTCTTGCTTGGTTCGGGGACCCGACAGGCCCCCAGACCGGAGCCCTTTGTCGACGTAGGCCTTGCGTGTCTTGACGGTGAACCCGCCAGCTTGACTTGAGTCTTGGTCTTGTCCATCTTCATCTTGGGCCCACATGGGGTGGACCCACTTTGGCAGCACTAGGGGAACCCCATGTTCCACTGCTGCGACAGTAGCCCCCGGGCATGGTCCCGGCGGCTCTTGCTCCAGCTGCCGGGGCTATGGCCTAAAGATAGGTCAAAGTGGGTCCCGGGCACCTGGTCTTCCTTGCTCTGCTCCGTTGGGGACCCGCCGAGGCGAGGTAGAGACGAGCCCCCGGGCCTGTTGACTGAATCGCGGCGAACGTTGCGATTCATACGGACTCCGTGCTTATCTTGGAATCCAACGGGCGAAACGCGCAGAAATCGGCACGCCCCCTCGATCCCCACGTCCGTCGGAGTAATGAGGCCGCGACGCGACGTGTGGGATGCCTTATAAGCCACGACTGGCTTCCACTGTAGCCGTTACCTCTCCAGATTCGCCGAAATCCCCAAATCGCCGCGCAGGAGACTCCTTCTCCCTGACTTCGCCAATCGCCGCCCCCGCCTTGGCCGCCGCCGCTCCTTGTTCTTGCCCCAGCCCATGCCGCCTAAGGGGATAGGACAGGAGTGAGGAAGATGTCACAATCTGCCCTGAGAAGATGGCGATGGAAGCTTCTCTGGCCGAGGCGCCGCCTTCAAGGAGGGTGACTCAAGCCCTCTTTTCTCCCAGCGAGTATGCGTCAGAGGAAGCCATTCAACGCGTCCGCCAATCCCTGGCCGCGAGCTTCCGCGGTACTGAGGGAGTGGTGGTGCGTCCTGGGAGCGGTCCTCAACGAGAAGGAGAGGTGATTACTTTCCACGATTTCTCCGTCGTCGGCCTTCTTCCTCCGTTCTCGAGTTCTTCGGCAATCTTGGAGGCTTATGGATTGCACATGCTGCACTTGCACCCCAATGCCGTGATGATGCTTGCTACCTTTGCCTATGCCTGCGAGGCATTCGCGGGCGTCATGCCCTCGGTGGCCTTATTCCGCCACTTCTTCGTTCCACGCCTGGGGAAGTCCAAGTGGATCGCTGGCGGTGTCTCTTTCTGCCTCCGGAGTGATGCGGCGCACCAGTACCCGGAAACATTCACCAAGGCCTCGGTTGGAGAATGGAGGCACAACTGGTACTTTGTCGAAGCTGATGGGACCAACCCCATCTGATGACTCCATTTTATCCAGCGGAGCGATTGGCACATTCCAAGGAAAGGAGCTCTCAAGGGGAAGCCCTGGCTTCGGCCATCAACAGGCTGGCTGCGCTCCGTGCAAGGGGAGTGACGGGCGCCATGATCCTGGCAGACTTTCTTCGCAGAGGGATTGCCCCTTTGCAGTTCCGGAGCCGCCCGCTCTGGGAACTCTCAGGTGGGCAGCAGCCTTCCACAGTCCAGATTCCACTTGACAGAGACTACCTGGGCTCTGACCATGGGCTACATGTTGCCATGGGTACCCTTCGAATTCCAGGATGAGGTCTTGCCGCTGTTCGAGGATCCAGCCGCCGACGGCATCCGATCTTCAATGCCAGCGTGCAATGAGTACGGGGTGGCGGGTACTACCAAGATTGAGCCCCCGCCGGCACCCAAAGCACGCAGCCTTGAGGAGAGAGGCCAAGGGGGCAGAGCCTTGCCCGCGGGGACGTTTCCCCTGAAGAACCTGGGTCTTCGGATGACGAAAGCGACGAGGCGGCTCCTCCGGGAGTACCTTGCGGGCGCGGAGGCCCCGGTGCTCCTTCCGGGGCGGCGACAAACCCCCGGGAGACGGACCTTCGGAGCAGCCAGTGCCGCCGGGCTCGCCGTCGATGCAGGAGTCTGACCAGGCGTCGGAGGCTATCCCTCCTCCCCTTGCAGACGTGGAGGTTGGGGAAGAGAGCCTGTCCTTGCCTGACCTCTTTGACGACTTGGTGAAGAAGAGATGGAGCTTCTCCGGATCGAAGAGAGCCCGCCGGTAAGCTTCGCTGGCAACTGGCCTTGAATGTGGAGTTGCTTCCCTTTTGCCATCGTCCTGACTTCTTGTTCTGGTCTCTTGCACAGGAGCCCGACACCGGAGTGGCCAAGCAAACGCCCCGGGGAGGCGAAGATGCCGAAGCGACGAGCTCCACCGACACCTCCGACGGAGGCAACTCCGAGCCCCCGAGCCCCCGGTCCGCCCCAAGGATCAGGGAGGTGGCTCCAGTCGTTGCAGGCGAGGCTGAAGCTGCTTGCGCGGAAGGCCCTGGGGAGAGGCGCGACGTGGATCCCCAGGCGACCTCTGGACCGCGCAGACTTGAAGCAGGCGGGTTCATCCCCAGGGGCTCGGCCCTCGGGAACGCTGACCCCTGCCATGAACCCGGGAGAGTTGAGGAAGGCCCCGGGTTCTCCAAGACATTCTCCAGCGTCTCGGAGTTCTTGTCCTTTGCCCGCGCCGAACTGGCGCGGTTGGTGCCCCCGACCTCCGGCGGCGGGGAGCACTCGCAAGCTCGCGAGCTGCGGCTTTCCTCGGGGGAGAGGCTCTTGGCGCCAGAGAGCTGAAGCTGGCGGCGGACGAAGAGCTGCTCTACGCTTGGGAACAGAGAGTGGCCAGCCGCGAGAAGGAGCTGGAGCGACGAAGACCGAGCTGGAAGACGAAGAGCTACCTCGGCACCATTGAGGAGCTCCAGATCAGAATGGAGCGGGACGAGGACCGCTTTGAGCAGGGCCTGGAGAACGTGGCTAGCTGGGCTCGCAGCGAGGTCGAACATGACCTTCGAGCCAAAAGCAGAGCCGTCTCGTCACTAGGCAAGCAGGTCTCCAAGCTCCAGAGCGAGCTCAAGAGCGAGAGGGAGAGGCGAGAACAGGCCGCCAAGGATTTCCAGAGAGCTAGGGGCGAAAGAGACAGCTTGTCCCCCGGGTCGAGACGATGGCTGCCACGATCGAGGCGCAGAAGCAGGCTCTCAATGCAGCTGAGAAGTTCAAGCAAGAGGCCACGGCTGGCCGCGTCGCCATGGAAAGAAGGATCCGGGAACTGGGCGAGGCGAACGATTTCTGGAAGGACAAAGATGCGCGCATGACCGTCCTTCGCAAGAAGGAGCAAAGGAGCTGGCTGACGGGCGAACGGCGATGGAAGCGTCCAAATCTCAAGCTCAGATTGCGTGGCATCAACACGAGCAGGTGTCCAACCAGCTGAAGGAGTGCAGGTCGAGCTGGCGGAAGCAAAAGGCGCACTTGAGAAAGAACAGCGACGATTCACACACCACCGCCGCGATGATAACAACATCTTGCTCCAGATGAACCACGGGTCCTTGGATATCGTGAGGGAGTTCACGAACTTGGGAGTGCCTTCTCCGCCTGTTCTCATGGCCGACCATTCCACTTCCTTCGTCCGCTATCCCGGGTTCTTGAAGTACGTGGCCTCGCTCATCAAGGGTATCAAGGAGCAGGCTAGCAGAGCCACTCGCCTTGCTGGGGAACAGGCAGTGAGGCAGGTGACGACCCGGTTTGTCACAGCACTTCGTCAGCGGCATCCGCAGCTTTCTTTGCTGTCCGAGCTAGAGGCGCCTGAACCCGAGACGCCGCTTCCTCCAGACGTACCCGCCAGGTGGAGGAAATCTTGGAGCGCCTTTCCCGCGAAGACGACCCGTGAACCTGTGAAGTCCTGAAAAGGACAATACCAAGGGCCGTGAACCATGCTTTTGTACTGATATTGCCAACTGGCTTATGAACTCATGCTTTTGAATGTAAATAACTTCTTCCCAAAGTATATAAGTTTTATGTACTCGTGGGGGCTTTACGCTCTCGGGAAGGATCCAAAGGTGTGAGCGCTAACCAGCCGTGGGCACTCAGACTGGTCCGAAATGCTGACACAGGGCGCAACCCCCCAAAGGACCCACCGTTTCCTGACCGCACGGACCTCAGCCCACGACTCCACTGCCCGAGGGAAACTGACAGTGTCATCGCGAAGGCGCTGCCCCAGGAGAACGCCCGCTTTCGCCTTAGCCAAAGCACATAAAACAGATGTACCCGGGAACAAGCCCGTGCAAGCACGTTTATACTTAGCTCGCGTTTTGATTCCTTCAGGCTACCTCGGTAATCGTTTCGTCGCGCTGCCGCCAAGGCGGGTCTTCTATGCCGTGTTTCAGACATAATTCTGCCTTGCCCAGCAATTCTTGGCGGGGACAAGGTTTCCAACCGAGATAGCCTCCAATGCCGACTAGGGGCATGACTGGCTGGCTTGCGCCGGTCCGGAGACCATTGTGTTACTTGCTCGAGTTACCCGGAGACCACCCAACTGGTGATCCGGCGACTTGCTGGCGTATCAGAGACGCCGGTCCGGAGACCCCACGGTTGTCTTAGCTTTCTGGACCCGGATGTTCCTTGCTTGATGACCCGTCAATCTTGCTGGCTCGTGCCGGTCCGGAGACCCTGAAGCTGCTTTACCCGCGGGATCCTGATGCCAGCCACTTAGCAATCCGGTACTTCTGAGGGGGTCCACTTGGTCCTGGCTGTATTGTGACGATGTGACCCGGGAGATCCCATTCTCCCTGGGCCAAATCTCCGCAGATGAAGGTTTGATCCCAGCTAGCTGCAGTTTGCCCTTGACTGCTTTGTGTCTGTGGGGGCGCCGGTAGTGGGCAAGGTTCCGGGGGCTCTTCAGTCTGAGTGGATGCATTGGCGAAAGTCCGGAAAGATCTTCCCTTTTGAGGAACCCCAGCTGTGGCGCTCCCCTTGGCTTTCTTGGGCTTCTTGTTGAGAGGGCAATCTCGGCTGATATGTCCTGGTTCTCCACATGTATAGCAATCACCGTTCTTCTGGCGTATCTGGATGTCGTTGAACTGTCGGCAATCTTCCAGACTGTGTCTATCAGATCTGTGGTACATGCACCACATTCCAGGCTGGCCATCTTTGCGCAGAGGAATCTTGAGCTCTTGGGGCACGTAGATGAGAGGATCTTCTTGCCGAGGCTCGCCTTTTGTGTCTTGGTCGAGGTTTTCTTCCTCCGGAAGCGGCACTGTGGTTGGCGCGTCGGAACAGAGTTCCTCCTTCACTCCATGCGTCCATGGGGAAAGAGGGACATCAATGTTCGTGGCACCTTCCTCAGGTCTTCCCTTGCTGACCAGAGAGCTGACATAAGCGGCGGGAGGAACGAAATGGACTCCAAAGGCGCGATCTTCAGCGCAGGTGCTGGCGAGGACTCGTCAAGAACGAAGCCGAGGCCAGGGTACCGCAGGAACTCCAAGGCTGCCTTTCCCTTTCTCTTCTTTGTCATCTTGGACGTCGGATTCGGCACCTCTTCGTGAGAGCCGAAACTAACGCTGCTCCGAAGGCGCTGGGGGTCTTGGAGCAGATCTTGCCACGGACAAGAAGCTCGACGCAGAACTTGACGATGAACTTGGCGCTGAACTTGAGGTCGATGAAGAAGAAGCGAATCCAGCGCTTGCGCCCCCTACCTGGCGCGCCAGATGTCGTGTCTCGATGCACGACACCGGGAGTATAGGATACCCCCTTTTAGGTTCGGCACGGGGCGCGAAGGAGGCTGAGAATCGTCTTCTCGGGCGGAGTCTAGATCAAGCTCTCCTCTCCACGATCAAAGCATGCAACCAAAGGGACACAAGGAGCTACCCAGGTTCAGGCCGCCCGGAGGCTAAAAGCCCTACTCCTGCATGTCTGGATTGATGGGTTCTTCATAGTGTGGCTTACAATGGAACCTCCCGGACAGGGTACCCGGAAGGGTTTTGGCTGGAGGTAGAAGAAGGACAGATCCTGACCCGGAGGAGATCACCTCCCCTTTACCTTCGCAGCCCTAGTCTAGTCTTGCTCTGGTTGGACTTGTCTCCTTTCTTCCTCCTTTTCTCGTTTTCTTTTCCGTGCCTTGGTCCTCCTTTTATAGGCTAAGGGGTTGCCATAGGGTCACGTGAGGGGCATGAGGGACCTTCGGCGTGAAGGACCCTCCTCATCTAGTTTAGGGGGAGACGTGGCTTCTCTCAGCCTAGCGTCTCCTTTGGGTTAGGTGGGAGCGTCCGCCTTGGGGTGGACAGGGGCTGACACCACCACGGGCGGTGCTCCCGCCCGCGCTGCCTTCGCCTTGCTTCCCAAGTCTTCTGAGGTCTTCCAGCGTGAGGTGGCGAGCTTATCCACAGTGACGCGGGGAAGTACCCGAGAGGGAGCCTGGCCTCCTGCCAGGAACTCGGGCTCTCGGGTCCTTCTTGGCCTTCTTGCTTGGTTCGGGACCCGGCAGGCCCCCAGGACCGGAGCCCTTTGTCGACGTAGGCCTTGCGTGTCCTGACGGTGAACCCGCCAGTTTGACTTGAGTCTTGGTCTTATCCATCTTCATCTTGGGCCCACATGGGGTGGACCCACTTTGGCAGCACTAGGGGAACCCCGTGTTCCACTGCTGCGACAGTTACCTTCTCGCAATCATTTAGGCAAGAGAATTGCATCACAAAGAGATTATTTTTCAAGGTTCAAATCTTTGCATCATGAGCCGACTCCCATGTAGACCTCATGTTTCTAAAAAACCTGTATTAAATTGTTGAACTTGCTGAACTTGAGATCGATGTGAACCCTAACAATCATTCACTAGGTGTTTTCCTCCTTTAGGGGTACAACGTCCAGATCCTCTTCGCGAACACCAAATCTCGCTGAAAGGATCGGTATGGTCACCTAGAGGGGGGGGGGGGTTGAATAAGTGCTACTCAATTTTTAGTTCTTTTTAAATTTAGGCTTGACACAAAGGTAAATTATCTAGATATGCAACTAAGGTGAATTTACCTATATGACAAGTTAACACTACACAAGCACAAGATACAAGTAAAGACTAAGGTAAGAAGTAACCGAACGGGAAGCACGTGGAGACACGGGTGTATTACCGAGTTCCTCCTTTTTATGGGAGTACGTCTCGTTGGAGGGATGTGAGCTTTCAAAGCTCAAACGCCACAAATGGCCTCACCCTATTCCCCGATGAACCTCGCCCAAAGGCTTGGTTCACCTTCCAGTATCGGAATCCTTCAAGGCGCAATCCGGAGCCTTTACAACAATCTCGGGGCACAACCCACAATTGGATTGGGGGCTCCCAAGTCAACAACCTGTAGCAATCGACAACAAGTGAGTACAACAAGGGGCTAGGTTTTCCAATGAAACCCTAGCAAATGGTCCCTCAAGTGAATGATGGGGAAATGCAAATCTGCTTGGTGAAGATGTAGATCTTGGCCTTCTTCTTCAATCCTGCAAAGATCAACGAGTTTGGGTGGGGGGATTGGGAGATCTAGTGATTCTTGAGCTTGCAACAATGGAGGCTTTAATTTTTGGGCGAGCTAGTTGTCCCAAGGTAGGTGGAGGGGCATAAATACTCCTCCCAAAATTCTGCCCGTTGGGAGCCTTTATCCCGAGCAAGCGGTAGTACCGCTGGCCGGGCGGTACTACCACTGGCGCTCTCTGCAGCGGCGGTCAACGGTCTTCAGGACTCCTCCATTTCACATCGCCGGTAAGGGTGGGCATTCGGTCTTTTCATTAGTTCGGTTCGGTCTTTCCGGTCTTTAACAATTTCGGTCATCCAAAAATGATACACGTAATAAATTTGGTCTTTCCGGTTATCTGTTCTCCGGTCTTTGGTCTGTTCGGTCCGGTCTTCGGTCATGACCAAATAGACCAAAATCTAGGCCGCAAGAAAGGGAATCGGCACCCATGACTGGGAAAGTGGGAAGCGAGCGATTGGTATCTCGCGCACAGGAGAATCTACAGTAAGCTGGCTTGTGATACTCAGTTGTTGGGCCTAGAGACTAGATGGTACGCTTGGTTCAGTAGTTGGGCCTATAGACTAGATGTACATAAACTGGGCTGGTACACAAATTCGGCTGTTTCCATACGTAATTCACTCAAAATAAAATAAAATCGGTTTTTTGGTCTATTTGGGTTATGTATAAGTGATACCCGAATTTCTGATCTAATTTTGGTCTTTTCTAATTTGCTACCCAAATTTCTAACGGTCTTTTCGGTCTCGGTTTCGGTTTTCGGTTTTTATGCCCAGCCCTAGTCGCCGGTACTACCGCCGGTGGTACCATGGCCACTGCCGCACAAGCAAGGCAGACACCACTTTGGGCGGTAGTGCGGGCGGCACTACCGCCGCCTCGGCTCCACATACGCGCCACGACCCGCGCTGGTGGTACTACCACCGGTAGTACCGTGGCTACTGCCGCCCAAGAGGTTTTGAACCACGTTTCAGCGGTAGTGGGCGGTGGTACTACCGCCACGCCTTCCCTGCATGGAGACAGTGGTACTACCGCCCAGAGGGGCGGTACTATCGCTCCTGGACAGAAAATGCTCCTTCTTCTCCTTTTCTCGATGCGAACTTAACGGAGATGATTGTAGTACCCTGTTCACACTCAAATAACAAATTAGGAGCACATGTTGCATTGTCAACATCACCAAAACATGATGGAGAGCACATATGCTCTTTCAATCTCCCTCCTTTTGGTGGATAATGACAATACAACAATTTGCCACAAAACATTTTGCAAAATTTAGACGGAGCTCCCTTAGACGTGTGCATACTCAAAAGTAGCATTTGAATGCTCAAATGCACAACAAATAGGACCAACACTCCCCTAGATTTTGCAAACCATACAAGATATAATATAGGCATAGAGCACAACTTGCACAAATTAAACAACATAGGCATGTAAACAACATAAGCATAGGGTTCAACATGTCTTACACCATGCATAACAAGGTTCTCAAACGAAAAACGAGAACAAAGTTCACAAGCTCATAATAATCAAAGAAATATCAAAGCTTGTAACTTATCCCATGCAAATCCCAATGAAAGCCTATTAGATATTTCTCCCCCTTTGGCATCAAGACGCCAAAAAGGAAGAAACCGATGCTAGCGCCCCATGGTTCACTCGATGATTTCCTCGTTGCTCGAGGGACGTGGATGACAACGAGAAGACACTTATTCCTCCTCTTCATAGTCGGACCAAGTGATAACATTGCCCTTGGAGTCTTTTTTCTTCCCAACTTGCATAGGGAGTGATGTTCTTCTCCGAACCGGACGCCACTTCTTCACCTTGGACACGGCGACGTTGAATGTCGCATTGACGAAGCAAACTTGTCCTCCACATGATTGTCCCATGTGCGCTTCTCAAGAGCCTTGGACACACAAAACACTTTCTTCATTTGCCTAGCCATCCAAGTGAAACCACTATCCTTGTTGGGAGCCCGTGAGGGGCCAACGTCATCAACAATTTTCTTGTCCTTGCCTTTGACATTCTTGTTCTTCTCGCTATGATCTTTGATGCGGAGTTGCTTGGGCTTGTGGATGATCCAAGTGTTGGGGTGACGAAGCCCCACAGCGGGACACTCCTTGGTCCATATCCATAAAAGGATCTTCATAATAAGAGGGCCAAAACAAGCATTCTTCTTGTGAACGGTGACGTTCCAAATCTCACTCCACAAATGATCCATGACGTCAAGCTTCTTCCCTTTTGTCTTGAATTGATGGGTGAACACCATCAAGGTAACCAAATAGCTATGAATTTGATCCAAGTTTCCAACCTTGGGGTTGATGGTTTCCTGGTAGATGCGATGCATAATCTCATAGGGAGGATAAAGACCCTCCGAGTTTCCACAAGTGAACTTTTTTCAAAAGTAGAGAGGAAGAAGGTCATCCTTGGTCAATGGTCTTGGATTAACATGAACACGGAACCACTTCTCTTCATGAGCATCTGTCCAATGGGGACCAAAATCTTCATATACAAGCATAGCACCACCGTCACTCCAAAGTGCGGTGAATTGCTTATCCCTAGTCATCCAAGTGATATACCTTGGCAGCTCGGTTCCAATGTAGACGGTGGCAAGAAACTGACATACAAGGGACTCATCATAGTTTTGCTAGAGAGTGATGATAGGGAGTAGGCCAAACTCACGGCACATAGACAAAGCTTCTCCAAATATTCCAGGTGTCTCTCCATGTGGTAAATATCAATGTACCGCTAATCGATCACAGTGTCATTGGGATTCCGGTGAAGAATCTCATTGTAGCACTCCTCTTGGAAACGAGTATGAAAGAATGGATTTTTGCCTCGAAACTGGGGAGTCAAATTCACTTTGTCAACGACATAGGGATCCTTGTTTCTGAACGAAAAGTAGTCATATATGACGTGCCACTAGCTGAGAGGGTCTTGCTCTTGGTGGCAAGCTTCTTCTTGGGAACACCCTGTTTGCCTTTGGAAACAACGGGGTCAATCTTGTCTTCCATCTCATCACATCTTTGCTTCTTGTCCCGAGCCCGGGAACCACTAGAACCATCCTCACCTGTGAAAAGCAATGGGTAGGGAAAGCATGGAGATGAGTAATGCACAATTATCGTGAATTGGTGACCAAGAACACGAGTGTACAAAAATTGGAGAATCAAGTACTAGAGGTGAGTACAACAACTAGGAGGGTAGGAATTAACCAAGGACGGTGAACAAATTCAACGAAGAACATGATGAACATCCACGGTTAATTTCAATGATTCTAGGTGGAGAACTACAAATCTAGCCAATGATTCGTCACAATACTTCTACATCTGGTTCTAGGACACCTAAATTGCATCTCTACCAAACAATTTTGACATGAGCACACAAGGGGAAGCAATTTAGTCATCTCCATCCATCAACTAGATGAGAGAGAGGGAGAGTACTCACCGGTGTCCATGGCAAAGGATCGAGGGAGGGGAGAGGTGCCCGAGCCGTCCTGGAGCAGGGGCTGCGAGAGCCAAGGCCGAGGGGCTCGATCCAGACTGTAATGGAGGGAGGCGGCGGCGGATCTTGAGTGGGAGAGAGGAGGAAGGGGAAAGTGAAAGCCAAACTGCTTTTGCCCTTCCTCCCGACCCCTTACCCGTCAGATCCACACGAGCGGTACTACCGCTCGATCCAGCGGTAGTACCAGTCCCGGTTCCTGCGCAGCTCTAGACAGGGTCCCACGCGCTGACAAGGGAGCCAAGGCACCCGAGCCAGCGGTAGTACCGCCGCTAGGGCCCGGTAGTACCGGTACCTGGGGGCAAAGTGCTGTTATGGCTCAAAAGAGCCGTAACAACACGATGTCACCGGTTCCGACCTTCAAAACCATCGAGAGCACGAAATAAAAGGCATTTTTGAAAGAGAGGGTTTTTGGGATAATAGTTTTGGCTTAGGATAGACATTGTAACCGGAGAGAGAGTACACACAAATTTGCAAGAATCAACATAAAATGCCAAACTTGAGCACTCTCCCAAAGCAACAAGTCTAGAAACCCAAATGAAAATCAATTAAGATCAACTCCTCATAGGTAGGAGGGCGGTGGCCGAAGCCACCATGTATGAGTTTATGGCGTGATACCGTGAAGATATATCTTGGGTTCACAACCAACACTCGTCATTTAAGCTCACAGTTCATAGAACGGATATAGAGATGCAAATGAGTTCTTGATGTCAGCATAATGGGGGAGGGATAGTCCAATGTATTAGGGCCGCACTCCCCCTATGTCCATGCCTACACCTAAACCACAATAAAAAAAGTCAACTATAGGTGTGTATGCAAGATAATCAAGTCAAGCTCCTAGAATCCACGATATTTATCTCATTCATCAAATAAGTGAATCTTGCTTCATCAAGTGGCTTCATGAATATATCGGCAAGTTGATCTCTTTTGGGAACATGGGCTAGCTCAATATCACCACGGGCAACATGATCTAGAATAAAATGATGACGTATCTCAATATGCTTGATTCTTGAATGTTGCACCGGGTTGTAGGCGATCCTGATAGCACTTTCATTGTTACACAAAAGAGGTACTTTGTCACAATTGACACCATATTCCTTTAAAGTTTGCCTCATCCATAACAATTGAGTGCAACCACTAGCGGCCGCCACATACTCGGCTTCGGAGGTGGGAAGAGATATATAATTTTTCTTCTTAGAAGACCAACTCACCAAGGACCTACCAAGGAATTGGCATGCCCTGAAAGTTGATTTCCTATCATCTTGATCACCGGCCCAATCTGAGTCCGTGTACCCACAAAGACAGAAGGTTGAACCCTTTGCATACCACAAACAAAACTTTGGGGTATGAACCAAATATCGAAGGATTATTTTGACCGCCACCATGTGGCTTTCTTTAGGAGCGGCTTCATACCGTGCACACACCCCTACACTCTACACAATATCGGGTCTAGATGCACAAAGATAAAGCAAAGAACCAATCATGGAGCGGTATACCTTTTGATCGACATCTACACCCTTTGGGTTAAGTCGTAGATGACATTTGGTGTCCATTGGAATGTGCTTCTCCTTAGCATCTTGCATATCAAATCTCTTAAGCATGTCTTGGATATATTTGGCTTGAGAGATGAAAGTCCCTTCTCTCAATTACTTGATCTCAAAACCAAGAAAGAAATTCAACTCTCCCATCATGGACTTCCCAAACCTATCGGTCATAAGCTTTGAAAATTCATCATTAAAAGCTTTGTTAGATGAGCCAAAGATAATATCATCCACATATAGTTGGCATATGAAAAGCTCCCCTTTTACCCTCTTTGTGAAAAGAGTGGGATCGATTTGCCCCACTTCAAATCCACGGTCAAACAACAACTCTCTAATGTGCCCATACCACGCATGTGGAGCTTGCTTAAGTCCATAGAGTACCTTATCGAGCTTGTAGACATGGTTAGGGAAGTTTGGGTCCTCGAACCCCGGTGGTTGCTTTACATATAACAACTCTTTCAAAGGACCATCAAGAAATGCACTTTTCACATCCATTTGTTGCAATTTAAAGTTATGATGCGATGCATAAGCAAGAAGGATACGGATGGACTCAAGTCGAGCCACGGGAGCATAAGTCTCTCCAAAATCAATGCCTTCAACTTGAGAGAACCTTTGTGCAACCAATCTTGCCTTGTTGCTTACAACTATTCCATGTTCATCTTGCTTGTTCTTGAATATCCATTTTGTGCCTATAACATTGCGGCACTCCTTTGGTTTCTCGACTAACTTCCACACCTTGTTGCGCTTAAAGTTATTGAGCTCTTCATGCATAGCTTCCAATCAATCCAGATCTTCAAGAGCTTTAAATACTTTCTTTGGTTCCACCATGGAGATATGTGCTTGATGTTCACTAAAGCTTGCCAATTGCCTCCTAGTGGTCACATTGCTTCTCAAGTCACCAAGAACATTTTGTAGATCATGTTCTCTTATTTCCATGGTTCTTGCAACTCTAACCTGGCGATGGGCTTCGATATCCTCATTGCATCTTGGAGGTATCAGTTGATTATCTTAATCATTTGCGTCCCCGTCTTGACTGGAATGTTCTTGGTGACATATCTTCCTTGTGCATATCTTCATGAGAAGGAGAGGAACGATATCCTCTAAAGCTTTGGACTCAAACTTAGACAAACAAACACCTTTGATCTTATAGAAACACTTACAACCAAATACTCGGTAGTAGGAGACATCGGGCTTGTTGCCGGTGAGCATCTCATGAGGAGTTTCCTTCTTGCCCTTGCGGAAGAAGAGCCGATTTGATGAATGACACGCCGTGGAGACGGCCTCGGCCCATAAGAAGAGCGGAGATTTAAACTCCGCCAACATAGACCTCGCCATATCCATGAGAGTTCGGTTCTTCCTCTCGGCTACACCATTTTGTTGAGGGGTATATGCAGCGGAATATTGATGACGAATTCCCTCTTCACTAAGAAACTCATTTAAGGTGTAGTTCTTGAACTCGGAGCCATTGTCACTCCTAATGTCCAATATGGGAACATTGTGTCGACGTTAAATTTCATTGGAGAAGTCGATGACGGCTTGTTGAGTCTCATCCTTCGACTTGAAGAAATAAACCCATGTAAAACTTGAATAGTCATCAACAATCACCAAACAATACTTCTTCCCACCAAGACTAGGTTGAGGGACGGCACCAAAGAGGTCAACATGAAGAAGTTCCAAAATCCTCTTTGATGAAATGATGGTCTTGCTTGGATGGGGAGAATCATGCATCTTTCCTTCAACACAATCCCTACAAAGACGATCTCTAGAAAAAGAAACATTCTCTCTTAGTCCAAGAATGTGGCCACCCTTGTGGAGACTTTGCAAAGTTCATATTGACATGGGACAAGCGGCGATGCCACAACCACCCCACGTCGGCCTTTCCGAATAGGCGCATTGCTTGAGTGTTGGTTGACTCCGAAAAGTCCACCACAAACAACTCATGTTCAATGCACCCAAGGAAAGTGACCTTTAGAGACTTGCTCCACATGAGTACCACAATATCAATATCAAAGTGAATGGCGAAACCCATCTTATTAAGAGCATGAACGCAAAGTAAATTATAACCGAGGGACTAGACAAGCATGACATTCACAAGGGTGATATCCCTTGCTACTACCACCTTGCCGAGACCCGATACCTCCACTTTTGATTTATCACCATAAGTGACGGTTGAGTGATTTGAATTTGGTATCAACTCCGTCATGATCTCCTTGCTTCCGGTCATATGACTTGTGCATCCACTATCAAGCACCCATTTCGACCCTCCGGAAGCATAGTCCTACAAGAGATCATTGCTTGGTTTTAGGTACCCATCTTGCAATGGGTCCTCTTTGGTTAGCAACAAGGGTCTTAGGAACCCAAATGGTACGAGCAACATATCCATCATAAGGTCCAACATATTTTGCATAAACATCACCACAATAATCAACAAATAGAATGTAGTGAGGGTTAGCAATTCCCGCAAAGTCATCACGAGTGGTCTTGCCCCTTGTGGCATTACCACCCGCAATGGGAGTGTTTGCTTGTGCGGGCTTGGCCTTGTTCTTCTTGTTCTTCTTCTTCTTCTTATTTGCCTTGGCAATATAACCAAGACCCTCCTTCCCTTTGTGTTGCTTTTGCTCAACAACATGAGCAACAAGCTTATCTTTACATTTGGAAATTGAGGTCTTGGCACTAGTGGCCTTGGCAAGCTCATCCTTCAACGTAGCACTAGATTTCAGGGTGCGCCTTGGCGCACGCTCCCCCGAGCTCTTTGTTGACAACACGCCATACACGATGAAGATAATTAACGGTTAAAAATTATAAAGTCCATGTGTAATAAGTGCTGGCTCAAATACTCGGGGACGCAGATCTTTCATATAGAATGAAAGATACCTAACTATAAACATGACTAACAATCTATGTAAACTAAAGAAACTGATATTCCACATAGTAAGTCTCATGAACATGACGGCATGTTTAATTTGCATAGAAAAGAATTAACCAGGAGACCAAATTATAACCTCGTTTCTAGCGGACGGTATAAGGGGAACAAATACACACATAGTTCTCAAGTAAGATCGATACGCCAAACAAAGCATGAGTCCGATACAAACACAGACCCGAAATTCTGGATAACCCAAAACGATTTTGGCTAGGTAAAGAGACCATACATACAAAGGAAGCCCAATGACGTGGGGTGGCCACATCAAATCACATGGTTAAGCTACCTAGGGTTTCGTTAGAGGGGGAGAAAGTTGGTAGCGCTGGTAGATCCGTTGGCTGACAAGTAAGAAGTTTACCCAGGTTCAGGCCCCCGGAGGATAATACCCTATTTCCTGTTTGTCTGGTTATTGATCTCGAGGTGTACAATGGAGCTACAATGGTGTCCTGGCAAGATGCGATCTTGCTAGGGTTTTTGTGGCTAAAGTACGACGTGACCTAGATCGGCGACCCTCCTAGCCTTTATATAGGAGGCTGGGTCTCGGGAGTTCGCATCCGATCTGGTTTACAGGTAAGGTAGGTCTCTACCGACGTAGGGCTTGCTAGTCTTGAGGTGTACGCCATCTTCATGGGCCTTGCTGGTAGGCCACCGGTTGGGCTTTAGTCTATACGTGCACCAGGTATATTCATGATGGGGCACCCGAAGGGTAGGTGATGTAGTGCAACCTAGGCACACAACACCAACATCACCAAATGGCCCAATGACAAGATCAAGAGTCAAGGCTCTCCATGATAAGGTGACCTTACTCCTATCTATGAGTGATCTCGACACTCCTTTGAATGGTTTGCTACTTCATTCGGATACTTTGTGCATACTCAGGAACCACCTTGATGACGACCCACAATGGAGTGGAGAAGATGACTAAGAGAAGACCCAAGAAGATGGCCAAGAAGAAGAAGTGCGGGGAAAAGAAGCTGGAAATCCTGAAAAAGTGCCGGCCGGTACTACCGAACAATCGCGGCCGGTACTACCGCCGAGTCGCCAGATGCTACTAGATCCGATGCCACCTTAAGCGGTACTACCGGAAATAAGTCCGTACTACCGCCTCGGCGAGCCTGTGTGCTGAGATGGCCCTTGAGCCATGTAATCCTAGCCACTCATCCATATTTCGCATCTAGACTATAAATAGTTGCCTCCCCTCTAGGTTAGGGTTAGACTATGATTTGGGATTAGAGTAGAGCCTTGCTCCTTCTTCTCAAAGTGTCTTTTTCCTCCTATGGTGATGAATCAAGGCCTCCCCTTGTGGAGAAGATCCCTTCGTGGATACCAAGGCTTCCTCTTGTAGTTGCGATTACTTGCTAATCTTCCCTCTTGTAGTGGCTAGATTGGATTGGTTGGATTGACCAATTGGACAAACAATCCTAAGAGTAAGGTGTGCTTGGGAGAGGAGAATTGGGGGCTACCCTTGGGGCTTGTTACCAATTGAATCTTGCTGAGTTGCTTCTTGCTAGTTATCCTTGTTTTGGTGTTTTCCCCTCTTTGTGTTCTTGAGTTCATCCCTTGTTCTTTGTGTTCATCGTTCCCTCCGCCCAAATCCGTGAAAATCGGGACCAACCTACATCATATGGTATCAGAGCTCTAGGTTGACACGGATTTGATTTGAGTTTCCATCAAAATACATCAAAATTTTCTTTGTTTTTAAGAAATTCAAAAATTTCCACCAAAAATAGCCTTTCCTTGATTCGAGCCGATCTGTCGATTTGTTGCGTGTTGGTAGTTTTTTTCTTGGTGTGCCCTACATCTACGACATCGACAAGCTTCCGCAGCAGCGCATCATCAACGCCAAGCGACGACGCCACCAAGGACTCGACATTCCCCATCATCGTAATCCGTTGTGAGTCCTTCTTCCTTTCATGTACCTTGACATATCGGACTAGCTCTTTGATATTGCGGGGCATTGCACTTGTCGAGTGTTTGTCTTCAAGTATTGGGGAGTGCGTATCATTAGAGATCTTGGCACTAGCAAAAGAGAAGGAATCATCATCAAAAATAAAAAAAAGAGCGAAAAGAAAAGACATGAGTAGTGCCAAGTATCATCTCTTGTAGGTTGCGACAAAGCTTGAACCGCAAAAGTGAGTGAGTGTTCAACACTTGTGCAAATCCGTTGCCCACCAAAAAGCAATTGAGCTAGCGTCCCTCTTGTGTTGGGTGACATTTGAGCGCATAGTCTTCATTAGGTTGTCTATCTTCGAGTGCTCGCCCTTTTGGTCGCCCAACCCCATCATTCGCTTTTGTGTGTGTTTCTTCATCATTTGTGGTTGGAGTTTCTTTGGTAATTTGATCATTGTGGATTTTCTCTACCTTGAATAATTACTTTTCGCCGGATTGCTTGTTTCGTTTGCCACTTCATACCTCCCTATCCTCATAAGTGTGTGTGTCGGGGGGGCTACCCCCGGTAGGGTCAAGGCTTGGCATAAAGATGAGTTTAAAGATATGCCGAGGTACGGAAAGGGCCGACCTGTTTGGGCTTGGGAGTGTCCGAGCATCATCTTGACCTAGAGGATACAAAGGCCAACCTATCTTGGCCCAGAGGGATCCGAGGTATCCTGTCAGCCTGGGCCGAGGTTCACTGTCCGAGCTATGGTCAGTCGACCTAAAGCCCCGGTGCTATAGTTCGTATGGTGAGTACAGGAGAAGCTGTGTGAAGGAAGTTATATCCGAGGTGGTCGGATCTTAAGTACAAGACCCGAGGTAAGGAACGGGAGCAAGACCCGAGCTAACCAAGGCAGGAGGCCGTAGGTCGGGCAGGAGTCAATACTCCTGTCACTTCTAGCCGGGTACAAGAGCGCCTGACGCGGGAGCGTCTGTCACGGAGCCTGGCAGAGGCGTGCCCCGGGTTCGGCGGGGTTGCACGTCTCTGACCACTGACCACGCGGGATCTGGGAAAAGGCTACGAGGTAGCCCTGCCAAGCCACGTCCTGTCCCTGTCAGAGGAGACAAGCTAGTTCTGCCGTTAGGCAGCAGGAGATGGGCAGGCCACGTCTTGTCCCTGACAGGAGTACAATGATGACCAACGCAGAGGCATGGCTACAGTGTTCAGCGAGGGGCACAACGGTAACCCGGTTGGCCTATATAGAGGGCTTCACCCCCTCTTGCTTGAACCCCCGAGGGAGAGATCAAAAAATAGAAGGAGAAAGAGAGAAAGGAACCTCGGAACACCCCGGAAACACCTCGGAGTGCCTTCTTCCTCCCGCGTAGCTCCATCTTTTACCTCAAGTTCTCACCATTGTATCATCATACAGCTCGAGGAGCAGCTTGTACTTGTCACTTTGAGCTATACACTCAGTAGGATAGTGCTGCAGTAGGGGTGTTACCTCCGCAAGAGGGCCCCGAAGCAGGGTACATCGTGGCGTGCTTTGTATTCTTGGTTTCTTGGTTTCTCGTTCGTGTTCTTGTGTGTTCTTGCGTGTGCACTTCTTGAGTGCATAAACCCTCCCCGGATTCCCCCAACGACCATTCGGCCCTATCTTAGCCATACCTATGGCATCTGCCGTGATCCCATCACGACAGTTGGCGCCCACCGTGGGGCAGATTGAGGCGTTGGAGGGAGTTTACATCCAGACGGGCTCAGGCGAGCGTGTTCTTTCTGGGCTTATCGCCAAGATCGGTGAGTTCACCTTCATCAGCGACAACGCGGGTGCTTCGCCGACAAGCCCTTCCCCGAGCATGGCTTCACCATGATGCTCGGCAGCTTCGTCACCTATGTTGCTGTCGAGGTTGTTCGCGGGTACCCGGAGCAGGTGCTCGTGGACGACGAAACTCCTCTCCTCGTGGCTTTAGGCCGGTGTATCACTCGCCCCAAGAGCTGCGTGGAGGTGATGATGACAGGTCCGGTTGATGCCGCTGGCCGACCTAGAGGCCAAGCGTGTCCTGTTGCAAAGGAGGCTGTAGCAATGATAACAGCTAGAGATGAGTTCAATAGAGATCTGCGTGAGTACAATGCAGCGAATGGCTTCACCCCGGTAGCAGTTGATACAAATAGGGGAGCCGAGGTGCGGCAGAGAGGCAAGGGGCTCAATGATGAGATAAACAGGGAGGCTCGACCTACCACCTCGGCTAGGAGTGAGAGTCGCGTGTCGACTGGAAGGCCGGTATATAGTTCCCCTGCTAAGAACCTCAGAGCTGCCGAGGCAGGCAGGGCCGAGCTATCCGGGTTGACTGGAGATGCATGGCGTGCGCAGCAGAAGCGAGTCAATGAATTAGTGTATGTAGCTAACCAGCAGAATGAGGCTCTCCGCAGAGCATATGCCGGGGCTGGTGATTCAGAGATGGTTTATTCAGCTAGGCCAGTTAGTCAGGTGTCCAAGGGGCAAGCCTCGTCTCCACTCGTCGGAGGAGCCGATCGAGCCCGGAGTGTCACCTCGGGTCAGAACAAGCAGCTGCAGATGTATGATCCGGTGTTAGCAGCAAAGCAGAAGGTGGGCCAGGGCAATGCTAGCCGAGCTAAGGGAAACCCCGGCCCAGGTAATGCAAGCCGAGCTAAGGGTAACTCC
Source organism: Poa pratensis (assembly GCA_947311845.1). Classification (NCBI taxonomy): domain Eukaryota; kingdom Viridiplantae; phylum Streptophyta; class Magnoliopsida; order Poales; family Poaceae; genus Poa; species Poa pratensis. Next base: position 2,440,557 of record CAMZMU010000095.1, on the reverse strand, counting down.
GGTCAGGGAAATCAGAATGGCGGGCAAGCAGCGTCGGCTGGCCGAGGTAAACCACCTCCGCCCCCGAGGTATCAGCAACAACCCGGCCGCAGGGGCAATATCAGCGAGAGCCGGAGTATGTTCAGCAACCTCAGAATGTCGGTCAAGGCGATGACCGATATGATGATGGAGACTCGGCCATGGCGCGAGCTGGATACCACAGAGTGGATGGGGCGTTGGGACCTCGGATAGGAGGTCGGATGTTAGCTCCAGGCGATGTTCGTAACAAGCTGGATAGAATCTACTTGTCCGAGCAACTGGAGGAGGAAGGCCCTCCTGGTCCGGCGTGTTTTGGACCTCGGATCATGAAGGAGCCACCACCGCCAGTATCTCAGTTCCAGTTAGGTCGGAACACCAAGCCATACAACGGGAGCACCAAGCCGCAAGATTGGCTGACAGATTATGTATCCTCGGTGCACATAGCGGGGGGCAATCGCCGATGGGCGGTCCGGTATCTCCCGCACATGTTGGAAGGTCCAGCTCGGATCTGGCTGAATAATTTGCCGGAGTATAGTATCAACTCCTGGATAGACTTGGAGCTGGCGTTTAACAGCAACTTTGCTAGTACATACAAGAGGCCAAACCGACCTCAGCTCCTGGCGGCATGTAAGCAAGATGATCATGAAACTGACCGAGAATTCTTAACTCGGTGGAGCAATGTTCGGAATTCCTGTGAAGGAGTTGTAGAGGCACAGGCCATTTCCTGGTTTGCAGATGGTTGTCGACATGGCAGCATGCTGTGGCAGAGGCTCCAAAGAGATATGCCGAAATCCCTAGCAGAAACAATCCGGATTGCAGATTCTTATGCTCTGGGTGATCCGATGCAGCCAGCAGCAGAGGCAGTGGCACGTAACAGAAGGAGGGAGCCAATAAACAACCGGCTCGGACCAAGGTGTAATGACCGCCAAGAGTTCGGACAAAAGAGGAGGGAGCCGGACTACCCATACACCTCGAACCAAGTTGCAGCGGTGAACCCGGATCACCCGGAGCTGGAGGTGTCCAGAGGCCGAAAATCAATGGTCCGGCATTTAGTCCGAACCCGGAGCCACCCTTGACTTATGAATCAATGATAGATGGTCCTTGCTGTTACCATACGACCGACCCGCGCAAGCCAGCCAACCATTCAACCCGGCAGTGCAGCTGGAACCGCAGAATCAGAGAAGAAGGGGCGAAGGCCGGAGGAATCAGAGCAGGACCACCTCAGAGATTTCAGCCGAGGCCTACCCAAATCTGTCCGGAGCAAATGTTACCCCGATAACCACTGCACCTCCTCCGAGGCCTGCAGCAGCAAGGCCCGTGAATGTTGTGAATGTCCGAGGTAATAACAACAATGGTGCCGGACCAAGTCAGCAGTATGAATACCCCGGAAATGACTATAGAGAGGCTCATGCGAGCTATGTGGTCTTTGTGACCGAGCCAACTGACAAGAAGAGCGTGCAGAGGCGTGCCATGGAGGTGAATGCAGTAATGCCGGTGGTGCCGACCTATATGAACTGGTCTGAGCAGGAGATCACTTGGAGCAGGAAAGACACACCTCGGATCATGCCGAGCCCTGGAAAGTATGCCCTGGTGGTAGATCCAACGTTGTGTGGGCCTACCAACAATGTGAGGTTTACCCGAGTTCTGGTGGACAATGGCAGTGCCATCAACATCATGTACCGAGACACAATGGTGAAATTGGGCATATCGCCAAATCAGTTGATGCCAAGCAGTTGTACTTTTCATGGGATTGTGCCTGGCGTTTCCTGTGCACCCATGGGCAAGATATGGGTGGATGTAGCATTTGGAACCAAGGACAATTGCCGAGTTGAGAGTATCGAGTTCGAGGTGGTGGACTTGGAGAGTGCATACCATGCATTGCTTGGAAGGCCGGCTCTGGCCAAGTTCATGATTTCCACCCATGTTGCATACCTGAAGATGAAAATGCCAGGGCCTAATGGGATCATATCCATCTCGGGTGACTACAAGCGAGCCATTCAGTGTGCCTCGGCGGGGTCTAATCTGGCCGAGTCTTTGGTGATCGCAGCTGAGAAGAAGAAGCTGCATCAAGTGGTGGCAATGGCGCAGTCAACACAGCTCGGCTGTCCGGACTGATGAGCCCGGACTCAACTGCAGCATTCGAGGTGCCCAAGGAGACCAAGAAGATCCCCATTGACCCGGAGCACCCAGAGCATATGGCCATCATTGGGACCGGGCTGGGCGAGAAATAGGAAAGCGAGCTCTGTCACTTCCTCCGTGAGAATCGGGATATCTTTGCATGGTCGGCTAAGGACCTGCCTGGTGTTCCGAGGGAGTTGGCAGAGCACTCTTTATTTGTCAGGCCGGAGGTGAAACCGGTGAGGCAACCGACCCGTCGTCTCTCAGACGACCGAAGACAAGTGGTGCTGGACGAGCTGGCTAAGTTGCTTGCAGCCGGGTTCATTATGGAGGTGCTGCATCCGGACTGGATATCCAATCCGGTCTTGGTGGAAAAGAAGAAAGACGAGCCAGCCGTGGTCAAGGTGTGGCGCATGTGCATTGACTTCACTAACCTCAACAAGGCGTGCCCGAAAGATCCGTTTCCATTACCTCGGATTGATCAAGTGATTGATTCCACTGCTGGTTGTGAACTGTTGTCTTTTATCGATGCGTACTCTGGTTTTCACCAGATACCACTGAACCCGAAGGATCAAATAAAGACTGCTTTTATTACCCCGTATGGGGCGTATTGCTATCGTGTCATGTGTTTTGGTCTGAGAAATGCCGGGGCAACTTATCAGAGGTGTATGCAGAAATGCCTGCACTCTCAAATGGGCAAAAATGTGCAAGTGTATGTCGATGATATCGTCATCAAAACTAAGGAGAAACGTACTCTCCTCGAGGATCTCGAGGAGACATTTGTGAATTTGAGAAAATATCGGTTGAAGCTTAACCCGGACAAGTGCACCTTTGGTGTCCCGGCTGGAAAGTTGCTCGGATTCCTGGTGTCTAGCCGAGGTATCGAGGTTAACCCGGCCAAGATCCGAGCTATTGAGAACATGAAGTTACCGAAGTGTTTGAAAGATGTGCAGAAGTTCACAGGGTGCCTAGCCTCGTTGAGCCGATTTGTAGGTCGGCTGGAGAAAAAGCCTTACCTTTGTACCAGCTCATGAAGAAAAGTACCGGGTTTACATGGACCCCGCAGGCCGACGTGGCGTTCAATGAGCTGAAAAAGATGTTGTCCACTGCCCCGGTGTTGGCGTCACCATTGCACAATGAGCCGATGTTACTTTACATTGCGGCCACAAACCGAGTTGTAAGTGTGGCAGTGGTGGTGGAGCGCGAAGAAGGTGGCAGGTCGGTGCAGAGACCGGTGTATTACTTGAGCGAGGTGATCTCTACCTCGAAGCAGAACTACCCTCACTACCAGAAGATGACGTATGGTGTCTACCTGGCGGTCAAGAAGTTGAAGCATTATTTCCAGGAGCATCCCATGACGGTGGTGTGCGAAGCTCCAATCTCGGAGATCATCGGGTGCAAAGATGCAACTGGCCGAGTTGCCAAATGGGCGATTGAGGTGTCTCCATATGCACCACATTATGAGAGAAGAGATGCAATTAAATCCCAGGCGTTGCCGGACTTCTTTTGTGATTGGGCCGAGATGCAGTATGAGCCACCCAGGCCGGACTATAATTATTGGAAAATGCATTTTGATGGGTCCAAGACAAAGATCGGGCTGGGGGCTGGAATAGTCCTCACCTCGCCGAAGCGAGATCAGCTGAAATACGTGCTGCAGATTCATTTCTCAGCATCAAACAATGTGGCGGAGTATGAGGCCTTAATCCATGGCCTCAATGTGGCGAAGGAGATCGGTATCCGGCGTGTAGAGTGCTTCGGCGATTCCGACCTGGTGGTGCAACAATCTTCTGGAACTTGGGATGCTCTGGATGCCAACATGGCGTTATATCGGTTCCATGTGCAAAAGATATCCGGGTTCTTTGAAGGGTGTGAGTACAGGCATATACCTCGGGCAGAAAATGATGCTGCCGACGTGTTGTCAAAGCTCGGTTCATCGAAAGAGGCAGTACCACCAGGGGTAGCCCTGAATCACTTGAGAACTCCTTCAATCAAACCTTCTCCTGAATCCGAATCTATTTTCATCCCGGCGGAGCAAGAGCCCGGACCTGTTCCAATGGAGGTAGACGTCGGGTGCGTTTGGTCGGACCCGGGGACTGCGTGGCAGAGCTCGGGGACTGCGCACCGAACCTCGGGGACTGCTCATCAAGACTCGGGGACTGGTCGCAGGATGGTGGAGGAAATAATGGAGGAGATTATGGTGGCCGAACCAATGGAGGTGGACGAGGAACTTTTTCCTTTGCACCCAGTGCCGGAGTGGGCGGAGCAAATCATGAAGTTCATAACGGAGGGAAGCATGCCAAGTGACACAACCGAGGCTAGGAGAATCAAAGGAGGGCAAAGGCGTACACCATCATCAACAAGGAGCTCTATAAAAGAAGCGTAACCGAGGTGTTGCAACGGTGTGTCGAGCCAGCTGAAGGCAAGGAGATGCTTTTGGAGATCCACCAAGGAGAGTGTGGTCATCATTGCAGCACAAGAGCTCTGGTGGCCAAGGTGTTCAGGCATGGGTTCTATTGGCCCACTGCTCTTGCTGATGCAGAGGCCATAGTCCGGAGATGTGAAGGATGCCAAAGGTTTGCCAAGCAAACGCATATGCCAGCCTCGGCGCTCAAAACAATTCCTATCACTTGGCCGTTTGCGGTATGGTGTTTGGATATGGTGGGAGAGTTCAAACCAGCCCGAGGTAACATGACGCACATACTGGTGATGGTGGACAAGTTCACCAAGTGGATCGAGGTGAAACCAATCCGGAAGTTGGATGGTCATTCAGCAGTGACTTTTTGAAGGAGATCATTCTGCGATATGGTACCCCCATAGCATTATCTCGGACAACGGCACGAACTTTGCTGTTGGAGAATTTGCTCGGTTTTGCATGAACAAGGGAATCCGGCTGGACATAGCCTCGGTGGCACACCCGGAGTCTAATGGACAAGTGGAAAGATCAAATGCTCTAGTGTTGGCCGGCATCAAGGCTCGGCTCATTGAACCACTGCTGAAAACCCGGGGTGTTGGATAGATGAGATACCAGCAGTACTGTGGGGTCTAAGGACCACGCCAAATCGATCAACTGGCTATACGCCATTTTTTATGGTCTATGGGGCAGAAGCTATGCTACCCACTGACATCGAATATGATGCGCCCAGAGTGGCAATGTACACTGAAGCCGAGGCAAAAGAGGCTCGGGAGGATGCAGTAGATCTGCTTGAGGAAGCTAGAGAATTGGCCTCATCTCGGTCAGCAATATACCAGCAAGGTCTCCGACGTTATCATAGCCGGAGTGTCAACCCTCGTGTGTTTCACGAGGGAGATTTGGTGCTGAGGTTGGTGCAGCGCAAGAAAGGCCGGCACAAGTTGTCACCTCCATGGGAGGGACCGTTCATTGTGAGCCGAGCTCTGCTCAATGATTCTACTATCTAATAGATGCGCAGGAACCAAGGGAAGATGGGCTGGACAACCCCGGATCAGAGGTCAGGCGACCATGGAATATAGCTCTACTCCGACCTTTCTACTCATGAAAGGCGCAATGTATGTACCTCGGTTAATCCTTAATGAAATGTCGGCACTCCGAGGTTGAAGCTCGGGGACTGCCTCGCTCTTGTGCTTGTGTTTTATTTCTGTTTGTCAGTTTCGTTCATATGCCGAACTATTTTGAACCTCGTCTCAAACTTCAAGTAATGTGTGCTATGTAACTAATCTTGTGACTCGACTGGCATCTGCCTAAAAGGTAGTCAAGAGCAAAGATGAAAAAACGTGGGAGACATGAAAATGGACTCGGGGACTCGGTCCAAAAATATAGTTCGGCATGTGTCGTTTACTAACCCCTGTCTTTACCTTTCGTTTATGTCGGATGGTTTTGAAACACACTTCGAGATTTGCTAAGTACTGTATGCTATAAACAACAATCTTGTGACTCGACTGTCGAACGCCTAAATGGTAGACAAGAGCAAAGAATGCCAATATAGTAAACACGAAAGTGAACTCGGGGACTCGTTCCAAAAGGGTTCGGCATAAAGTTTTAGAAAAGCATGGTTCGGATAGCAAGTTAATAGTACTGGTAGCAAAGCAAACTACTTAAGGTCTGTTACATCTGCACCCGGCATACCGGGGATTTAATATTTTGTTCGAGACAAGTTCAGGCCTCGGAAGAAGGAGCCTCGGGCGCAGGAACCTCGGGCGCAGGAGCCTCGGGCGCAGGAACAACCTCGGGCGCAGGAACCACCTCGGTCGCGGAGGCAACCTCGGTTGTTGGAGTGGATGCCGGAGTGTCCGTCACGTCGGGGGAGATCACCTCGGTGGCTACAGCTTTGCCGGACTTGCCCTTGGAGTTCGGAGGTTCGTCGAAGCTGAAGTCATCATCAGAGCCTTCAGCCACCTCGGTTGTTTTGCCGGCCTTGCCCTTGGAGCTCTCAGGCTCGTCAAAGTCAATGTCCTCGCCTTCAGAACTTTCTTCACCGGACTCCGCTTCCTCGTCCGAGCTCTCTTCGTCCTCAGAGTAGAGGCGCCCGTCATCAAAGGTCCGGGTGTTTGCGTAACTAGCAAAGGGTCGGCTGCTGCTTGGCGTTTCGCAATGCCATCAGGGGTGGAGTTCCAAGGAGAGCCCCTGCGCAGGGAGGTAACAGTGTGGATTCAACATCTTCATACCAGGACAGCACGAACACCAGGGCCTTGTCCGCTCCAGCCCGAGCTGACGAGCATCTCCACTCCCGAAGTCTAGCCTCGGCTCCTTTCAGCTTCGTGGCGAGCTCGTCGATGCAAGTGGGGTCTTAACCTTGGGCCAGAGGGCACGGTGGACCTCGATGGCAGCATCAACAAGTTTGGTTCCAATGGCTCGGAGCGGCCTGATCCGAGCATTAAGGGCAACGAGGTGGTCCTGGATATCCCAGCTTTCGCTGAGAGTTTCTGTCTCAGCCCTCTTTGCCGAGCTGCTTGAACTTCGCGGATAGCCTTGTCCTTGGAGTGCTCAAAGTTCTCTGAAGAAGACAAAAAGGCTGTCGCTGAAATAAGGCATACGGTGGCACGGGATGTAGGTCGGCAGAAAATAAGGAAAAGGGGAAAAGAAACTTACTGTCCATTTGATGATTAATCCGAGCGAGCTCGGACAACCAGCTTTTCGATATAGCTCGGAGGGCATAAGTTCGGCTTCGGCCGAGGTGGCGCGGCTCTCCAGGGTCTTGGCAAGCTTTGCTGCTGTTCGGCGGCCTGGTCCTTGACCTTCATAGCGTCCTCCACAGCAGATTTGGCTTCGTTAGCCCGGTTCAGCTCTTGTTGCAGCCGAGCTATTTCATCCTCGGCTGTCTTCAACTTGGAGGCGTAATCTTTGTCGCTCTGCTCCTTGCGGATAGAAGAGTCCGGTGAGACTTCTTCAATCTGTTGTGATCCAGCAGGAGGTTCTTGAAGATCTTGGTCCGAGCATTGTTGCACTCCTGAAAAAATAGAGAGATCAGTTCGGATAAATCCGAGGTATTTCTAGCACCCGAGGCCCAATTGAGTCCCGGGGACTTGGCATTGGCCTCGGGGACTCAGCATGGAGAAATGACAAGTTTTTGAGATTCAAGCCGAGCAATTTTAACTCGGTGGAGTGTCAATTGCTCAACCCGAATCTCGGGGACTGGGGAGTGTATGTTTGTCATTTGGTTTCAAAGGAAGAAAGAGAGTTGCGTAAAGAAACTTACCGAGGCCTTCTTGCTGCAGTCGAGGACCGCAGTCTGCATGTTGTAGATAGATTGGAGCACGGCGCTAGGTCCAACTGGGTGCTCAGAGCTCGGGTTAGAGGAGACCTCGGCAGTGTCAGCCGAGTTCCAGTCTATGTCATAGTGCTCTCCGAGCCTAAGCTGTTCCCGCTCTTGGTCCGGAGTTGCCCGACCTCCCAGCTGCTGATGTCCGGCTGAGTGGTAGCAGCAAAAAGAGCTCGGGAGGTGGCGACCTGAGAGCTTGAGGGCGCAATCTTGGTGGAGGTGGACTTCGGCGCCGGAACGTGCGGCACCAGTTGGGTGCTCGCAGCCTTGGGTCCCGGTGGCGGTGGCGGCATGGAGTTTGCTGTGGCTGTTTGGGGGGCTCAACGTCTTGAGCTGAATCTTTCTGCTGCTGCTGGAGCTTTTGCTTTGTTGTTGTTGTTGTTGTTGTTGTTGTTCTTCTTTTGCTGCTGTTGCTGCTGGTTGCGCGCAGCTTGAGACTTGGGGGAGAGCCGAGGCTCCTGCACGGTTTTAACCGGAGTCTTGGCGCGATCTGTCTCCGCATCCTTCTGAGGAGGCGGAGGAGTCTGATCTCGGCGGGGAGCAGAGTGCCCCAGGCCGGAGTCAGAGCTCGGCGGTGGAAGTTCGGCGGAGGAGACGCGCGGGGAGGAGATGGTCTTCTCCGGGCTGGTGAGGTCAATGGACCGTTCTGGAGGAGAGGCTCTGGCGGGGCTTCCGAGGTTAACCTCGACCTCGGTGGTCTGAGCTTCAACCACTGGAGGTAGTGGTGAGTGTATCGAGCTATGGCTCTGCTTGACCTGCCGAGCCGGGCTAGACAAAGGAGAAAGATTAAGTTAGAGTGTAAAAACTTAACCTCGAAGCAGCGTGAGAAGTAAGGAGGAGCAAGGTGACTTACGCATCTTCCTCCACGGGGCCTCGTTTCTTGCGCCTCGCCGAGGTCTTCTTGGCACGCTTGGCTTTGGGCGCCGCAGTCTCCGAGGTCTTGGAAGCCTCGGCATCCGAGGTACCAGGTCCTGAGCGCTTCCGGGAAGCTGCAGGCGCTGGATGAAAGTTCTTATATGTGGGAGGAGCATATGAGATGGGAATAACGTTGACAGGTTCCAGAATTTGGCAATCGTCATTGTCATCATCGTCGTCAGACCAGTCTCTGATGGAAGTGGGAACTTGTTTCTTACCCGGGTTGGAGGAGCTAGTCTTTGAGGCGGACCTCGGAACGGCCTTAGGGATCGGCAGGTGATCCTCATTGTCCGGGTCTTCAGTCTCTGGACCTTCCAGGGCGAGGCGGGCAGGCGCCCAGTTCGACGGCTCGGGCCGTCCTCGATTAGCTGCCGGGCGAACCGCTGCAGGAGTGGCAAAAAAGAATTAAGTTAAGAAGCAACCGAGGTGTGCAAGACCGGAGTGTAAGCTCGGAAAGTTAGTAAGTACTCACTTGCTCCGGAAGATTTTCTCTGTGGTGAGGCTCCACGCCCCATGTCCACTCCTCGTCCATCTCAGTCTGAGCAATGGCTTTGACCCGGCGCCAAACTGAGGCCTTGGAGAGCGCCTTGCTGCTGATCCGAGTAGGATCGAGTAGACCTTCCATATGGCAGATCTTATGAGCTCGTTGTTGGAGGGGGCTGACTCTTCGATCCACAAAAGTCCGGAGGATGTCATCGGAACCCCACCCTCTTTTCTTGAGATCCAGCATGTATTCATGGATCTCTTGAACCTCGGCGTAGGCGTCCTCCGGGTTGAAATCCCAATTGAGTTGTGCAGTGGGAGGGCCGAGCTGGAAGTCCGGGAGGTTGATGAGGTCGACAGTACCGGGGTTCCTCACATAGAAAAAGGATCGCTGCCACTTCTTGCAGCTCTCCAGGCCTTTGATCCGTGGGAACTCGGAGCCCAGCCGGGGTGAGATAGAGGCCGCACCACAGGCAGTCATATCCTTGTTCACAACCTCCTTGTTGGGGATGCTTTGTTTCTTCAGCTGGAAATACTTGGCCCAGCCCTCAACGCTCGGCCAGAGGCCGAGGTATCCTTCAGAGAAAGCTGCATAGCACAGCTGTAGCATGGAGTTAGCGGGGAGATGGTGCGGCTGCAAGCCGAAGAACTTCAGAAATTCCCGAAAGAACTTGCTGGCCGGAAGTCCGAATCCGCGCTCGAAGTGAGACACAAACACCACTTTCTCGCCGGGGTTGGTGATCGGTTCGCCGTCCCCAGTGTGAAGTCGACATAGCAGTTCGGCTGGGATTCGATGAGTTTCTTTGAGCCATTTGATATCATCGTCGGTGACGTCCGAGCCATCCCATCCACCTCTCTCACTGGCGGAAACCTCGGCTCGGTTTGACGTAGCAATTGCCGACATGTTGGCACTTTCCTGCAGAAGAGGGAGGTTCAACCGGGGTAAGTACCTCGGATAGTTCAGGATAGCCGGGGTAAAATACCTCGGATCAGTCAAAACAGCCGAGCTAAAGGATTTAGGCGGGAAACATGTTTCTACCGTGGCGAGATGCTACCAAAGATCTACCGGTGAGCTAAAAAGGGAAATAAAATCGAGTTCATCCAGGGGCAAAACTAAAAGGATAGTGCTACGGATGCGTCTGGTGCAAATCTAAGCGAGATCTAAAACGTGCTAAAAGGGCTCGAGGGGATCTTCTAGTTCATCAAAATCTTAGGGTTCATCAGGATCCTCGAGTTCATCGGAGGATGAACTCATCCACGGCAATGAAGGGGAAGCAAGGAACTCACCGTGGAGGAACGCGAGGGATCGGTGGCGAGTCGATGGCGCCAGGCGTAGCGCACGTGCTCCGGTGCGGCGAGGCACTTGACGGTGTTGCAGAATGGCGGCACGTACTCCGGTGCGGCGAGGCGCTCGACGGCGGCGCTGGAGGCAGAAGGCACGAAGCTGTGAAGTGGGGAAGAGGAAGACGATGAAGTTACCCCTGGGCCCCTATTTATACGCCGCGTGCGGTTACGGCGTGCATTAACAGCGCACTACCGCGCGGTAATCGGGAAGGCGCGGGATCGTGTGCGGATAAGCGCACGGTTGCGCGGTTGGTGGCCGCACGATCGGCCACATCGTGGGCCGCGGAGTGGCAACCACCAGCCTCGGATTCCCTGTGCTGGTCAGCGCGAGAATCGAGGAGTCGTGGGCGGTCAAGTTGGTCTCGCACTTGAGTGCGCGGGTGCGCTGTTTGGTGGGTCCGGCTGACGAGGGCGGCGTGTGGTCAGGACCTGTCTTTCAGAGGTCCGGGGTTCGAGGTCCGGGCAGAGATTTTTCGCCACGTGCCTCGGAAGATCTCGGGGCAAGATTGTGCTGAGTCAAACAGCTCGGAACGTTCCGATTGCAGATCAACCTCGGATTAAATTATGGTCTGTGGGAAGTACCTCGGCGGGGCAATTTTTAAGGTCGGTTTTAGAGGTGGTGCCTTGCTTGTTTTAAACCTGCCACGGCCCTCCATCCGAGGTCGTAGGACCGCACCAGCTTCGGGGACTAATGTCGGGGGGCTACCCACGGGTAGGGTCAAGGCTTGGCATAAAGATGAGTTTAAAGATATGCCAAGGTACGGAAAGGGCCGACCTGTTTGGGCTTGGGAGTGTCCGAGCATCATCTTTACCTGGAGGATACAAAGGCCAACCTATCTTGGCCCAGAGGGATCCGAGGTATCCCGTCAGCCTGGGCCGAGGTTCACTGTCCGAGCTATGGTCAGCCGACCTAAAGCCCCGGTGCTATAGTTTGTATGGTGAGTACAGGAGAAGCTGTGTGAAGGAAGTTATATCCGAGGTGGTCGGATCTTAAGTACAAGACCCGAGGTAAGGAACGGGAGCAAGACCCGAGCTAACCAAGGCAGGAGGCCGTAGGTCGGGCAGGAGTCAATGCTCCTGTCACTTCTAGCCGGGTACAAGAGCGCCTGACGCGGGAGCGTTTGTCACGGAGCCTGGCAGAGGCGTGCCCCGGGTTCGGCGGGGTTGCACGTCTCTGACCACTGACCACGCGGGATCTGGGAAAAGGCTACGAGGTAGCCCTGCCAGGCCACGTCCTGTCCCTGTCAGAGGAGACAAGCTAGTTCTGCCGTTAGGCAGCAGGAGATGGGCAGGCCACGTCTTGTCCCTGACAGGAGTACAATGATGACCAACGCAGAGGCATGGCTACAGTGTTCAGCGAGGGGCACAACGGTAACCGGTTGACCTATATAGAAGGCTTCACCCCCCTCCTGCTTGAACCCCCGAGGGAGAGATCGAAAAATAGAAGGAGAAAGAGAGAAAGGAACCTCGGAACACCACGGAAACACCTCGGAGTGCCTTCTTCCTCCCGCGTAGCTCCATCTTTTACCTCAAGTTCTCACCATTGTATCATCATACAGCTCGAGGAGCAGCTTGTACTTGTCACTTTGAGCTATACACTGAGTAGGATAGTGCTGCAGTAGGGGTGTTATCTCCGCAAGAGGGCCCCGAAGCAGGGTACATCGTGGCGTGCTTTGTGTTCTTGGTTTCTTGGTTTCTCATTCGTGTTCTTGTGTGTTCTTGCGTGTGCACTTCTTGAGTGCATAAACCCTCCCCGGATTTCCCCAACGACCATTCGGCCCCATCTTAGCCATACCTATGGCATCTGCCGTGATCCCACCACGACAGTGTGTGTTGGGTGTTAGAATTGGATTCTCTCCTCTCAAGCCACATTATACTTGGGATATAGTTTGTCTTGGTTTTTCCTTACCACACGTCTCACTTGTTCTTGAGAAAATGTTTAGAGGAAGTACAAACGGAAGCTGAAGACCTGACGATAAAGGCCATAGTGGACTTCGAGGTGATCATGGCTATGTCACACATACCGAGTTTGTTGGTCTTTGACATCTTCTTCATGATGGCCTAGGACGCTATGAGCGCCGTCTTCAAGCTCAAGAGGCCAACTTCAATGACCGCATGCATGCGCAAGAAGCATCTATGGAGCGGGTGACCGAAGCTCTCAACAACCTTGTGCGACAACGCGCTTCTTCTTCATCACGCTCAAGCCGCACAAGAACCACTTCAAGGTCGACGCAAGCACGTCATGGACGTCATGGCCATCGCCAAGATGATCCGCTACAAGCACGTCATGGATGTCATGAACCTCGACAAGAATATCAAGATAACCCAAGGCGCGACACCCATGAACGACCTCCTCCTACCATTGAACAACCACATGATCTTCACGTGAACAATGCCAATGCGCATCAAGAGCAACCACACCAAAATGATGAACGTGGCGAACGCATACCATCACCACCACCGCAACAACGTGATCGTCATGACCCATTGGCTAATGACAATGGCATACCGGGTGCGAATGACTTTGGTGAACAAGACGTCATCCTCGTCATCCTCCAAGGCCACGCCATCACAATCATGACAATGCGAACAATACCAAACAACCCATTCATCAACATGATCCTCGTCCTCATCAAGAACTTACACATGATCGTCCACAACACCAACGTTCCGAGTCAAGTGATAGTGAGTCAAACCAACACAATGGTGATGGACTCAATCGAAGGAGACGTGGACGTGCATTCCCACGTGGTGCCATGGTGACAACTATGATGACTTGACAACGTCCGCTTTGATATACCCAAGTTCTACGGCACAAGTGATCCGGAAGCTTACTTCTCATGGGTACTCAAGGTTGACAAGATCTTCCGCGTACAACGCTTCTCCGACAACAAGAAGGTTGCCTTAGCCTCGATGGAGTTTGAAGAGTATGCCCTCTTGTGGTGGGAACAACTACAAGATGCACGCATCGCTAACCACCAACAACCAATCGACACTTGGGTTGAAATGAAAGAAACAATGTACAAGCGCTTCGTGCCAAGCCATTACACTAGAGATTGTACAAGAAGTTGCAAGAGTTGAAGCAAGGGTTGAAGTCGGTTGATGAGTACTAAGGAGATGGAAATCTCCATGATGAGAGCCAATGTCAACGAGTACGAAGAGCAATCCATGGCTCGTTTCATGAATGGCCTCAACTATCCAATCAAGAAGATCGTGGAGTTCCAACCATATGCCTCTTTGGTTGAGCTAGTACATCAAGCTTCCAAGGCCGAGCGCCACGTGCTTGAAGAGCTCAAATACCTCAAGACAAAGGCATTCTTCGCCAACAAGCCTTCTTCGTCAACTCCTACACCTTCACAAGCTCTTCCTCAAGCGAACACACGAGGTCCTCCAAGAGTCTCTACATCGACACCTCAAGCGCCTCAACCTTTCAAGAAAGTACCTCCCTCTACAAGGCGCCTCAAGGATCTTCGTCCGGCACAAGACTATTGCAATGCTACAAGTGCGGGGACAAGGGCACAAATCTTTTGAGTGCACCAACAAGAAGGTCATGATCATCAATGACATGGGAGAGTATGAATCTATGAGTGAAGATGAGTACAATGCTTTGAACAAGGTCGCCACAATGCAAAGTGCTCAAGAAGAAGAAAGTGAGATATATTGTGATGGCGACAACAACCCTTCCTTGGTTGTGGCAAGAGCTTAACCACCAATGTTCAAGTGGAAGAAGACCAAAGATGCAATTTGTTTCAAACAAGAGCGGGAATCAATGGAAAGTCCATCAAGGTCATCATAGATGGTGGAAGTTGCCACAACTTAGCGAGCAAAGAACTTTGTGATAAGCTCAACTTGAAGTTCAAGAAGCACCCACATCCTTACCATGTGCAATGGTTGAGTGATACCGGAGCCGTCAAGATTCAACACATGGTGCAAGTGTCCTTCAAGATTGGAGCCTATGAAGATACGGTTGATTGTGATGTTGTGCCTATGACCGTTTGTCACTTACTCTTGGCGTCCTTGGCAATTTGACAAGGGTGCTATGCATGATGGAAGGACAAATTACTATAGCTTCAAGAACAACGACAAGACCTTCGTCCTTCGTCCCATGACACCAAGTCAAGTCATCGCCGACAACGCCAAGACTATTGCAAGGGCACAACAAGATCGTTCGTCAAGTGAGATGAGTGGTGAGCGAGAGACCCACCATAAAGTGAGTGAGAGCCACAAGCCAAATGAGTGTGACACTTCAAAGAGAGTTCCCACAAAACTTACACTATTTGCCACAAAGAGAGAGATGAGGGAGTTGAGAGAACCCATCCACCCTCCACTATGTGCTCATATGCAAGGGTGAAGTTTCTATGACTAACACTTTCACAAACCTTCCTCCTTCTTTGTTGTCTCTTTTGAAGGACTTTGAAGATGTCTTCCCTCAAGAAGTGCCACCGGGACTACCTCCTCTACGCGGAATCGAGCACCGCATCGACCTTGTTCCCGGCGCACCGCTACCAAACCGCGCTCCTTACCGCACCAACCCCGAGAGACAAAGGAGATCGAGCGGCAAATACAAGAACTTCTTGCCATGGGACATATCCGCGAGAGCTTGAGTCCGTGCGCCGTGCCCGTCATCTTGGTACCCAAGCACGACAACACTCTTCGCCTTTGCATGGATTGTCGCCCCATCAACGCCATCACCGTTCGGTATCGCCATCCTATCCCTCGACTTGATGATATGCTTGATGAGCTTTGTGGTTCCGCTATATTCTCCAAAATTGATCTTAAAAGTGGATACCACAAATAAGATGTGTGAAGGTGATGAATGGAAGACCGCATTTAAAACAAAGCTTGGTCTTTATGAGTGGCTGTCATGCCATTTGGTCTTTCCAATGCACCTTCTACTTTTATGCGTCTCATGAATCATGTTTTGCGTCCTTTATTGGCAAATTTGTTGTGGTATACTTTGACGACATCCTTATCTATAGCAATCTTTGGAAGAGCACACTTCTCATGTTGCTCAAGTTTTGTTGGTTCTTCGCAATGAAAAGCTTTATGCAAATCTTTCTAAGTGCACTTTTGCCACCAACAAACTTGTTTTCTTGGGTTTTGTTGTTTCTTCGGATGGAGTGAAGTTGATGATGCAAGATACAAGCAATTCGGACTTGGCCTTTTCCGATGTCACTTGAGGAGTTGAGACGTTTTCTTGGTTTTGCCGGATTTTACCGCCGTTTCATCAAGGATTTTTCCACAATTGCTTGCCCCCTCCATGAACTTACAAAGAAAATGTACCTTTCATTTGGGGCAATGCACATGATTTTGCTTTCAATGAGCTCAAACGGTTATTAACCGAAGCACCACTCCTTGCCCTTCCGGATTTCTCTAAGACATTTGAGATTGAATGCGATGCAAGTGGATTGGGCATTGGTGGAGTGCTTATGCAAAATGGTAGACCCATCGCATACCATAGTGAGAAACTAGATGGAGCTCGCTTGAATTACCCCATTTATGACAAAGAGTTATTTGCTTTGGTTCGTGTTTTGGATGTGTGGCAACATTACCTTCGTCCTAAGGAATTTGTCATTCATTCCGACCATGAATCCTTGAAATATTTGAAAAGTCAAACAAATTTGAACAAAAGACATGCTAAGTGGGTTGAGTTCATTGAGTCTTTACCTTTGTAATCAAATACAAGAAAGGTAAAGACAATGTGGTCGCGGATGCTCTATCCCGCAAGGCCAACCTACTTACACGTCTTGACATTAGTGTCTTGGGTTTGGATGAGATAAAGAGTTGTATGCTACCGATGCTTTCTTTGGAGACATTTTCGCTCAATGTTCGGAGCACAAAGGAATTGGTGATTTCTATTTGCACAAGGTTTCTTGTTTAAGGCTAACAAACTATGTATACCCGAGTCTTCGCTTCGTTTGGTCCTTTTGAAGGAATCTCATGGAGGATCTCATGGGACACTTTGGACGTGACAAGACCTTTGCATGCTCTCCACAAACTACTATTGGCCAAGGATGTACCGGGATGTGGAACCGCTTGGTGCGACGATGTTCAACATGTCTCAAAGCTAAGTCTACTCTAAACTCTCATGGTTATACACACCTTTGCCTATTCCACATCACCCATGGTCCGACATTAGCTATGGATTTTGTCTTAGGACTCCCACGCACTAAAACAAACAAGGATTCCATCTTTGTCGTCATTGATCGCTTCTCTAAAATGGCACACTTTATACCTTGCAACAAGACGACGATGCTTCACACATTGCTACTTTGTTTTTCAGGGAAATCGTCCGTCTTCATGGAGTGCCCAAGACCATTGTGTCGGATCGTGACGTCAAGTTCGTGAGCTATTTTTGGAAGACTTTGATGGCCAAGATGGGAATCAAGCAACTATTCTCCACCGCATACCACCCTCAAACCGATGGCCAAACCGAAGTGGTGAACCGAAGCCTATCCACACTCCTTCGTGTGTTGATCAAGCCTAACTTGAAGAATTGGGAAGAGTGCATCCCACACGCCGAGTTCGCCTACAATCGAGCACTACATCGCGCAACAAAGAGAACACCCTTCGAGGTCGTCTATGGCTACAACCCCTACACCGCGCTCGACATGCTACCACTTCCACTCCGAGAACAAGTCAACATGGACTTCGACAAGCGCGCCGCTTACATGAAGACACAAGGGCCACGCTTGAGAAGCACAACGAAGACCATGCTACGAAGATGAACAAGAACAAGCCCCCATGATCTTTGAAGAAGGAGACCTTGTTTGGCTACATCTACGCAAAGACCGCTTCCCCGATGAGAGAAAGTCTAAGCTCGCGCCAAGAGGAGATGGTCCTTTCAAGGTTATCAAGCGCATCAACGACAATGCATACAAGATCGACATATCCAAGTCCAAGTACGGCGTCCATGCCACCTTCAACGTCGCCGACATCTCACCTTACCTTGGAAGCCCAAGTGATGATGAGAACGAAGAGTCGAGGACGACTCTTTTCCAAGGGGGGGGGAGATGATGTTGTGCAACCTAGGCACACAATACCAACATCACCAAATGGCCCAATGACAAGATCAAGAGTCAAGGCTCTCCATGATAAGGTGACCTCACTCCTATCTATGTGTGATCTCGACACTCCTTTGAATGGTTTGCTACTTCATTCGGATACTTTGTGCATACTCAGGAACCACCTTGATGACGACCCACAATGGAGTGGAGAAGTTGACCAAGAGAAGACCCAAGAAGATGGCCAAGAAGAAGAAGAAGTGCGGGGAAAAGAAGCTGGAAATCCTGAAAAAGTGCCGGCCGTAACTACCGGACCATCGCGGCCAGTACTACCGCCGAGTCGCCAGACGCTACTGGATCCGATGCCACCTTAAGCGGTACTACCGGAAATAAGTCCGGTACTACCGCCCCGACCGGTGCTACCGGACCTGCGCGAGCCTGTGTGCTGAGATGGCCCTTGAGCCATGAAATCCTAGCCACTCATCCATATTTCGCATCTAGATTATAAATAGCTGCCTCCCCTCTAGGTTTAGGGTTAGACTATGATTTGGGATTAGAGTAGAGCCTTGCTCCTTCTTCTCAAAGTGTCTCTTTCCTCCTATGGAGATGAATCAAGGCCTCCCCTTGTGGAGATGAACCAAGGCCTCTCCTTGTGGAGAAGATCCCTTCGTGGATACCAAGGCTTCCTCTTGTAGTTGCGATTACTTGCTAATCTTCCCTCTTTTAGTGGCTAGATTGGATTGGTTGGATTGACCAATTGGACAAACAATCCTAAGAGTAAGGTGTGCTTGGGAGAGGAGAATTGGGGGCTACCCTTGGGGCTTGTTACCAATTGAATCTTGCTGAGTTGCTTCTTGCTAGTTATCCTTGTTTTGGTGTTTTCCCTCTTTGTGTTCTTGAGTTCATCCCTTGTTCTTCGTGTTCATCGTTCCCTCCGCCCAAATCAGTGAAAATCAGGACCAACCTACATCATATTGCAACCTAGGCACACAACAGTAGGCCCACATCAGTAGCCCCCGAGTGCTTGGTCGACTCAAAGAATCGGGCAGGGACTCCTCTGCGGGTGCACGTCACGATCTGCTTGCTTTATCATGGACCTTTAGGTCGGTAGCACATCGACCAATACTTTATCTGTGGTTGTGATCATTCGAGTTGGTAGTACGTCGACTGATGTTTTGCGTATGTTATGTTGTCCGTCTGATAGGTGTTAGGGATGGTGGCGTAGTAGGCCCGGTACGCTCGACGGATCGGGACTAGTTAACTGCACTTGGGTAAAACCTTACCAGCCTACTTCAAGCTCGAGTCCCCAGACTCAAACCCAGAACAAGTTGGTCAGATTCGACACAGATCTCGGTGGTCTTACAGGGGTCGAACTGCAGCGCAATAGTGAGTACCCAACGCGTCCGTCAGGATTTTCTTCATGCTTGTTGTGGGGACCCGGACTAGCTGTCCGAAATACCCGATTATGCTTAACACAATGATCCCGTGATCAGTCTGTCGTTGCACATAATCCGAATTGGATACCAAAGTTTACATCCATTACAATACCGAATTAAAAGTCTTACATAAACGGTCATTTAGACCAAGTCTTACATAGGTGCCTTCATGGGCCAAACCAAAATATCAGCGGAAGCTACGGCGTAGTAGACATCATATTCTAACGATAACGACCCGACAGGCAGCTGACTTGTGGAGATCCTTAGTTTGTGTAGAAGTCGCCATACTCCTGCTCGGCGTAGTGCTCCTCCTCGTAGTCTGGCTAGGACAATAGCCATTGATGAAACCAATATGAGTACATTTGAATGTACTCGCAAACTACCCCAACATGAGTATGCACTAGTTTTATTTTAATTTCCAACTTTTATTTATTTAAAACATCTCTATATCTTTATTGAAAAAGGTAAGAAGAGTTTTATAACTATCTTTAAAAGAAGTCACCATCTTATTTGTTTCTCCAAAACCCCTCCTTTTTCTGACCATGGCTCACCATGGTCCATCTATTTCAACAACTCATACCACTCCATTTGGTATAGCTGTGTAACACCACCTCCATTTCTATTTCTTTTAAACTTAAAGCTTTTCCAAAAACTTGCACATGGTCTAGGACAGCCTCCCAACTGTCCATATCCGAGGACTCGGCTATTCGAATAGTTTTACACTCTGCAGAGTTAGCACGCTTTTCCCACCTCCATCCGGCAACTCATCGTGTCTGCCACGTCTCGCCATACAAGGTGTATGCGAAGTAAGCCGCCGACCATAGCCTGTCCTTTGCTCATGCTAGTATAGGACCCTGCCGCTACGAAACTTCCGTCAACACTCAGGCTAATTCCCAACAGGAACCCCAAGTGCGAGGACTCGTAGTTCTGCCTGGCGAGCGAACCCTTCAATCCTCCCACCAACGTGTTAGGACCCAGGTCAGGGGTAGGTCACCAAACCATCCCCTCATGGAACGAGGTCATCCTCGTTGTTGAGGCATCCCATACTAATATGAGCAAATTATACAACTACGCCCTTTCTCATATGTGGGTAGATGTGGTCGCACAGGGTAAGATTGGTCGTCATAGTACTAGGACACAATGTGCATTTTTCATAAACATCACCATTTTCCATTTCTTCACTTCCACACCGACATCTCGGTATTCCATAACCACACAAGTATTTTCAAAGGAGTTTTGAGTAAACAATATTTATTTTCCCATCCTATAATTTCATACCAACTATCTTATACTTCTACATAGGTGGCAAAATAGTTTTCATGTACTTGTAAAAAGGTTTTCAAAATCATTGGTACTTTTGAATAACTTTTGTGACGAAATAGATGTATATAAATGCAAGCTCAGTGAAGTAGCTTGCCTTGCTCGGCAAAGTTCTCGGCTTCTTGTGCTTGACGATCAAAGTATTCCCCCTCCTCGTAGACTCCGGCAACGTTCTCGTCTAAACGTCAAACAAGTAATACAAACAATCACTAACTACTCAAGCAAGCATCACCACATATCAATCATAAACATCACAAATAGCTACTGCACACATCAACCAATACAATTTGGTTTCAAAATAATTGAATTAAACATTATTTAATTATGTCTAAATTATGGCAGAAACTAGTTATTCAAGTTTAATTGCATAACTTGAGTTTTGTTGGTCACAAAAATACAAACTAAATTTCTATAGAAAGCTACTGATGTGTAGAAGACAACCTAATTTGATTTGGATTAATTGGAGTTACCAAACTCCCTACACAAATGTTTTAATCCAGTAACTTAATAATCAAGTTTTGGCTACCAATTAAGTTCTGTTGATCCTAAAATTAAATCCTTTTAGGGGTAACTAAACAGGGCTAAATGTGATCTAACAAAATTGGTCCTAAACCAATCTATCTTCTATTATATAATTAAAATAACAAACAATTAACGGTCTAGATTTACCACCGTAAAGTTAAGATAAGCCCACGGTGGAGATCGATCGGTATGCTGGCTAGAGTCCACGTAAAAGAAAATTTTAGTCGACATTTAGGCTAGCGTGCAGGAGAAGAATTAGTTTGTACCTAACCTGCCGTTCAAAAGAAAAAAGTGTGTACCTAATCTGTATCCACTACGACGTGATGAGTAGCTAGGGTTTGTTTATTCTTTACCATATATCTACAAACCAACGCAAAACTAGAACTATACTTTAGAACCACCACAAAAAGGCATCTTCTTGATTCAATCTTCTACAAGGTCGTCTCTCCTCAAGCTCTCTTCGGACATCTCGCCATTGTTGATTCTAGATCATAGTACACGTCTGCCATCTCGTGCAGGACCGCAGGACCCTGGGGCATCACCGACTCATGCACCGCAATCATGCAGACGCATGTTGTGCCGCACGCCGCCGCATTGACGCCGCTTAATTACTTCATCGCCGCAACGTCGGCGCATGCCGTCTCGCGAGAAGAGGAACACTAACGTATTCTGATCGATTTCCATTGTAGAGGGGGAGACGATGATGGAAGCCAACCACCTGGACATCGACGCGGAGTTGCGACTGGTAGGCGACGTCAAGCAAGCTGCAGGTCGACGATGGCACAGAGGACGTCAACAACTCCGGCGTCCACAAGACGGAGAGGATAGGCATAAAGGAGCCAGGCTTACAGCGGAGCTGCAGGTCGACGATGCCGCAGAGGACGCCAATAGCTCCGGCGTCCACAAGACGGTCGGAGAGAAAAGGCATGAAGGAGTTAGGCTTCTTGGGGAGCTACAGGTCGACGATGCTAGCTGGAGAGGACGCCAAAAGATCCGGCGATCAAAAGACTGAGAGGAAAGGCATGAAGGAGCCAGTCTTCCAGCGGTCCTGGCACTTCGGGTAGTTCAACGTGTACGTCTTGGACAAGGCTATGGATGAGATGATGTGTCTCGCCAGCGGCATATATGACCGGCGTTGAGCAGTAGACTCCGGCCCCAAACTTGATTTACTGCCACGCTTCAACTACACGAACGATTTGGAACAATATGCAAGTTCAAGACGTTTGTTCATGGACTTGGCCGGCAAAAGGAGGAAGATTACAAGGAACACGAAGAGCTTGATTTCCCGACCAGTCGTCAGGCCCTTCATAGTTTTCTGTACAGCGCAGACAACCTGTTAACTTTGAGAACAAACCTGAACTTTTTTTTGCACCAGTTGTGTCAGTTCTTTCATATTGAACAACATGATTTCTTAAGTTTGTTGGGGTTCGAATTTATAAAGATTGTTTTTTTTCGTTTCTGGGATTCAACTGCACATGATGTGGAGTGCTAACAGTTGCCATCCACGTGACCTGTATCTCTTGTAGGTGAAACACTGATTGATTACTAATGTCATTGAGCAGATATACCAGGAAGCAGGGAACGACAAGAAGCAAATCAATTGGATTGGTTAGTGCCTCTGTAATCTGCATGCACATTTTCTATTTTCCTAATCATCCAGGGAATCTTCGTTAGTTATTGCTAAGCACCCCTTATATAAACGTGGATGAATTCAATTGCTCCAATATACAGGTTCATCGACTCCAACTTGAGTCATCAGCTGCTGATCATGCCGAGGATCAGATCGATCATATGGCGACATATGCAAGGTTCTACCCGTCGAAGCATGCTCGCAGTAGGTGTCACCCACGCACATGGATTGGATGATTGAACCAGTTTACGTCGATGCTTCACTTAGATGCAATTTGCAGAATTTGACCATCTCACGAAGCTGAATCCTGCATCAGACCCATTAAAACTGTACATGCAGATCTCCTCTTTTTGCTTCACATGTCATATTCTAGCATTTTGGTTCCTATTTCGGCGACTCCAACTTGAGCCATCTACTGCTGATCATGTTGAGGATTGCTGCTGTTCATTACAGTTGGTCACGTGAATACACGACATGTCGACAGCGGCAAGGTTCTAGCCATCAGAGCATGCTCCAGAAGGTGTCACCCATGCACATGGATTGGCTGATTGATCCAGGTTATGTCGATGCTTCACTTAGATACAATTTGCAGGGTTCGACCATCTCAAGAAGCTCAAGCCTGTACGAGACCCTTTAACACAGTACATTTCCTCTTTTTGTTTCATATGTCATATTCTATACAAGTTTTAGAGTACTTGGTAATTTTAACAACCGTCCATCCACTCTAATCGAACGGTGATAAAATAAGAGCTACCTGAAACTACCAGATTAAAAGAACCTGAAACTACCTGAAACTACTAATATTCTTTTATTTTTAATCGAAAATAAAAGGGTATTTAGGTAAATTCATGTCAGTGACCCCACCGTCAGATTCATCTCTTTTCTCATCTCACTCTCACTCAGATCGTTGCCTCCCGGCTGCGCTCATCTCACTCTCCCAGGGAGGAGTTGGTCGGCGGGCGCCCACGGTGGCGCGGGATGCCGGTGAGATGCGCCGCGACCTACGCGGAGGAGGAAGATGCGCGGAGGAGGAGGACGCCCTCCGTGGGGACCATGTCGAGGAACTGCTTCTTGCGGCGGCGGCGCTTCCGCGCGACGGTGGAGTCGTCCACGGCCGCGGCGAAGGGCCGAGTGTGGGAGGGAGGCGGAGGCGCTGGTTCCCTTCCACCCGATGGCGGGGCGCCTCGCCCGCGACGAGGACGGGCGCGTGGAGATCGACTGCAACGCCCCGATTGAACCGTCGACGACTTCGGGGACTTCGCGCCCACCATGGACCTCAAGCGCCTCATCCCCGCCGTCGACTTCACCGCAGCCGTAGGCGGTGGGGAGGGAGGTGAAGGGCCGGGTGTGGGACAAACTGGATGGCACGAGAGGTCTTGTCCGACCCCGACGACCGCGTGCTCGAGCTCGCGGGCCGCTTGAAGGAGGCCTAGAGGGGCTTGGCCCTCGCGCTCGAGGCGTTCCCCTGCGACCTGGAGCAGCAGCTCGATCAGTTCATGAGCCTAAGGTACGCTGCTCTCCCTTATTTGTTTCAGTTAAATTATCTGAACATTTGTGTATTTCTGAGAGCATTACTTATTTGCAACCGCATGATGAGAGATGGCTAGGATTTTGGCTCTGTTGGCACGACGCTTGCTGTAGATTACGGGTTCATACCATGATTCATTGACATATCATTGTCTCAGGAGATTATTGTGTAGAAGTGAAGTAGGATATCTTAATTTCCATCATCATTGACGGTATGTTGAATTTGTTGTCTTATCAGTGTATAATAGAAACATAATGGCATATCTGCGACTAGCAAAAAGTGTGATTAACATTGCGATGATCATACCGCGATTCAGATTTTGGAGGTTCAGATCAGTTTGTTAGCAGCCTATCAGACGGATAAGCTATGTATGTTTTGCTCCTTGACGCCTAACTATTATTGCAAGAATAGTGCAACTCCTGTGAGTTACATCTATGTTTCGAATATCAGCATAGTATTCCTAATCACAGTTTTAGTTATTGGATTTTAATCCACATAGAGTTTATTGAAGTCCTAACATTGGTTTCATCTTCTTCCAGAAAATATGTCTTATTGCTTACAAATGAAAATGCATTCTTACGTGCGACTAAAGTTAATTAATTTTTATAATATTTACAAGTATATGCTTTATGTAGGATTGATGGCAGCATCTTAAAGCTGTACTTGATGTAGTGGCCAGGAGAGCGTTGGCAGGAGTATGAACCTCTTCTGAATTAATGCCATTTAAAATTCTTCTTCAGAAGATTGGAGGCATGTTTCAGGAAGCCCTTGCAATTGTGAAGTAAGTTACTGCTAGCTGACATTTTAATGGTATAACATTGTCATCTGACTATTGGTAGCGTCTAATTAAGTAGCTGATGGTGGTATTGCAGTACACCATTCTGGACTGTTTCCAGTAATTAAGGAGCTGGTGCGATTGCTTTTGGAAGGTCTTGTGAAAGCTGTCTTTGCTTATGAGACGGTGTGCCCTTGGAGGATGGTACGCAACTCTGATTCTCATAGCTTATAACCGCTATAATTTACTGTCCTTGCTTCGGAGACGGTGTGGTGTCGTTGTTTGTACACGGACGAAGGAGAGTTCGTTGTACTCATTACCTCGTATATAACCACCTCCTGTCATCAGCTAGCATGGTCTTCATTATGAACTGTCTTCTTTACCCACCTCCTGTTATCAGCTAGTTAGCCTGGTCTACATCAATTTATCCGTTTACATTTACTTCGTCAGTCATAGACACACATATCTTCACAAATATCAGATCTTGTATCTAGTTTTAATATAAATATTCTTCTCACTCTTTTTGTTCATTTGCAGAGATGGATAAGAAAATGCAACGCGAACGTGAGGAGATGACTATGAAAATGCATTTGGAGCGTGATGAGATGGACAAGCGGATGACAAGAGAACGTGAAGCTGTGGATCAGAGTACCAGACTATAAAGCAGGAACGCGAGAACATGTACAATAATTTGAAGCAAATTCATGTAGAGATGTATAAGAAGATGCAGGGCATGATCATTCAGCACACAAAGAAAATTTAAGAACCAAAATGATGTTTAATGGTTCTTTAATAGGTTTTGAGTTTTCGTTATTTGTCCTAAGTGACATTTTCTTCATGTTTCCTTCTATTCGATCTCAGTTTTGTAATACCTACAAAGACCATGTGAATATCGATTAGTTCAGAAAGTGCGTATGATCAAGTCAGCTAGCACAAGCTGCACAACACATATGTTCTTAGTTCTGTAATTTCTAGCTCTCGCCAGCATGCTGCTGACCTCCTTCTTGTTCAAGAGCGACCACTGTTCTGAAAAGACGATGACTATACGCAAAGCTGTCTCTGGAAATTCTTACAGCCTAGATCGATCCTTCGGCTACGGAATTTTGACATGACCTATTCCATTTTTGGACATTTTTGGATCAGACAGCAAATATAGATGATGATGATAATAACACAACCACTTGAAATTGGATATACAAATTTGATATTTGATATACAAATCTGTGTAAAGTTACATAATAAACGAAGATGCCAGCTGAATCCGATCATCATAGGCTCACTAGTAGAATGATAAGCACACAAACTGGAGCTGAAATTAAGCCTTCTATTGAATGATCCATTTCTTCATCCCGTGAATATTGACCCTCGAGTGATGGATCCAAGATCTGCACAACTTTCTCTCGGTTACCTTG
Source organism: Poa pratensis (assembly GCA_947311845.1). NCBI lineage: Eukaryota > Viridiplantae > Streptophyta > Magnoliopsida > Poales > Poaceae > Poa > Poa pratensis. The sequence goes on along the minus strand of CAMZMU010000095.1, from coordinate 2,414,317 downwards.
GGTAACGCCTGCATCAATGCAACAAGTGACGGGTTAGGCTAATACATTCAATAAACATTATGCTTCAAGATACAGAACAAAACATAAAAATTTAAGCTACATAAACGTGACGCACATCGACGTGAAGTCAGGGCTATACGCCAAGATGGATCCTCCTCTCCAGGCACCGAGAATCGGGCTAGCACAAAGCAGCAAAACGTTAGCGCTTCCACCTGTCAAGATGATGCTGGAAAACAACCCAACACGTGTGAACATGAGTCACACAATCGAATCAGAGATAAATATAGGGTCAGGCAAATCACCAAATACCTCTCATGAAGCACAGGTTGAATATATGGATGGCAGGCTTGCACAGCACGAACTATACACTCAGCAAGACAAGCTTGATTCATACCTTAAAAAAAAAGTACCAGCATTCATATTTCTCACCCTTGCAGAAGAGAAGATGGTAAAAAACTAAAAATGGCATTCACTAAAGTAGAAGAGAAACTAATGGCTGCTAAGTTAGTGCCAGTCAACATTATCCTTATTGTCACCGAGCTTATATATGATACAGGTGTTGCCTTTTCTTATGGATATAGGCTAAGCATGGCCGAAATGAACAAAACATTATAGGTTGATTAACCATTTGTATTTCATATATCCTTCTTCTAACAGCCAACAGGACGAACTGAACAGCAACTCCTTGAAATACCCAATAAGTGCCATCAATTATCAACACTAAGAAGTAACTTGCCACTATTAGTCTTCAGATTAAATGTTGTCGTACTACAGAAAATTACAAAGCTCATATTTATGCAAAGGGGGACAGTCAAATAAATGTTTATCCAAATAATCCCGAGCTTGACCAATTTAGCAATTTAGAAAACTTGAGTATATGATACTGGCAGTGAGTAGATTAACTAAGCAAACTTGAAATCTATCGTAAATTAACAAATACCACAAAAGTTAAATGGAGAAACCAACGCATTCATGACATTGTTGTTCATAATAAAACATTACTTTGCACACCTCGTTTTCTAGCCTGTGATGTTCAGTCATATTCTACATGCCAAAAAAAAAACATGAGAACTGATAGTATATGGTACTGCTTGATTAGTTTAAGAACTAGTGCCATTTCAGAAAATTTACAGTACTAGATAGCGATACTCAGCAAATCTTCTGAACATGATCAATGAGTTTTCATTCTCCCTCTTATCTGAACTTCTTAGATTAGTACCTATCTCTGTATCCTGGCTCTACTAATTTAGCTGAAGGGCAAACTATGCAATATGAAAGCCAGGCACAAATTACATCGAAACTACAGATTGAAACTAGTGCTACGATGACAGATTGACAATGGCTTTCTGTATCTGTACCTGGGGAGAGTATGGACAGGGGACTCCCGATCGGCGACGGCTCGGAGGCCTCCGACGAGGCGCCGCAGGTGCACGGGCTGGCGCACCCCTCCGCGCCACCATCTCCCTTGACGGCGACGGCGTAGTAGAGGTCGAGCGCGGGCAGCGTCTCCACCAGCCTGCTCCTGCCCTCGTCGCACGCCGCGCACCCAGTGCCGGCCGGCGGCTCGAACCGAATCCCAGAGCGAGGGTTCGTAACTGCGGGTGGCAGCGGAGAACCGCGGTGCGAGGGGCGTCGAGTGCGGGCGGCGGCGGCGCGCTAAACACGGAGAGCGGACTGGGGCTTTGCGGCGGCGCGAGTGTCGCGTGCCCGCATTCAGTGGATTGACGGTGAAAGAGGAGCAGAATTTTCTGTTCGTACTCAAATTACCATCATACCCCCAGTGATAATACTTAATTTTCTGCTAAATGATTGGACGGCTGCAATAATTTAGGAGGGGAAGATTGAAATCAAACGGCTGAATTTTTTTTTATGATGGAAGCTACCTGAAACTACCTGCGGTAGTTCTCCAAGCACCGTAAAAGAGCTCCATATTCTATAGCATATGTTCCTATTTGGGGATAATTGCACCATATACTGAATTTACTCATCTTCGATGACAATGTCAAATTCTTTCAAGAATCAAGGAAATTTCCTCAAAGTTTGCAATGGTAAAAATAAAAATGAGGATCTTCTATGAGCTGATGTAGATGCGTGGAGCTACTAGAAATTTTAGTATGATGCCTGTGCAAAATCATTGTCATTGCTACATCAACTTCCTACATTATATTGTTTTAATCAACTTAGTACACTCTGTATCTGTTTCAAAAAGTTAGTACACTACTATGTAGTCTAAAAAGCAGAAAATAGATGGCCTTTTGTCAACTATTGATCTCGGTTATAAATGTAAGAGACACTATACTAGAAAAATATACGATTCACATCAGGTTAAGAGGAATGTTATATTAAGTGCCATGTATGGTTTTCGACACAGATTATTATACCTACTTAAAGTCATCATCCTCACAGCTAGGCTGAACTGGGGATGGGCTATCATATTCTTATGGATAGGTTAGTATTTTTTTTGCTGCACAAGACCGAAAATTGTTGATGACCAAAAATAAATCTAAGATATATTGTTGATTTTATTTGGTTGCAGGAATGCCCATGCCGAAAGAAAGGTTATATTGGAAACATATTGAATCGTTTTTTTTAAGAAATACCTCGAGGGTGAGAAAATGTTCGTCGGGTTCATAGGAATATTATCTCAAGAATATTAGAGAAGGTGACACACCATTTTTAATTAGCACTACTGTCTCACTTTTCAGATTCACGTAATGTTCCACTTTGTGTAGAGAACATAAGACTCCCACAATTCTTTACTGTGCTCTTGCAGAACTGCGATTACGAAATTCATCTGATACCTAAAAGGATTTCTTTTAGACCAAACAAGTGTGTTTGTTAATAAATACAATCAAGAATCAGAATACTCACTTTATCTACAATTTTAATTGGGTCTTTTGGAGGTTAAGCCGAACTTAGTGTCCTGTTACCAAATATGAATCTTCCAACATATTGCTAATATCACAACACTCCAAGAATGGTAACACGTGCAATCAACTGTTTAAAATTTATAATAGGTGCAAAAAATGGCAGAAATATTGTTCTGTGAAAATAGACATTCCGTAGATCGAGGAGGAAAGTACTTACCATTAGTCGTCATGAACAAATAAATGTCTGTAGAAAATACATGTAGCAAGCCTGATATTTTACATAGTCTGAATATTATGCAAATGTTAATGCAGCTAAAAATATCATATTCAATAACATTTAGCTGCGGGTCTAAGTAAGTGATGGAGCAAACAGTACCAAATGGAACATGTTCAATAAATCTAGCCGCGCAAATGCGCGGGCCACCCCGCTAGTTATATTATTAAGACAACAAACAATGAGCGGTGAAGATTTATTAACTTTTTCATTATGATATTTTAATGGCTGAGATCTATCGTCAAATGCATAGAAGCTATCAGCGAAACGGTACGTACGATTTAGCTACACATATCTTTCCTATTCGTGCACGTCACGGACACTAGCTCCCGATCGATCAGAATTTCAAAAAAAAAGCTCCCGATCGATCAGAATAAAATGCTTCCGTGATTGGGCGCAACTCCTCGGCTCGATCTGATCAAATTACTCATTGCTAGGTCTCAAGCGGCGGCGGCCATGCGCAGCTAAGAGCAGCAGGATAATATTACCGATCGATCGGGACTTTGGACTAGCAAGACGGCTGATCGTTGGAAACCTACACGTCCGCACGCCACGAAATTCGCCCCTTTGCCGGCGGCCGGCGGCCGGCGACCATGAGGCCATGAGATTAGAGGCTGGCACCGCACAACCTTAAGCGGACTGCATGGATTAGAGGCTGGCACCGCACAGCCTTAAGCGGACTGCATGGTAATCACGAATCATTTTTTTTAGTTTAAGTTGCACAACATGCTTGATATTGATCCGGTGAGACCATCAAAAAAATATTGATCCGGTGAGAAATCACGGCGCAACGGACAGGGAGACGGTTACGATGGTGGCAACCTGGACTACGGTGGTAAATATACCAGCACGACATTAGATTTGGCGACCCGCCATGCTATCACGGACGCAAGGTATCAATTGGTTGGGGGTGTGATTATTTTTCGATCATACAACTGAGGTCCAATCCATAATATATAACTAATGTTCTTACAGATCCTCAATTCATCAAGGCAGGTCAAAAATGATCATGTTCTCTTTTTCAGCCAACACATCAAAGAGGCACTAGATGCATCGCGTAGAAGAGCGACTAACTGGATCCAATCGCCATTGTCAAGACCAGGCCATCAAGATGGTCCACGCATGTTAGCCCTGCAGCAAATGCATTGTGCATACACGAGAATCTGGCATGCATGATGAAAGGATGGAATAGAGGTAAGCTGGTAAGATATCCGCATCTATGCATGAAAGGACCAGATGGAGAGCACAGTAATAGAATTAATTAAAAGAAAACTTTTCGTGACTATTGAGTTTCTATTGGATGTATTACTCACAGGGTGTCATGGTCGCCTGATGAGTTAAGCTGCATGAAGCACGGGAAGATGTTTCAGATTCAGAAGGAAAACAACATTCACCAGTAAGTGTAATTTGAAGGGTTCTGATCAGTGTATATATTACTTATTATTATTATTATTATTATTATTATTTTTAAATCACTCGACTACTGATGCCATTAATATTCGAATATCCTATTTTGTTGCACATAAAAAACCATATGTATGGCTGAGTAGAAACTACCACGGATCATTTTCGCAAGAAAACAAATTGCTGCTACTGCATGAAGCTTACTGCGTCAGTTCATGTAAGACGTTACATTATTTATTTACTGAATTTCACTTTCATTTTTGAAGCTTTCAGATCTTTTTAAATGGTTTTTGGCAATACATGACAATAGACTTTTAGTAAAATCATTTGGCCGAGCAGATGCCAGGTAGTTAGTTCCATTTTTCTACTTGCTAATTCGGCCAATTTTTGTAGATCATTGGGCAAACAATAGTTTACACGTAAAGGATTTCAGGGGGTAATTATTGAGACTTTTTCGTTTTAACATAATATCCCGTTTTTACCTTCAGGAAGCATAAATCTATATGATTAAGTGTAAGTCAAATAGGCACTAAAGATTTTTGAAAAATAATGCTAGAAAAAACAATTTGGACACTTTCTAACTTATAATGTCCAAGTAACCGAGGGAGATTAGTAGGGAAAAGGACAGGCTAAGATTTAAGGTCAATTTAGTATGGCGGAGCATAATTATACAAGGATAGGAAAATACCGCATACATCGAGAAAAAATTCCATAGTGATTAGACATGTATAATTGACTTGGAGTTTGGGGAAAGTATACGAGCTGAACGTCATAGTCCTATTCCGCACAACAGAACTTACAATAATTAAAATTGTATTTACTGAATTTCAGCATTTATAACATGTGGAAAATTTTAGCACCCAAATTAAAAAGACTGAGCAGTAAGGTCTGTAAATTGAAAATCATAAATAATCTTAATTTTTTAACTTCTTATATCCGATCCCAATGCTAGGCGCGCAGTTTGCGCTGGGCAACCCGGACTACGGCGGTAAATATAGCAGCACGACCATAGATTTGGCGACGCGCCACGCAATCACGGACTCAAGGTATCAATTGGTTTGGCTTTTACAGATCCTCAATAATCTAGAAATAATGTTCTTACAAATCCTCAATTCATAAAGGCAGGTCAAACATGATCCTGTTCTCTTTTTCAGCCAACACATGCAAGAGGCACTAGATGCATCGCGTAGAAGAGCGACTAACTGGGCAGATGACGTGTAAGAAATTCACATGAAGCATGTTTGGATACGAGGAAAAGCAAAAAATTGTCAATCAATTTTCTTATGTTTATATTTCGGAATAAAAATAAATTAATAGAAGTAGATGTGTGGATAAAATATAGACTATTTGGATATACAATAGTTGTTCCTACCTGTTTATTAGTTTTGTTCCAAATATGCATGGAGTAACATCGATTGTAAGTATAACATCAGTTTAGAATTTAGGAAAATTAGCATGGGAGGTGCACCGACATATTTGTTCCTACATTAGTGGATATGCTAATGATCAGCGCTAACTGATTCTTTTTTCTGAGTGGTAAATCTTTTTTTTTAATTGCAGTTGAGAATAAGCTAGCTAGAGAGCATGGGAGGTGCTTAGATACACATGTTGCAAACAACATTTCGGGTATTCATGTTTGCAGAAAATTAAGAAAGTTGTTGTTGCACATATGCTTTCTGGTATTCATGTTTGCAGATATTGATATGATATAGCGGGCATATTCACGTGGCCACGTGGGGGCTAGGTCTGTGCCATCAAATTTTCTATGATAGGAGCATAAGATGTTTACTACAGAAGTTGAGCTAGACATGTTTAATTTATTTTAATGTTTTTATTAGATTGAGACTTAATCTGCAGAGGTAGAATATTTGACTCTACCTGCACGGAGTATGTATGGATGTTAAATCCTGAGGTGTGAACGTGCGGCCGCAATGGCATTACGCAGGATCGTCAGCCATGAAGGCCCTTGGTTGTTCCTTTATGGGAGACACCAGCTGGAGGATATATCTTTTTCTTATGTGCATATAATATTTATCATGTAAATTATCTCTCACCCTTTTAGCTTCATTTCAACTCATAAGCAGCCGTCATGCATGCTTTGGCTATGTAAACCTTACCCGGTACACACAAAAAATTGGAGTTATATCCTCTGATAATACCGTCAGACATAATCTTCTAGACAAAAGTTGTTTCCTTGATGTAGCAATCACCTAAGATTTAATTTTATATTCAAGTATAATTATTATTGTTATTTTAGTGCATGTACTATTTAACATTTATACTCTGGGCATGATACATGGAACCGATGGATAGAGCAATGTGGATTGCCTTATCTACGAGCAAGTGTCGAACTTTAGTCATTGATATCATACTAGAGCACATAAAGAACAGATTTCCCTTGAAAAATATGAAGAATGAGAGCATTAAGGCTCTTTACTAAAAATTATCACTAACGGTATGATAGGTTCAAGGATGCATCTTGGGGCTTAAAATATTTGTATGTGGTAGCAATGTATATATGTATGTTTTTTGAAAGGCTAAACCTGAAAAAATGGATTTCTATTAGAGCCGATATAGTTGATATCTCCCTATGGAATCCGTTATATAGTTATTAAAGGATATCTGCAGTAAATGGAGATAACTTAATGCAAGGTGTACAAAAAATAAATTTCTTTATTAGCTGTTAGTCATAAATCTAATGTGTATCAATTAATATCATTAATACATTATAATCACAAATTTATTTAAAATCTATTAAGTCATGTTGAAAAATAGATAAAAATAACACAAAAGTAATTCAATATCTAGCTGCGCAAATGCGCGGGTAACTCCGCTAGTTAATTTAAAAGAGAACATTAATAAAAATAATAACTTTTTACCGGGACCTTCAAAAAATGTGTTCTTTATATCAAAATGCTCAGAAAAATGTGCGTTAATCAGTAGCATCATTTTCATGCATGTTTACATGATCTATAGCACAGGAAAACATTAAAACAAATGTGAAGCCATATTTCTCTCTTGTTGAATAATTATTTCTCCACCCCATGTAAATTGGTAGAACTTGTTATAATAATTCCAGTGCATTAAACATGTCATGTCATCATGTGTCTGTGCATTGCACCTGTTGCATCCGTGTGTATTGATTGTTCCTTTCCGTTATTGTTTGTGCCTCGGTAGATCAAGGAGTGGAAGTGACACCCCCGTCTCGTGACGATCCGTACTACCAGCCGTATCAACAAGGCAAGCGTAATCCCCCTCTGAGCATATCTTATCCTATGTTTCCGCAAATATTTTCTCCACTATAATATTGCATGCGGTTCCAAATGTCAATTTTATTGGATTAGAGTATCCTATAGTTGCATTATGTTTCCGATGCCAATACCTGTTTCCCTCCTATTATCCATAGGTTTATATTGTTGGCCTGAGATATACAACTATGCTATGTTGTTGCTTAGCCATGCTTAGTAAATGCTTAGCTGTACGATGGATGGTTCATGTTGGAAACAGGTGATGAGATGAGAATGATGGTGGAGAAATTGTGGTGACGGATAATAAAATGCTTAAAGGTGGGGATGAGGGGCCACTGTGGTTGTGATGCTTTGTCTCGTTCTCGCCGCCTAGGTGCGAGTTCTTTACCTCCCGAACCAAGACTGAGCATGCAACCATGCGTGAGGCCTATGCATTCACAGTGCAGGAACCCTCATAGACTAAATAACTCGGGTGGGGCTAGCCAGGGTCCTCTAGTTCGGGCTTCCATTTGCACGTGCGTGATGATGGTGGGATGAACTGAGATGAGGATGGTGGTGTTAGGAAAATGAGTGGCCGTGGGGCGGGTGTTGCAGGCACTGGCTGCCCTGCCGCCACTGAGGATCCTGGAAAGTCCTTAACGAGGGAGAAGTCGACACCGCTCCCACCCAGCCGGCTTTCCAAGGAAGAGAGCTAATTGTACAGGTAATGGGCCAGACGGTACGCGTGGCAAACATTTGTACACCCCTACAGGGTAAATCTTTTCGAAAAGCCGTGTCCACGGTTAAGGACAACTTGGGAAAGGACGATAAGATCATAGAATAACTTAAACGGAATGATTAAAAACTGGGTACTAGAGGTACCACTCAATAATGCAAGGTTGACTTCCTCGAGGGTGATTCGGGGAGGTGCCTTTGATGAACAGGTACAGTGGTTGATGATGAGAAAAAGTGATCAAAGAAAGAGTTACTTCTTACCCCTTTTGAAAACTATTCTGATTAGTCGATGCCATTGAGTTATGTTTTCATAAATAAAATCAGCTTTATGCAAAACAGCCATAAAACTTTGAAAGCCTCATCGAGCTAAAGCTCTATATATAATCTTGCGAGTTCGTTGAACTCAACGTCGTTTGTTTTGTTTCAGAGGAGGACTTCACCGCCCTCGAAGGTGGGTTCTTTGTGGACGTCGACGTGTAGTCTGGGGTTCCCAGGTGGCAGCTTGGGACATCCTGGAACAGCTAGCGCTGGATGTTTATTTGCAGGCCTCTTAGGCCATAATTTGGTTCTTGTTGTTTAGAACAACCTAATTCGCTTCCGCATGTTGTACTGTTGGGTCTGTGAACTCTGGTTGTCATTTGCTATCTTTCTCTATTATACGAGTTGAATTATAATGATTTGGGTCGTAGAGTCTGTGATGTGCCAGTTGTTCCACAAGTCTTGATCTCGCTATTATGCTTTGATAGTTGAGCCTATGTTAAGGCATCAATCGGGGTGTTGCGTTCCGAGCAACGCCTGCCAAAGGTTTTGGCCGGGGTTGGTAAACCCGTAACCTCCGGTTGTATCGCTTAACCGGTGACACTCAGCATCACTGCATAGCAGTCAGGTCGGGGCGCCACAGATTAGGTATCCGAGATACTCGTTATGTTTCCTGCAACAATCCCATGATCAGTCTGTTGTTGCACATAACTCGAATTGGCATCACAGAACACCCATAAATACCGAATGAATTTACTTACTTGATTTAAGCCATAACTTCATCAGGTACTCGCAGCCGAAATCACCAAATCAACATGGAGCCCAAGTCACTTGCCAACCCTACAGGCAGCTGACTCGGAAGCGCCCTAGTTCGCATTGACGTCAGTGAATGCCCTTTTTCTCTTTGAGCGGCTCTTCTTCAAAATCTGGCTAAGACAATAGCCAGGGACGAAACCAATATGAGTACATTTGAATGTACTCGCAAACTACCCCCGGAATGAGCATGCACTACTCTTTTTATTGTTTAAATATAATTTCGTTTGCTTTGAAAACTCTATATCCTTGTTGAAAAAGAGAAGGATAGACTTTTGTTTAATAAAACCTTGCTTTGAAACCTCTATATCTTTATTGAAAAAAAAAGAAAGAAGGCTTTTAGAGCTTTTCCCACAAATCCGTCTTTGTAAGAAGTCTCTTTAAAACCTTTTTCCCGGAATATACCTTTGTTGAAAAGTGATAAGAAGTCTCTTTTAAAACATTTTCCCTGAAAATCACCATTTTGTTTATTTCCCCAAAAACTCCTCCTTTTTCGACCATAGCCCTTCATGGTCAAAACATTTTCCCGCAACTTCATACCAGCCCTTCGGTATAGTTGCATAAAACATTTTCCACTTTCAAATCACAAAACTCTACACTTCTGGACCATAGCCCGTCATGGTCAAATCATTCTCCAGCAACCTCATACCAGCCCGTCGGTAGAGTTGCAGATACAACACATCTCCATTTCATTTTCAAATATCAAAACTTTGCAAAACTTGCACATGGTCAAAGTAGGGCCTCCCAACTGTCCATATCCGAGGACTCAGCTATTCGAATAGATTTACCCTCTGCAGAGGTAGCACGCTTTTCTCACATCCATCCGGCAACTCATCGTGTCAGCCACGTCCTGCCATACAAGGTGTATGCGAAGTTGAGTCACCGACCATAGCTTGTCCTTTGCTCAGGCTAGTATAGGACCCTGCTGCTACGAAACTTTCCAACACACTTAACCCAGCCCGTCGTAATCTAAGTGTGAGGACTCATAGTTCTGCCCGGCGATTTATGGTGGAACCTTCAATCTTCTTCCTCCAATACACTCATACCAACTCTGTTGGCAGACTTCTCTTAAGAGGACCCAGGTCAGGGGGTAGGTCCTCAGACCATCCCCTCATGGAACGGGGTCATCCCCGTTGTTGAGGCATCCAGTACTAATATGAGCAAACTATATGACTACGCCCTTTCCCATATGTGGGTAAATGTGGTCGCACAGGTTATCGGCTGGTCGACGTAAGTACAAGGACACAATGTGCTTTTTATCAAAAACCATCATTCTCCACTTCTCCACTTCAACACCGACATCTCAGCATTCCATATCCACACAAGTATTTTCAAAGGAGTTTTGAGTAAACAATATTTTTCCCATCCTATAGTTTGGAAAGAATTTCCATCTAATATCTCCATATAGGGTGTCAAAATAATATACTTGTATTTTTAAAACAAAAGGGTTTTCAAAATCATAGCTTTAGTGGCAAACACCACATAAATCACTTATGTTATTTATAAGTAAAACATGTGAACCAAAATAGATGTATATAGATGCAAGCTCAGAGAATAGCTTGCCTGATTTCAGCATGATGTTCCCTGTAACATCCCAAAATTATTATCAGGATTATATTCCAAAAATGAGAGCCAACAAAAACTTTTGTTGTTGTTCTTGCTGTTGGTGTGAGTGTTTGCCCTAGTAAACACTAGTAAGAAATAAAGAAAGCAAAATATAAAATCAAAACAAGAAAAATAAAAGTGACAAGTTGTCACATGAAAATCTCCAAGTGACAAACTCAATTATTTTCAAACCAAAGTCAGTGGAGTTGTAATGTAAACCCTCCCCATTTTGTTCCTACCACTTTCCCCTCTCAAATATTATTTTTGAATTAGTTTTAAAATTCTAAAATAAAAACAAATGGAAATAAATTCAATTAACATAAAAAAGTACTATAAAAAAAATGTTTCAAAACATTTTATTATTTTATGCCAATTTTTGTGGAGCTTCTGTACATTATGGGAAGGCCCCACAAATTTTTGCAAATTTTTCTAAAATGTTTAAATGCCCTAATTAAATCCTAGAAAACCTTCTGGATTTAACAGAAGGACTGAAACAGAAATAAAAAAAGAAGCAGAGAGGAGGCAGGGGGTTTTCTGCAAAAACGTCATCCCCTACCTCTCTCCCTCGCCCCGACGTGCCGCCGTGTCGCCGTGCTGCGCCTCGCCGTTTCCGAGCCACCCAGGCCCCCCTGCGCGCGCGCCCGGTGCCTCTGCTGCCCCTGCGTGCAGGAGAGAGCACTCGAGCCCCTCCCCGCGCCATTACGCCGCCCCTTTCCCCGATGCCTCGCCGTGGCACCCGCGGCGTCGCCGGCCAAATTGGCCCAGCCCTCTGCGCCTCGACACGCACAGCTCCTCTAGACGCTTCTAGAACGTGTCCGGACCCCGTTAAGCACCAAGCCGCCACGAGCCTCTGCACCCTCGCCGCGTAGCCGAGGAATTGGTCGCCGTAGACGCGCCATGGTCGCCGCCGTGGACCTCGACCACCATGGACCGCCCCGAGCCTATAAAGCCACCCCGAGACCTCACTGAAACTCCACACCCCTCCCTCGATCTCTCCCTCGCTCCAATTTGGTCTGTGCACCGCCAGAGGGCCGTGCACTGCCGCACCCGTCGCCGCCGTCAAGGTCGATCATCGCCGCAACACCACACCCTCCCATTCTTCCCTCTCTGGCCTGCACTTGCTTCCCTCTGCTTCACCGCACTCACCTCACCCTTTTTCCCTCTGGATTGTGTCCAGATTCGCCGTGGGATCATCGCCGGAGCTCGTGCCCGTGGCCGTGGAAGTTGCAGACCACGCCGTCACCGCTACACTCCGTCCCAGCAAGCACAACTCGCGCCACAACCTTACCCGAGCCTCCGCCGTCGATTCACGTCATCGCCGCCGTCTGCCGTGCCCTCTAGGTGAGTTTTCCGTCCACCTCGCCGTCGCCGGAGCTTCGGCGCCGCTCGTTTTAGGTCACCGGAGTTCGTCGACGACGTGGGCTAACGTGAGCCGTTGGATCTTAATCCAACGATTGCGTACCGCTTCGGTTAAGTGAAAGAGAGAGAGACTGACGGGCGGGCCCCGCTCGTCAGGATTTTATTATTTTCCAACCACGCACTGTGTCGCTGACGTGTAGACCCCACTAGTCAGCCTTTTCAACATTATCCAGAGGAGGGAATTTTCGAATTTCAAACTTCTCTGAATAATCAGTACTGGATCCAACTTTGAAATTCAATATCTCGAGATTTAGAATCCAAATAAATCAAACTCAACTGTTCTGGAAAGCTTATGAAATTGTTTAACCAACACAATTGGTCTCAGGTCATTTAATTAAATAGTAAAAAGTATTATTGAAAATGCCACAGAAGGTTTAAAATCTAAACTTGTTTGTTTCTGATACTCTGTTAGTCCAAATAATTCCAAACCAATTTTGCTAGCTTAGTACTGCCTTGTGTTAGCTCCCCTAATTTTTGAGAATTAATTAAGTAATATAATTGTTGACTTTAAGATAAACCCTTCTGGACTAAAACAAACAAATATGTTTATTGGTTGATCCAAATGAGTTAGGACCAATTTTTTAGCTCACCTATAGCCATGTTTAGTTACCCCTAAAAGGGTTTAATTTTTGGAACAATAGAATTTAAATGGTAGCTAAAACTTGATTATTAAGCTACTGGATTCAGTCCAATGTGTAGGGAGTTTGGTAACTCCAAATGATCCAATTCAAATTGGGTTGTCTTCCACACATCAGTAGCTTTCTATAGAAATTTAGTTTGTATTTTTGTGACCAACAGAACTCAAGTTGTGGATTTTAACATGAATAACTAGTTCTGCCATAATTTAGAAGTAATTAAATAGTGTTTAATTCAATTTTATTTGAAAATCAAATTGTGTGGTTTGATGTGTGCAGTAGCTAATTGTGATGTTGATGATGGTTATGTTGAGATGATTGCTTGTATAGCTTAGTGATTGTTTGCATTGTTTGTTTATTAATTAGACGAGAACGTTGTCGGATATATCGAGGAAGGAGAGTTTGCTGAATTTGAAGAACAAGAGCAAGATCACTTTGCCAAGCAAGGCAAGCTATTCTCTGAGCTTGCACTACCAACATATGCATCTACTTTCATAACATGTTTACTCTCAAAGCAAGATTTATAAACACCTTTCAAAAGTATATGGATATTATTTTGCCACCCTATGTAGTAGTTTATATAAAACTTTAGGATGGGAAAACAATGTTGTTTATTCAAAACTCCTTTGATATTTCTTGAGAGTTTGTGGAATGCCGAGATGTCGGTGTTGTATTGGAAAAGTGGAAAAGTGGTGATGTTTATGAAAAATGCACAGTGTCCTAGTACTATGGCGACCAATCTTACCCTGTGCGACCACATTTACCACATATGGGAAAAGGCGTAGTCATGTAGTTTGCTCTTATTAGTATGGGATACCTCATCGACGGAGATGACTCCGTTATGCATGAGGGGATGGTCCGAGGATCTACCCCCTGACCCGGGTCCTCACACAAGTTGGTGGGGAGGATAGAAGGTTCCACCATAAACCGCCGGACAAAACTATGAGTCCTCACACTTAGGGTTTCTGACGGGAAACCGGACTGGGTGTTGATGGAAAGTGTCATATGGGAAGGATCCTATACTAGCATGAGCAAATAAGAGGCTATGGCCGGCGCTTACTTCGCATACACCTGGTATGGCGAGACGTGGCAGACACGATGAGTTGCCGGATGGATGTGGGTTAAAAGCGTGCTACCTCTGCAGAGTGTTAAAAACTATTCGAATAGCCGAGTCCTCGGATATGGACAATTGGGAGACTGTCCTAAGACCATGTGCAAGTTTTTAAAAGACTTTGAGTTTTAAAAGAAAAATGAAGTGGAGATTGTCCTACACCTATACCAACGGATCGGTATAAGGTGATTGGATGAAAGTGGACCATGACGGGCTATGGTCGGAAAAAGGGGGAGTTTTGGAAAAACAGATGAAAATGGTGATTCTTTAAAGATAGTTATAAAACTCTTCTTACCTTTTTCAATAAAGATATAGAGATGTTTTTAATAAAAAAAGTTGTCAAATAAAATAAAACTAGTGCCTACTCATGTTGGGGTAGTTTGCGAGTACATTCAAATGTACTCATATTGGTTCCGTCCCTGGCTATTGTCCTAGCCAGACTACGAGGAGGAGCACTACGCCGAGCAGGAGTATGGCGACTTCTACGCCAACTAAGGATCTCCACAAGTCAGCTGCCTGTCGGGTTGTCATCGTTAGAATATGATGTCTACTACGCCGTAGCTTCCGCTGATATATCTGGTTTGGCCCATGAAGGCACCTATGTAAGAACTTGGTCTAAATGACCATTTATGTAAGACTTTTTATTCGGTATTGTAATGGATGTAAACTTTGGTATCCAATTCGGATTATGTGCAACGACAGACTGATCACGGGATCGTTGTGTTAAGCATAATCGGGTATTTCGGACAGCTAGTCCGGGGTCCCCACATTCCCGGGGCTTCTTCTCACTGATCAAAGAAATAACTCTCATCCTTCTCCGATAAATCCTTTCCAAATACCACCCCGGTAGCGTTTATCTCTAGCGTCGCAACATGAAAATAAAACAACACGCAATAAGCAAACCAAACCACAAGTGGTATACAAACAAGTAATCAAACCACAACATAACACTAATTTAATCAAGCAACAAACTAAGATCTACATTTACAAGGGCATTATACTCACAGGAGTATAACACCAAACACATGCTAAAAACATCGAGCACCCAGGCATCTTCTACTAAAGGTACTTAACAACCATTTTTTCTAAACAGGAAATACTTCAGACAAAAGTTAAGTCACCAAATAATTTTGGTAATTTAACTTAAAGACAACCAAGTTTAACAAGCAAGGCAACATACTAATCACACAAAATAATCTAACTTCAAAACAAACAAGCATAGTAATTTCTAATTACTAGGAGAAGACTATATAGGGAATAAAACTCTAACAAATACATGACTAACAAGTAGTTCCCCTAACATGCTAGTAAAACAAGGAAACATGTCATAACAGTGGATTACCACCACACACATGCTAGGAAACACATTTTTAATAATAAAGTTATAACACAACAATTAATAAAGGCCTAATAAAAATAGGCAGAAAAGACCTAAACCTTATAATTATCACCACAGTCAATCAGTGACTCCTAAATTCAAACCAAGCTAGGGATATGTTCTCCTACACATATAGAAGACAACCCAATTGGATTTACTCCAAAAATCATCTCACAAAAATCTACAAAAATCACCAAAGAGCCACTGGTGTGTTTTTGAGAATGAGTAAAACTTCCGTTTTAGGTTTCATCTGCATACAAGGCCAACAGATCTGGAAAGGTATCACTTCAGGCTTTCCATAGAATTTTAGTTTGCAAATTTTGGAGTTATAAAACTCTAGATATTAAATATTTAGTGAAAATATACTTTCTACAAGTTTTAATCTAGACGGCACTTAAAAATATATTTTTGCAAACAGACAGTTCTGGATGTTCAAGAAAACACACTGGAACACTACAAATATTATACCAAAATTATTGCACACATAGATCTACCAAAAATGAATTAAAGCTACACTGGAATTTAACAGGAAACAGAAATAGCTATTAGATCTACTGAAAAAAACATAAACGGGCTGGGTCCGACCCAGATCGGGCCAAACCCCGCAGATCCTGGCCCAGCCAGAGGCCCAAGCTCGCGAACGAAGCGGTACGCCCTTCTTCTTCCTCGCGCACACGCACGGCGGTGCCAGACGGGCAGCAGGGAGCACGGCGAGGATGGCGACGGCGCTCCGGTGATCCTAAAAAGAAAAGGAGATGTCTGAGAGATAGCTCGCGACTAGGGGATCCCAGGGAGGCAAGAATGGCGGGAAATGGTGGACGCAATCGCTCACGAGCTTGCTCGACGTTCGGCGGCCGAAGATGAAGAAGACGACGATGCCCCGATCGATTCGCAGCTTCCCGCGACGATTCCTTGGACGAGGATGGAGAGGACGTCGAGGCGGTTCTTCTGGTGGTCTTCGATCTGCTCCAGGCGGTCTCCATCGACGGCGGCACTTGACGGTGAGCTCGGCTAGGGTTCGGTCTTGGAGGAGGGAAAACGGAGAGGGGAGAGAGAGCAGGGCGAGTGGATGATGGAGGGCAGAGCAGAGGAGCGCCTGGGGGGCCTCTTATCTCCTTCGAGCTGCAGGAGAGCGTGGGGGGGGGGGGTCCGGGCGGCGAGCGACGTCGAGCGACGACACGGCGGCCAAGCGCCATAGCTCTACTGTCGAGCTACAGGAAGATGAGGATTTCGCACATAGCCCCCTGGCACATGTTTTTCCATCACAAACAAGTCCTTGTGTGCTTCTTTTATTTTTCTTTAAAAACCAGTGGCGTTGTGGGGATTTATTTGGGGTACCTAAACATTTTATAAAAATTTGAGAAAATTCAGGTAGCCTCCCATATACCTGTAGAAGCTCCACAAAAATTGGTGTTGCAAAATAAAATGTTTTGAACCACATTGGTTCATAGGGTTTGAATATATTATTTTTGGATAAAACCAATTTGACAAATGGAAATATCTTTGTAATTGGAGATTAGATATTTTGAGAAGAGCGTAATATGATAATGAGATGGTTATCATCTCATTCCCGGATTTTATAAGATAAAATAATTGTTGTAACAAAATAGAGAAATAGATAGGGAGGGAAATTAAATAAGATCCTTTCTTTTAATCAAGATTTTATTTTGAGAGTGGGAGTAATCATAGAGGTCTTGTTTTGTTTTCAAGTAACATTCCAAATTTGTGATTAGTGGGTTCTTATTTTAGTATTGAGCACAACAGAGGAATTATCCACACAAGTAGCAACACAACAAGATCAACATCACAACAAGTCACACAACTTAAACAACCAGTCACACAAGGTCAAACACAGCAATGGGAAGTAAAACACAATTATCAGTGAAACATTTCAAAAAGTTTTTGTTGGTTCTGAAAGTTGGGTCTTGTGAAACTAAGTTTTTCTTAGTTTCTAAATTTGGGATGTGACAGCTCTTCCCCCCTTAAAAATAAATCTCGTCCTCGAGATTTGCCCGGTGGTAACAGTGGAGTACAAAGGCACGGGTTTTGGGTTGACTATACTTTCGAGGTCGTTGTTTCTTCAGCGGGATCGCCATGTGAGATCTTGATAAATTGATGTTGCAAGGCTTTCTCTGTCGATAAACTTCTGTGCTGAGTTCAGATCCTTTATGATGGGGTTGTCTTGACGATTGACTCAGATGGATAGTCTTGGTAGGTTGTTTCCAGATTCTACAGGACTAAAGCGCATGGATCCAATTATTACCACGTTCTGGTATACCTATTGCAGGTCTTCCCCCCTTAAAAGGGGGTCTTGAATCGGTCTTGTTGAAAGTCGCAGCTGGAGTTGACTTGGAGGCATCATTCTTCTTGAGTAGCTTGACGACCTTCGTCTTGGGTGTCACTCCTCGGTGCTGGGAGTTGGTGCAGATATCACTTCCTGATATTGTCTCCTTATGAGGGTCGCAGGTGGGGACGCGTTGTTCTCAGGATGCGTCAAGTTTGAGCACTCGACTCTCTCCGGTTTCTAGTTAGTAGAGGGATGTTATAAACTTCTAAGGGCGTCTGGACTTGCTTGGTGGTTGATGTTGCCAATAGCAGGTGTTTCTGTTGTTGGATTCTTCTTAGTGACTTCCGGTAGATCTCCTTCACGCTTTTCTTCCTTCGGCTTGGCGAAAAAAGGCTGGTCCTGAAAGACTTCTTTGGTTCTGGGTCTTCACAAGTAAGTTAGAGTGCACCAGAATAGTTAGGGTTTCCGGGAAAACTTTCTGGTTGAGGGGCTTAAGTTAGTTTTCAAGGGAGTTGGGCGCTATATTCTGAACATCAAACTTATTATACCTAAGATCCAAGACAACCAACTTTACATAGGCCCCTTATTCTCGAATCTTCATAATACCATTCCAGCATCTCTGGTAAGGCCACAACTATCAACTAGTTAATTGAATCATAGCCTCTGCCCAAGCTAAAGTTATTAATCTACCATCATCTTCCTTGGCCATAAACTCTTTATCATAGTATCGTTCAATCTATCGGATACCCATCAAACCTTTTAAGCATAGTCTTACCATTACATCCTATCACAAAAATCGTAGTGGTCCACCAATTATTTCTTGATTGATTTTTTTCTCCCCAGATAGGCATATCTCATATTATCTTACTCCTTCAGGTGGTCATTTTCCCACGACCATATCATCAAAGCTAAATAAAGCATCCAACAATCATGTGATCATACCATCAAGAATTGACCCACTTTCTAACCAAATTCAGATTTTATCTCAACACTTTGGGCCTTGATCTCATAATCAAAGATAAATGATTTTTTTAAGAATAATCCAAACAGAGAGTGACAAGCTCTGAAAACTGCTGTCACCTAGAATGTCTTGCTACTAGACCAAGTCATATTGATTCCTAGAATCCGATAAACATTCAATCCTCGACCAATTATTTCTTGCATACAACGATCTATTCATTTGCTAAATCATCTTTGACCACTCCCTATAATTCCATAAGAATTTAGTACAAGGTCACTTGCGCTAGGAATCACCCTAAAAATTCCAACTCCAGAGTATTCCTCTTAATTTACTTGCTTCTAACCAATCCAAACATCATTTTATCAGCAAGTGCTTCCTAAAAATCCAATAACTTTCACCTTTATTTCTAAACCTTAAATCAAGGGTCACGTCTTCTAGCTCCAGATAACCACTGGTTGGGGACCACAACTGGTTAGCCCCATAGTATTAATCAAATATACCATCCGTTCAACCCAATTAACATATAAACCCACCCCAAGTTTTCACTCCTTTTATAAACCCCAAATTTTTGATATTACCAATAGCATCCACCAAATTTTGATCTCACCAAGATACTTTTGGCTAATAACTTTCAATTCAACACCCTTATATCTTCCTAAAGTCTCCTTTCTACCAACTAGTTTTGAGTCGGCCACTGGCACCTCTTAATGGTCCCTAGAAAAAGTTGGTGAGGAACCTTCACATCAGTTGTTTTTCAAAAGGGTACCTTTTTCTTTCTTGTTTTCGGAAATCATATCCTTGGGGAAACACTATAAATCTTCATGTGATTTTCTTACTTAGAACTTGAGTAACTCCTAAGGTATACACTTGACTTAAGAAAATTATTATTGTCCTTGATTTGAGTTCTAACATCATTTGCTTCACCCCTGTGGTGAAGGCATCCACTTAGTCCGGCAAGCTTTCCATTATTTAGTTGTATAAAATTGTGGAGGTCTTTTATAACATCAATTGCCTTAGTCTTACGAGAAGAATTTGTTAACAAGGTAGCTAGTCTTGTCATCAAACTACTTTTCATATTCCAGAGGCTGAGGTGGACTGGATTATCTGAGGTTCCGTTTATTTGTATATGACACTCAATTGTTTGAGCATACAAAAGCGATTTGTTAACAAGTTCATGAGGCTTGTTACCAAACTACTTCTATATAACACGAACATTAAAATATCACACTATTTCTAGAGAGATTTATAATAGTAGATTCTGATATATGAGTTTCCAAATACTCAAGGATAGTCTGGTATATTATTACTTCTTTGCCAACTTCAGAAATCTCTCTTCAAAGTCTCTTTGTCGCAGTTCCTCCTTCTTGCGGTCTCTGAGCTCGAATCTTCATAGCAACTCTCCTACACTCCTTGAGTTCTCCTAGTTACCGATTCTAAATGGGTCTCCTTATGTCCTCGTCTCTTGTCAAGGCTTGCAGTCCTAGAAGATTAGTTAGTACTATCGTGGACTTGATTTAGATGTTAACCTAAAGTTAGATACGATAAGTTAGTGTAGTATTCTTGTAACTTCACAAGTTAATTTTTGCGGGTAAGGCTCGTGTCTTCACGAGGTTGGCGTAAAATTGCAGTCTCCTTCGAGATCTTGACGCACTTGCTCCAGATGGTGCATGAAGGCCATTATCTGATTTGCCGGTTAGGTTGCAAAAATCTCAGGCTATTGGTTAAAGATCGGGGTCTTTTGTATCTTGCGAAACTGTCAGTTCTTATCGGGAGACAGTTTAGATAAGAGGAAAATATCTTGAAAAGATTTTCCTAAGCGGGTTTACATCTGCAACAAAGTGCAACTATGGCGAAGAGGTCAAAATTAGTTTTTGTTGGGTGACAAAAGGAGTTTTATAAAAAGAGAATTTTGGGTTACTTTGTGTTGCCATCAAGGCGTGATTGTGAACGCACAAGAAAAACAACACCCAAATAGAGGACTCACCAACAACAACACACAACCAGAGTAGAGCACACCAACAAACAACACACAAGGTACCTTTAGTACCAACGGACGTCTAATACTCGTGGTAGTCGGGTAATACAACCGAGGTTCCTATCATATGTTTTTCCTATGGGCCTTGGTTAAATATGGTTGATGAAGTCTTCACTTTGTCGCCTTAGTCTTCAGCTGGAGAAATTGAGATTGTCGAGGTAGTAACTGAGTGGATTTGTTGATATTGAGTTGAGGTCTTCGGAGGTCTCTTGCTTTGTTGATATCGATAATATTGGTATTTGCAGATCAATCACCTCGATGTGGAATGTTGAGTACTTGTGATGGAAGCTTCCTCTTGTAGGTGCTAGCTAATTAGGTCTCACTTGGGTTCATCGTCAAGTATTTTGAACATGTAAGAGGGAGTAGAGAAATCCTTATTAAATCTTAAAATAGAGGGATGAGACTCGGAAATATTTGAGAAGGTGAGAAGAGTGGAAGTTATTTTTGGACTTCCTTAGATAAAAATATGTTTTTGGTAACAATATATTTTTAACAAAATATTTCTTTTCTAACTAACGTCCATGCTAACTAAGGTCTGTTACAGTCAGGATGGCTCTGATACCAAGTCTGTGAGGACCCCGGATTAGGTATCCGAGATACTCGTTATGTTTCCTGCAACAATCCCATGATCAGTCTGTTGTTGCACATAACTCGAATTGGCATCACAGAACACCCATAAATACCAAATGAATTTACTTACTTGATTGAAGCCATAACTTCATCAGGTACTCGCAGCGGAAATCACCAAATCAACGTGGAGCCCAAGTCACTTGCCAACCCTACAGGCAGCTGACTGGGAAGCGCCCTAGTTCGCATTGACATTAGTGAATGCCCTTTTCTCTTTGAGCGCTCTTCTTCAAAATCTGGCTAAGACAATAGCCAGGGACGAAACCAATATGAGTACATTTGAATGTACTCGCAAACTACCCCCGGAATGAGCATGCACTACTCTTTTTATTGTTTAAATATAATTTCATTTGCTTTGAAAACTCTATATCCTTGTTGAAAAGAGAAGGATAGACTTTTGTTTAATAAAACTTGTTTTGAAACCTCTATATCTTTATTAAAAAAAAAGAAGGCTTTTAGAACTTTTCCCATAAATCCGTGTTTGTAAGAAGTCTCTTTAAAACCTTTTTCCCGAATATACCTTTGTTGAAAAGTGATAAGAAGTCTCTTTTAAAACATTTTCCCTGAAAATCACCATTTTGTTTATTTCCCCAAAAACTCCTCCGTTTTCGACCATAGCCCTTCATGGTCAAAACATTTTTCCACAACCTCATACCAGCCCTTCGGTATAGTTGCATAAAACATTTTCCACTTTCAAATCACAAAACTCTGCACTTCTCGACCATAGCCCGTCATGGTCAAATCATTCTCCAGCAACCTCATACCAGCCCGTCGGTAGAGTTGCAGATACAACACATCTCCATTTTATTTTCAAATCTCAAAACTTTGCAAAACTTGCACATGGTCAAAGTAGGGCTCCCAACTGTCCATATCCGAGGACTCGGCTATTTGAATAGATTTACCCTCTGCAGAGGTAGCACGCTTTTCCCACATCCATCCGGCAACTCATTGTGTCAGCCACGTCCCGCCATACAAGGTGTATGCGAAGTTGAGTCACCGACCATAGCCTGTCCTTTGCTCATGCTAGTATAGGACCCTGCCGCTACGAAACTTTCCAACACACTTAACCCAGCCCGTCGGAATCTAAGTGTGAGGACTCGTAGTTCTGCCCGGTGATTTATGGTGGAACCTTCAATCCTCTTCCTCCAATACACTCATACCAACTCTGTTGGCAGACTTCTCTTAAGAGGACCCAGGTCAGGGGTAGGTCCTCAGACCATCCCCTCATGGAACGGGGTCATCCCCGTTGTTGAGGCATCCAGTACTAATATGAGCAAACTATATGACTACGCCCTTTCCCATATGTGGGTAAGTGTGGTCGCACAGGTTATCGGCTGGTCGACGTAAGTACAAGGACACAATGTGCTTTTTATCAAAAACCATCATTCTCGACTTCTCCACTTCAACACCGACATCTCGGCATTCCATATCCACACAAGTATTTTCAAAGGAGTTTTGAGTAAACAATATTTTTCCCATCCTATAGTTTGAAAAGAATTTCCATCTAATATCTCCATATAGGGTGTCAATATAATATACTTGTATTTTTAAAACAAAAGGGTTTTCAAAATCATAGCTTTAGTGGCAAACACCACATAAATCACTTATGCTCTTTATAAGTAAAACATGTGAACCAAAATAGATGTATATAGATGCAAGCTCAGAGAATAGCTTGCTTGATTTCAGCATGATGTTCCCGGGGCTTCTTCTCACTGATCAAATAAATAACTCTCATCCTTCTCCGATAAATCCTTTCCAAATACCACCCCGGTAGCGTTTATCTCTAGCGTCGCAACATGAAAATAAAACAACACGCAATAAGCAAACCAAACCACAAGTGGTATACAAGCAAGTAATCAAACCACAACATAACACTAATTTAATCAAGCAACAAACTAAGATCTACATTTACAAGGGCATTATACTCACAGGAGTATAACACCAAACACATGCTAAAAACATCGAGCACCCAGGCATCTTCTACTAAAGGTACTTAACAACCATTTTTTCTAAACAGGAAATACTTCAGACAAAAGTTAAGTCACCAAATAATTTTGGTAATTTAACTTAAAGACAACCAAGTTTAACAAGCAAGGCAACATACTAATCACACAAAATAATCTAACTTCAAAACAAACAAGCATAGTAATTTCCAATTACTAGGAGAAGACTATATAGGGAATAAAACTCTAACAAATACATGACTAACAAGTAGTTCCCCTAACATGCTAGTAAAACAAGGAAACATGTCATAACAGTGGATTACCACCACACACATGCTAGGAAACACATTTGTAATAATAAAGTTATAACACAACAATTAATAAAGGCCTAATAAAAATAGGCAGAAAAGACCTAAACCTTATAATTATCACCACAGTCAATCAGTGACTCCTAAATTCAAACCAAGCTAGGGATATGTTCTCCTATACATATAGAAGACAACCCAATTGGATTTACTCCAAAAATCATCTCACAAAAATTTACAAAAATCACCAAAGAGCCACTGGTGTGTTTTTGAGAATGAGTAAAACTTCAGTTTTAGGTTTCATCTGCATACAAGGCCAACAGATCTGGAAATGTATCACTTCTGGCTTTCCATAGAATTTTAGTTTGCAAATTTTGGAGTTCTAAAACTCTAGATATTAAATATTTAGTGAAAAAGATACTTTCTACAAGTTTTAATCTAGAGAGCACCTAAAAATATATTTTTGCAAACAGACAGTTCTGGATGTTCAAGAAAACACACAGGAACACTACAAATATTATACCAAAATTATTGCACACATAGATCTACCAAAAATGAATTAAAGCTACACTGGAATTTAACAGGAAACAGAAATAGCTATTAGATCTACTGAAAAAAAACATAAACGGGCTGGGTCCG
The DNA here is from genome assembly GCA_947311845.1 of Poa pratensis. Classification (NCBI taxonomy): domain Eukaryota; kingdom Viridiplantae; phylum Streptophyta; class Magnoliopsida; order Poales; family Poaceae; genus Poa; species Poa pratensis. The sequence continues at coordinate 2,389,791 of CAMZMU010000095.1, read as the reverse complement.
ACCCAGATCAGGCCGAACCCCGCAGATCCTGGCCCAGCCAGAGGCCCAAGCTTGCGAACGAAGCGGTACACCCTTCTTCTTCCTCACGCACACGCACGGCGGCGCCAGACGGGCAGCAGGGAGCACGGCGAGGATGGCGACGGCGCTCCGGTGATCCTAAAAAGAAAAGGAGATGTCTGAGAGATAGCTCGCGACGAGGGGATCCCAGGGAGGCAAGAATGGTGGGAAATGGTGGACGCAATCGCTCACGAGCTTGCTCGACGTTCGGCGGCCAGAGATGAAGAAGACGGCGATGCCCCGATTGATTCGCAGCTTCTCGCGACGATTCCTTGGATGAGGATGGAGAGGACGTCGAGGCGGTTCTTCTGGTGGTCTTCGATCTGCTCCAGGCGGTCTCCATCGACGGCGGCGCTCGACGGCGAGCTCGGCTAGGGTTCGGTCATGGAGGAGGGAAAACGGAGAGGGGAGAGAGAGCAGGGGCGAGTGGATGATGGAGGGCAGAGCAGAGGAGCGCCTGGGGGGCCTCTTATCTCCTTCGAGCTGCAGGAGAGCGTGGGGGGGGGGGGGTCCGGGCGGCGAGCGACGTCGAGCGACGACACGGCGGCCAAGCGCCATAGCTCTACTGTCGAGCTACAGGAAGATGAGGATTTCACAGATAGCCCCCTGGCACATGTTTTTCCATCACAAACAAGTCCCTGTGTGCTTCTTTTATTTTTCTTTGAAACCAGTGGCGTTGTGGGGATTTATTTGGGGTACCTAAACATTTTATCAAAATTTGAGAAAATTCAGGTAGCCTCCCATATACCTGTAGAAGCTCCAAAAAAATTGGTGTTGCAAAATAAAATGTTTTGAACCACATTGGTTCATAGGGTTTGAATATATTATTTTTGGATAAAACCAATTTGACAAATGGAAATATCTTTGTAATTGGAGATTAGATATTTTGAGAAGGGCGTAATATGATAATGAGATGGTTATCATCTCATTCCTGGATTTTATAAGATAAAATAATTGTTGTAACAAAATAGAGAAATAGATAGGGAGGGAAATTAAATAAGATCCTTTCTTTAATCAAGATTTTATTTTGAGAGTGGGAGTAATCATAGAGGTCTTGTTTTGTTTTCAAGTAACATTCCAAATTTGTGATCAGTGGGTTCTTATTTTAGTATTGAGCACAACAGAGGAATTATCCACACAAGTAGCAACACAACAAGATCAACATCACAACAAGTCACACAACTTAAACAACCAGTCACACAAGGTCAAACACAGCAATGGGAAGTAAAACACAATTATCAGTGAAACATTTCAAAAAGTTTTTGTTGGTTCTGAAAGTTGGGTCTTGTGAAACTAAGTTTTTCTTAGTTTCTAAATTTGGGATGTGACACCTTTGCATTGCGCATTCCACTTGAGCTAGATGATGACGATCTTGACTCACTCAAGTTGGAACACCTTTCTTGATTGTGCTTGCTAGCACATGCTTGATGAAGACTTCTCCAAATACTCCCCCATACACCATTATGGGAGAGCCTTGCTAAGCTCCGTCTTCATGAATCCACTAGCACTTTATCTTCTTCTCTTGATATAGATGATGGCTTGGAGATAAACATGAATGTTCACTCAATCTTCTTTTCCAAGTCATGCTTGCAATAAGCTCAACTCTCGATGACCATTCTTCATATAAACCTTTGGATAGAACCTTGGTCCTCATATAATCTTCTAGAGTCCAACGCATGAACTCCAATCTTCTTCATGGACAAGATCTATGAAGATATCTCAATGCACACATTAGTCCATAGAGATTGTCATTAATTACCAAAACCACACATGAGGGCACATGCACTTTCAATCTCCTCGATTTTGGTAATTGATGACAATCTCTTTTGAGATGGTTTATAATATGGAATTTAACGAACAAGGAGCGGTTGCACTAACACTAAATCCTACGAAAGTATGTGATGTTAGTCCAACCACATATATAGTGCAAACTCCCCCACAATCTATGCACGTGTGTATGAACATGAATTCATTGCATATATTGTCAACCATTACCGGTGGTGGAGTTTCCACTATATACAAAACCAAGCAAGGAATGCAAAGGCAAGAAAGACAAATACTTTAGAACCAATCAAAGTATAAAGTTGAATTTCCATAAACCCTCCAAAACTTCTCCCCCATTGGCAACAATTGCCGAAATGGGTAAAACGCTTCGGAACGCCAACATAGTGAGAGTTCCTCCATGAGTTTAGATTTTCTCATAAAAAGAGTAGAATCAAATGGACATTTCCATTGATCAATAATAGGAGGAAATCAAAATATATTGAGAATCCAAAGATTACAACTAAATAGCAAAGAGAAATATACCTCAACAAAAGAGGCAAGCAATCAAAGGATTCAAAAAACCAATTGGATACAAGAAGATTTTATGATAAGATCAACCAAGTGTTCTAAACATCAAGAGAGAGCTCCCCAAGGTACATGCACAAAGTAGGATTTGCATTGCAATATGGAGTGCACAACATGGAATCCTCACTCCCTCCTAGACAATATTTGAACACAAACAAGTGCAAGAAAGCATAGATGGAAACTGAAGCAAAGCAACTAGGTCCACGAGCTTATTAAGATGCAAAAAGGGATATCAAATGAAAAACAAAGCTTGTGCCTTTTAGGAACCACCGAAGAATCAAAAGCAATAAAGGTGGTCACTAACAAAATGGAATACCAAATAAAGATGTAACTACTCTCATGTGTATAAGTTTCTAAGTGGACATCAATCATGAAGATATAAGTCCACAAACAAACATGCACACACAAAATAGATACTACGGTGAAGAACATGATATCCAAGTGGAAGTCATATATATACCAATAAGATAATTGCTTAAAAGCATAGCACAAAGTTCAATTTTATCTTAGAAGGATATAGATGAACTTCCAACACAATCTCATCATAGCATCAAAAATATCCACAAGGGAAAAAAGATTGTTGGGATGCTCCGAGAAAGATAACAAGTATCACAAAGGGCAAATGAATTTGCAAATTCATCAATATTGCATATGAGAGACTTTGAGAAGAAATGCTAGATTAACATATTTGGGATTGGTGAATCAATAAAATGATTATGTATATTCCCCTTGATATGTAATCATCCCGGCTTGCTCACATTTGCAATAAAGATGTTTTGATAAAGGCTTTGCAAGAACATATCAATTGCGACTAAAGGGATTCATGCCAAGATACAACCTACACAAGGTTGAAAGCTAGTAAAGTATGCATGAGGTAGATACTTGTTACTGAGATAGCATTGGTGATGTAGAAGATAAGAGTTCACGATCATCCGAGCTTGGCTCCAATAAGCACATGGTGATAACACCTTCCTTGTAAATGAGACAAGCTTCCAATGCATCTATAATGTACCTAAAACAAATTCAAGTACAAAATGGTACCCAAACTCATTGGGTCCAAAGTAGTTAGAGCAATTACAATACATAGGACAAACTCCACATAAATATGTGCATATTGATATGAAATTGAATTCCATGCACATCTTAGACATTTAGGATTTGATGGAGTTTATCCTATATATTGGATCAACGAAAGTAAGCATGCCATAAGATATACATATAGTAAATATGCATGCACGAGACATTCAAGAACCAAACTAGATACAATTTGGACAAAACACCAATTAAACCAAGAAAGCAAACACAAGTGTGATAAGAAAAAGCATTGTCCAAATTATATCAAAGACTCAACTCAACACATGATTGAAGATACCACTTTGAAAAGATGCTAAATGAAAGTAAGATACCAAATGATGAAATTACCATCAAGGAATAAACCAAACCCTCTACACTTCTCATGATGGCACAAAGTACCAAGACGAGAAATGTTTGTCTTCCAAAGAGACACGTCATTGGGATCCAATACCAATTGAAGACAACTAATGTTCAAAAGCATATAGGATTGCTCCCCGAAGATATGTGCATTATTTATGATCTTGCATTTGAATACAAAATGCACATAAATGAGATCATCACTTTCCATACATATTATTCAAACACTAGTTAAGTTCAAGGAAAGCAATAGGGTACAAAACCAATTCAAAGAATGATGTTCTACTCAATATAGGATAGCTTCCCCAAGAATAGTGCATTATCAAGAAGTATGACTTTGAATGAAAATGCACTAGAATGGGATCATTGCTTTTCCTACCTCAAGAAAGCATAAAACAAATTTTGAGTAGAGCAACAAGGATCCAAAAGATACAAGGATGACAAGAGGATTTAGATCAAACCAAATCCTTGGCAATAGAAATAAGGCAATTCAAAGTAAGAGCTAAAGTGAAGATGGTCCACAAATTTCACCACACATATGAGTATCACTTGTCAAGGATAAGGAGTATATAGAGATATTTCTCGGTGGTATATAGGAATGATATTGAAGACCAATTTCAGAACAAATAAGCATAAGGCAAAGGATAAGATTTAAAAGTCATGCTTAGATAAATAGATATTCTTGATAGCTTCAAGTCTTCACGTGATCATGCAAAGCAACTACAAAGAGTAGCTTGAAGCAATCGGTTTCCCAACAAGATATATGCAAACAAATTTGTGGAAAGCCGTACCAATAATGTCCATCGCAAACAAGATCCAAAAGAGTGATTAAACAAAAACATTTTACCAAATATGGAACTTGTTTGAGCAACATGCCACATAGTAATAAGATAATGAAGAATATCAATTCTAGGTGGCAATACCTCACATGTTCACATTTTCTAGCTTTGTAATATGCACAAAGCTTATTACTCCCCCATAATGTGATAATCCAAAATTTATTAACAAGAGGCAAACAAAACCAACTAGAGATAATTAATGGACATTATAGAATTTGAATTTCTCACGAGAATGACATACCACATAGAGAATAGATAATACTGATGTATCATCACTAAGTGGTATTCCTCATGTATACACATTTTTAGGATTGCGAAGTGCACGAAGCATATCACTCCCCCAAAATAGGATAGTCCATTAATCTTTCAAAAATAGAGCCAACAAGGTAAGTTAACAAATAAAAGCAATAAGGCTCAACACAAGTAAATGGTGTGCAAACCAACATACACATTCTTGATTACTCAAGATAAGTAAGTAGAGAGCACAACACATACAAACACTAGCAAGGTACAAAACCTAACACATGCAAGGGTGCAAGTAACTTTTAATGTATATATGATTTAAATAAAAGTTACCGCAAGGAGGAACATTGGATATGAGATAGAACAATATAATCCAAATTATAAACCTAATCAAGGGATACTGCCGATGGGGCCCACGTGGTATTTCTTGTTGCTTCCACCTAGAGAAGCCCCCGAGAAAACCCCAGGACCCCCCAAGAACAGAGCAATAGGAGTTGGATTCAAGGAGCATAGCAGGGTGATTCAAGGCGCAAAGGAGCTCCATCGCCATCGCCATCGCAGTCGCCCGTCTCCAGTCGTCTGTCTCCCATCGCCATCGTCTTGCAGGCGCGGTTATTGTACGGCCGCATTCGCCGTTGGGGGTTTTTCGGTCGCCGACGGTTCGAGCTGCAATCCATCAACCCCATTTCGATGGTCAGTGCTACCTTCTCTACATGTTTCATTTACCTGTTTAAGCTCCCGAATGGTGCATTATATGTGAGTTAATTTGACTTTCTATTTGGCTTGCGGAATGGGGAAAAACCCCAGGTTCCGCCTGTTTATGTGGTTCTAAATTTCTTTTGTTATTGTTTTTAAAAATAGGAATTAGATGGCGAGATCGATTTCTGTCCTATGTGCTGGCACAAACCAACTTTCTGCCGTACACTCACTTGTCGTTCGAACACTTTTAGAGTCCCGATTGAATACATCACTTACCAAAAGGAAGTTGTAAGTATTGCCTTTTAAATTCGAGGGAATGTCATTTGTTTTCCTTCAATTCGTGTCTTCTTAGTTTCTCCGGTTTTGTATTACATGTAGATTCTGCCATGCCCTTTAAGATTTCTTCTAGAGAGCCGGGGCATTGGCCCTCGTAAGAACTGGATGGAGGCTGAGTGTCCGAATGGAGACACATACTACTTCTACTTGTGGAGGTGGGAAATTGAAATTGAAACGGAGCGGGCGGCACTGTGTAGGCAGCTAAGTGATAGTCCGAAGACCCATATTCGGACCTATATCTGTGGACCACAGTGGAGAGCACTATGTGTAGCCTACGGCATCGAAGAAGGCGATGTTGTCAAATTCATGTATGATGAAAATCATCATGTGTTCAATGTTGAAGTGACTAACGCAAGCAATGCTACCAAACCTTTTGGTCAAGCCTCTGGTATGTTAGTTTGTGTTATTTTTCTTACACATTGAGTAGTTTATATTTTTGTGAATGTCTTCGTCTCTTTGATCAGAGTGTAAACAGATTGAAAGATGCTTCAAGCCAGCCCTTGTGAAGTCCATATTTCACGAACTGAGTGATGTCTAGTCCATATTTCACGAACCGAGTGATGTCTGTTTTTCAGAAATGAATGTGATATCTTTCGCTTTATTCAAGGAGGCCACAAGGGAATTGGATGCTGACGAGTTCTTTGAGATCACTCAGTTCTACGTGCGTAGGATTGATAATGATGGTATAGATGAGGACTCTCTGGGGTATCATTCAAACTTTTCTTATTCATTTACATTTTTCTGATACTCTGCCGTCATTTACACTTTTCTGATACGATGTTCATGTTATTTTGGTAGCATCTCAAGATTGAGGTAGTAGATGGTTATGTACTTCCATCAGAAGGGGCTTCTCGTCTATGGGCGATAGACAATGTCGAGATCATGGGATCATATCAAGTAATAGAAGATTACGTCGAGTTCACTGGGAACTGGGATCTATTCTTTCAACTAGCGCAAATTCGCTTTGCTGATCTCTACACTATCAAGGTGATCATCAGGGAGGAGAACATCAAGCTGAAATTTGAGAAGGTCAGCGAAGACGTCGAGGAGGACATTGAAGACGTCGAGATGTCCAGCGAATCCAGCGAAGACGACGAGGAATCCAACGAAGAGACCAGTGAAGAGATCAAACAAGAGATCAAGTAAGAGATCAAAGAAGATATCAAAAAAGAGAGTGATTAATATTACTATGTGTTGTTCAGTGAATACTCTAAGGATGTATTTTGGTCGAACACCTTATGTGCGTGCTCTGGGCGCGAACTGGCACACACACGCGCGCTCTATGCGTCGCTTAAGTCAAAACTTGTTGTATTGGATGTTTATTATTTTTCTTAGGAACTAGTATTCTGAATCAGAAGCTTGTCGCCGGATTTCCTATTTTTTTAATGTTCCAGCAATTTATATGAATTTTCTGCGTTAAATCCTATTAAACTCGTTTAATGCATGAAATATAGCTAGAAAGCTCAAAAATTCAAAATATTCCGGCATTGTGCCTCCCATATGTCATGCCCTGCGTAAAATTTATGGACGTTCATTTTGCACTCTTATTTGTCATTGCTATTTCACAAAAAATAAGGAATTTGGCACTAAATAGAAGTTAGAAAAAAGGTCAATTTTCTTGGAATCTTTTCTTCGGCAATATTGTTTGTAATTTCAAAACCCATGTTTGTGCCGAGTTTGGTCATCATAGCTTAAGGCTAGCTATGGATATGGCCATGAGCTTGGTCATCTAGCTTGAATCCCATGAATGTTGATACAAGATAGCCCATTTTGAGAAGGCTGCTTTGGCCTATTTGTGCATGGCACTTGTTTGATCTAACTTGGTCATCAATCCGAGGCATTTTGCTTAGTCCTGAAAAATGTGTTTTAAATGAGCTCCAAAGGTAGGGTAACAGCCCCATTTCTAAACAAAAATGGTGGACTCGCAACAGCCGCATGTGACCGTTACCCGCTGACGAGTTGACCGCGGACCCACCATTTTCCTCCTCTTTACGCGCACAGACAGAGCATCCATCCTCGGTGGACCATCTTCTTCTTCCTCTTCCTCTTCCTCTTCCTCTTCCTCTTCCTCTTCTTCCTCTTCCTCTTCTTCCTCTTCCTCTTCTTCCTCTTCCTCTTCTTCCTCTCCGGCGATGAAGGGCAGCAGCAACGTCGACGAGATATGTCGAGCTCCTCCACTTCAGGTTGCCGCCCCTCATGGCCAAAGCAGCCTGAGGTGCCGTTGCCGCGATGTCCTAAATGCCCACGCATGGCGCCACTGAAACGTTGTGCTAGTAAGAAGAATAATGCCAACTTTGGGCGCGAGTTTTTGACATGCCAGAGCCTGCCAGAGGAGGTAAGATCTGTCTCTCGCATCCTTTTGCTTTGATTTCTCCAGTGGTTTCAATTTTTTGCTCAGATCTAGGATTTAGGGTTCATGTTTACTTTTTCAGGGAATGAATCCATGCGACCATTTTGAGTGGTTGGATTTATACATTGCGAAGCTTCAGCAGGATTTGATGTGGGGCGCAACCAGCGAGCTCAATCTGTCGTCCGATGTGGAGATCTTGCCCTCTAACATTGTTGCTCCGCGGATGGGGTCTGACATCGTTGCTCCGCCGATGGGGGTTGCGGAAGTGAGAGGCGAACTAAAGAAGTTGAACAGCCACTTAAGGGAGATGAATGATCTGAAGAAGCTGGCTAATCTGATAGCTGCAGGATTTTATTTCTGTATAGTTTCTCTAGGATTTGTTTATTTGCTGATCATCAGTCGTTAGAGGTAATTAATGCGATGTAAGCATAATTAATGCGATGTAAGCTTAATGCGGTCGATCTTATGCTCTATGTTATTTGGACCAATCGCTTATGATAAACCAATCGTCTCATTTGAAAAAATTGCTTATGATTTAAGCGCTTTTTAAGATCAAATTATCCAAATGAAGCAAAACTATTGATAAGCAGAAATTGCTTATATTTTTTGGGGCAGATCTTAAAGACTTGCGAGGTGGGACTAAACACCAACACGTATTTGGACCAGTTCATCAAATTTTTTGGGGCAGAAATTGCTTATAATTTTTAGGAACAAATGACTAATCACCCGTACCAAAACTATCTACAATTTTAGGGGCAGATCTGAAGAATGGATATAAAAATAGCATTGAAAGAAGGGGGCCCGGGCCCGGTTCCACCCCGCTTCATTCAATGCTAACGATAGCCAACGAATATTAGGGTTTATAAAGAGGTCGCGCACACTCCCAACTAGCGAGGTGGGACTAAACACCAACACGTATGACTCAACAGCGGGAGACCGTGGTCATTTTGGGCCGACCCCACCAGTCAGGCCAAGTGACGGTGAAAGGAGGTTGACCAGACGGAAATGGCGCGTTTGGCCGTCCGCGGGCCTCGAAAGAGCCAGGTAGGACACATACGAGGAAAACTACGCAGGTAGGACACAGACGAAGAAAACTGAGCGAAGTAGGGCACAGAAGTAATAAGCCCCTAGGTTTTCCCAATGGAAACCCTAGCAAATGGTCCCTCAAGTGAATGAGGGGGAAATGCAAATCTGGTTGGTGAAGATGTAGATCTTAGCCTTCTTCTTCAATCCTCCAAAGATCAACGAGTTTGGGTGAATGGATTGGGAGATATAGTGATTCTTGAGCTAGCAACAATGGAGGCTTTAATTTTTGGGCGAGCTAGTTGTCCCAAGGTAGGTGGAGGGGTATAAATACTCCTCCCCAAAATTTTGCCCGTTGGGAGCCTTCATCCCGAGCCAGCGGTAGTACCGCTGCGCCGGGCGGTACTACCGCTGGCGCTCTCTGCAGCGGCGGTCAACGGTCTTCAGGACTCCTCCATTCCGTGTCGCCGGTACTACCGCCGGTAGTACCGTGGCCACTGCCGCACAAGCGAGGCAGACACCACTTTGGGCGGTAGTGCGAGCGGCACTACCGCCGCCTCGGCTCCACATACGCGCCGCGACCCGTGCTGGCGGTACTACCGCCGGTAGTACCGTGGCTACTGCCGCACAAGAGGTTCCGAACCACGTTTCAGCGGTAGTGGGCGGCGGTACTGCCGCCACGCCTTCCCTGCCAGGAGACAGCGGTACTACCGCCCGGAGGGGCGGTACTACCGCAACTGGAAAGAAAATGCTCCTTCTTATCCTTTTCTCCATGCAAACTTAACGGAGATGATTTTATTACCGTGTTCACACTCAAATAACAAATTAGGAGCACATGTTGTATTGTCAACATCACCAAAACATGATGGAGAGAACATATGCTCTTTCACTCGCATCATAGACAAGAGTTCATCTTGACCCACAATTCGAATGAAGACTCATATGATGTCGTCCCTCGCACTATCGCCTGAATACGAAAAACAAAAATCTACTCTCCAAAGGGAAACTCTAAAAACTTTCTCCTACCTTTGCCAAGGCCGGGTAGTTATACGAGACCACCCCTTGGCAGCACAAGCGATCGATGGAGAAAAAGAAACGACGTTGACAGTGAGAGCAGCAAAACCCTAGCGAGAGGGATAAAGAGGTGGGCATCGATCCATCGACCGAGCGTTAGGACCTCTTTATTTGGGCTGGTTGTGCAGTCAAACCTGTTATGGATTTTGAGTTTTACTCTTTGACAAATTTGCTGGTTGTTTGGCTGTAAGCCGAGGACCTGTTTGAAAAACCCTCAGAGTTCTAAGAACGTGTATTTTTTTTATTAATTTATGTGTAAAAAACATATGGATCCCTATATATTACCATGGATTCAGAAAATATACACAGATAATAATTTGGAGTCCCAAATGAAATATGAAAGCCCAATGAGGTTATGATAATTCTCAAATAGCCACAATCGACAATGTATGCAATCCAAATAGCCTTCCCCATTGCAAAATAATGACAAGCTATAAAAAAGTACACTGTTACTTTGAGAGCAATTCATTTGCACATATGCACTAGTACATTTAACACATGAGCCATTTCTATTAGCATCAAACACGTACATGAACTAATTTTTTTACACATAGCCGGACTACTGCTAGTCGACAGCAGTATGAGCAACTGTTACTAGTCGGCGACAACATCACACGCCACCTAGCATGCAACACCAATAATGCAAGCAGTAGAACCCAATAGACGCGGGAGACGAGCTAGCCGATGGTGGGCAGGATGATAACCTCGGTAGAGCGGGAGAACGACGGTCGACGAAGATTGGTGTGAACGTAGATGAACTTCCAGGCGGCAGTCAAGAGCAGCGACCATCTGTGGCCGCTCGATTGGTTCAGGAGAATGAGAGGAACCCTATCCTCTCCTCTCGTACGGGGTGAGAGACAGAAAAAAAAAACTTTGACCATGTAAAAGAGAGAGAAAGCTCCGTAGCAATTTTAATGTAAGTAGTACAAACGAAATGAGCATATAGAGATACAGTTCAGTTTTAAGTGAATATGAAACCACAAGAAGCACCTCAAATCATGATTTCTCCTCACAGTGCATTTCTGATGGTGGCTTTGAAAATTCTAGCGCACAATTTTGAGCTCTTTGTTTGGTTTAGTTACTTTTTCATTAGGGGATCCTACATATTTATTTGGAAAGCTAAAAAAACCAAACAAAAAGGCCTTTTGTCACTCCCACTGGTTCTCTAAAAACCCAGTACCCGAACAAGCCGTAAATGGGCCGAGACTACAGCGACTGAGCTAATTTTTCAGCTGAAGGCAGAGAAGAGGAGCTCCTCGTCCAATTCACCTCCACTTTGTGTCTTTGTCCCAAATCCTTCCTTCTCTTCGCCTCCTGACGCGAGGCGCCGAAGCTCCGGTCGACGGCGGCGCAGGTGAGACCCTCCCGTCCTCCCTCCTCCTCCCAATCTACGGCGCTGCTCCCGCTCCCCGGCCGCTCTCGTACCAGAGTTTCCCGTTCGCCCCATCCCCATCCCCGTGCCTCCCTCTCCTGGAGCTGCTCGCTGACCGCCCCCGCGTGCTTCGCCATGTCTGCTGTTTCTCATATGCTGCCACGGAAGAATTTATTTTGATACTAAGAAACACATTTGAGCTCGGACGGAGCAACCAAATTTAGTTTTGGGAATAAAGAAAAGGAAGCAGTCTTGTCAGGATTCGTAGCTGTCTTCTACTGTCCCCTTGTTTCCTCCGTCCTAAACCCCGAAGCCGCCTCCATTACTCCTCCCACCGGAGCGCGCCTGCTACCTCGAACCGTCCGGCACAACTCAGGCGTCCCCCATCCCTTCTCCTCAGCCGGACCGACGGATCCGGCCGCGGTTCCTTTTCCTTGGGTAAGGAAGTCCTAGCTTTGCTTTGCCTAGCTGGGTTGTTGTTACGTTTCGCTCTGTTCTTTTCTTTCCCGTGAATCAATCTTACCCAACCAGATGCAAGATCTTCCGCAGCTGATCCCGCTCCCGGTTGGTCAAGGTGCAGGTGCATCCGCCACGTATTTTGGTGTCTTGTTGCCCTCAAGGCCTGCCTGAACTCATACAGATAGCCGTTTGTTTTCAGAAATCAAAAACAAGAAAAACATTTTATGGTTTTCTCTGCTTCGTCCTTGTTCTGTTTTTGTAGCCTCTAAATCTTCTCACAAGTCTGAACGATAAATGATTGCTTTCCGTTTTGTTTTGCAGTTAAACCATGACTGCACAGACGAAGAAGAGGGGTGCCGCGGAGAATGGAGATGGCGGAATTGGTACGGCCCTTGCTGGCGTCGTCTCAAACAACGAGGATTTGGGCCCCATTGTGCGGCATGCTTTTGAGTCCGGGAAGCCCGAGGCTCTCTTCCACAACCTCAGGGGTATCGCCAAGAGGAAGGAGGTTGAGATCGAGGAGCTCTGTAGGCTTCACTATGAGGAATTCATCCTCGCTGTCGATGAGCTGCGTGGGGTTTTGGTTGATGCTGATGAGCTCAAGGGTGTGCTGTCGGGTGAGAATCTCTGCTTGCAGGAGGTTGCTAGCGCCCTGCTGCTGAAGCTCGATGAGCTTCTCGAGCTTTATGCCGCGAATAGGAATCTTGGGGAAGCGTTGGCAACACTGAAGATCTGCCTGCAGGTCACCAGCCTGTGTCAGGCGTGCAACATGGACATTGCTCAAGGCAAGTTTCACACTGCATTGAAGACTTTGGATCTGATTGAGAAAGACTACCTGCAAAATATTCCTGTGAAGCTTCTTAAAAAGGTTATTGAGAAAAAAATACCGATGATGAAGCTGTACATCGAGAAGAAAGTTTCTGCTGAGTTTAATGAGTGGCTTGTGTACATCAGAAAGCTTGGAATGGTGATTGGACAAGCCTCGATACGCCAAGCTACTTTGGATCGTCAGAGAGATGAGGGAATGCGTGCCCAGCAGAGGGAGGCAGAAGAATGTAGCTGTGTTGGGTTTGATGAGCCTGCCTATGCCTTGAATCTAGAGTACATAGATGAGGAATCAACACTAGAGTTTGATCTTACACCAGTATATCGAGCATACAACATTCACATCTGCCTTGGCCTTGGGGAGAAGTTTCGAGAATATTACTCCAGTAACAGGCTCATGCAGCTTAACTTGGACATGCAAATTTCTACAGCACAACCTTTCATTGAGTCCCACCAGCACTTCCTTGCTCAGGTAGCTGGATTTTTTATTGTTGAAGACCGTGTTCTTCGAACTGCAGAGGGACTTCTTTCTGAGAGCCAGGTTGAGACAATGTGGGAAGCATCTGTTTCTAAGGTCACGTCTATTCTAGAAGAACAGTTCACTTGCATGGATGCTGCTAATCACCACCTCCTTGTTTTTTTTTTTTTTTGATAAAGGGATTTTATTACTTAAAAGTTTTAAGCATTACACCCGGTCTCTGCATAGCTAAGATGCACACAGCCACAAGTTCACCAGGATCCAGAACAGCATAAAAATAAATAGGCGAATTACATATCAAAATGAGAAATTGTAGATCCGCCTATGGTGTTGGTAGATCAATCCGGAGACTATGTTGCCATCCATGCCGGGAGAATAACTCCCTGGCAACAGCCTCCAGCCTCGACGCCACCTCCAAAAATAAATCTCGGTGTTCCACACGCTGCAGTGCGGACCATGCACGAAGCGTAGCTGTACACCGATAGATAACCTGCATAAGAGAAGCATTTTTATCGTTAAACACCTTGTCATTTCTACATAGCCACAGCGACCAAATAATGGCAATCGCGCCCATCCTACTGAATAGTTTGAACCTAGGATCCACTCCATTTAACCAGTTGCCAAAAATATTTGCAACGGACCGCGGAGGATGTAAGGTAGAACCTATCTGAATGGCTGACCATATAGACCTGGCAAACTCGCATTGGAAGAATAAGTGAGTGATAGTCTCGTCATGCTGACAGAAGACGCACTTTGTACTTCCGTGCCAATTGCGCTTGACAAGGTTATCTTTTGTAAGAATTACTCCTCGACGAAGATACCACGCAAATACCTTAATTTTTAGTGGTATCTTCATCTTCCAAATTTTGTTATTAGCCCTACTATCGACCGGAACTTCAGGAAGAATTAAAGCTCTATACATCGAATCAACCGAGAATTTATTATTCTTAGTAAGATTCCATTGAAATTTATCTGGCCTTCCGACAATTGGATTGAGTCCAGTCGAATGAGCAAAGCATTCCAGGATGCTTGTCTTGCTCCAAATAAACTTCTTCTGAACGAAACATCCGGTGGGTAGGAACCCAACACCTTCGCGAGCGTGTCGCTTTTGTTTCGTACAATAGAATATAGAGCCGGATATTGTTCACGGAGAGTCGATTGGCCTAGCCATTTATCCTCCCAGAAACGAATTTCCGATCCATCCCTAATTGAGAAAGATCCATGTGGGAAAAAGAACTTCTTTGTAGCCATGAGGCCAGCCCAGAAGTGTGAATCACCAGGCTTCCATTGCACCTGGGAAACAGCTTGATCTCCCACATACTTTCTCCTAAGGAGGGTTTGCCAAACTCCATCTTCAGATAGGAGTTTGAAGAGCCATTTACCAAGCAAAGCTCTATTCTTGACCTCAAGGTCAGGAATTCCGAGCCCACCTTGGTCCTTAGGGCAGCAAACCACACTCCATTTAGTCAGTCGATATTTTTTCTTCTCACAATCCCCTTGCCAAAAGAATCTAGACCGGAAGTAATCCAATCGTTTCAAGACTCCTTTGGGTAATTGGAAGAAAGAAATCATGTACAGTACCATGTTCGTTAGTACCGCGTTTATGAGAACCAATCTTCCACCCAGGGATAAGAGTTTGCCTTTCCAACTATTTAAGCGTATTTGAAGTCTTTCCTCCACCTTTTTCCATTCAGCATTGGTGAGTCTCCGATAATGAATCGGAATACCCAAATAGTTGATAGGAAATTGACCTTGCTCGCAGCCAAAAATTCTGCGTACAAGGCGGCGTCTTCTTGAGCCTCGCCGAAGCAAAACAATTCACTTTTATGGAAATTTATCTTCAGACCCGAAAGTTGCTCGAAGGCTGATAGAATCAGCTTAAGGTTACGAGCTTTTTCGATGTCATGTTCCATAAAAAGAATCGTATCATCCGCGTATTGAAGAATTGATAAACCACCATCTACAAGATGTGGAATCACTCCTTCAAACTGGCCCTCAGATTTAGCGCGTTCAATCAAGATAGCCAACATATCCGCCACTATATTAAATAGTACTGGCGATAATGGGTCACCTTGTCTGAGACCTTTTTTCGTTTGAAAGTATTTGCCAGTGTCATCATTGACCTTAATGGCTACACTTCCCCCGAAACAAAGCTATTTACTAGCGCGCACCACTCAGGAGAAAAACCTTTCATTCTGAGTGTCTGCTGAGGAAAGACCATTTGACTTTATCATAAGCTTTCTCAAAATCAATTTTAAGAATTACCCCATTTAGCTTTTTCCTATGTAGTTCATGAACTGTTTCGTGCAAAATCGCACACCATCAAGGATGTTGCGGCCTTGCATGAATGCCGTCTGAGACGGACGAACCACATGATCTGCCACACTGTTCAAGCGAATCGTAGCCACTTTGGTAAAAAATTTAAAACTAATGTTAAGGAGGCATATAGGTCTAAATTGTTGAATCCTTTCTGCCTCGTTAACCTTAGGTAATAAAATTATCTCCCAAAATTGAGACGAAACAGCTCAAGTTGTCCATTGTGAAGACAAGCGAACAGTGGAAGTAAATCAGACTTGATAACATCCCAAAAGTTCTGGTAGAACTCAGCCGGGAAACCATCAGGTCCAGGAGCCGTATTATGTTTCATTTGGAAAACCGCCATTCTCACTTCCTCCTCTGAGTAAGGTTTAGTGAGTAGACTATTTTCCTCGGCTGAAACCTGGGGTATATCCTCTGTTCGAGATTCATCCAAAGTGAAGTCGCCTTCCTCTGGATCACCGAACAGGCCTTTATAATAATTTGTAATGTACGACTTTAGTTGTTCATGGCCCTCAATCGTTCCTTCATCCTGAACAAGAGAGTGAATACGCTTTTTCCTATGTCTGCCATTGGCAATACAATGGAAATAGCGAGTGTTCGAATCTCCTTCGAGAATGAATTGAGCTTTTGAACGTTGATACCATTTTAACTCCTCCTCACGCAGTAGCTTCGCTATCTGAGCATTGGATTGGCTCTTGAGCTCAACCTCTTGCACGGATAGCAGTCGCACTTCTGCTAATGCTTCAAGGGCATCAATTATCGAGGATAGTCGTTCTTTTTCTTTCTTAAGTAAACCAGTCGTATGACGAGCCCAACCAACGAGGTAAGTGCGTAAAGCACGTATCTTATTGTTCCACCGTTGGATAGGCGAATCACCCGCCACTGGTCTTTCCCAAATTCGTTTAACCATCTCATGGAAGCCCTCGCGATGTAGCCACCCAAGCTCAAATTTGAACCGTGGTTTGCACTGCGGTCTAGGTATTCCGGTGGTCAAAAGAATTGGAGCATGATCAGACAAACCCTCAATACGTTCTAGAGCCCGCACTGACACTAGTGGGAACTTAGCTTCCCACTCAGTATCCATCAGGACACGGTCTAGTTTCTCGTAAGTGGGTTCAGGAAGAGAATTAGCCCAAGTGAACTGTCTCCCGACCATTGTTATCTCTCGTAAGTTCAAGCTGTCAATGACTGCATTGAACAAAAGAGGCCAACGGTTGTCGAAACGTCCCTTGCTTTTCTCAAACGGAAAACGTAGCAGATTGAAATCCCCACCAATGATGAATGGATGCGGGTTATCTTTTGCCAAGTTTACCATTTCACAGAGAAAAGCGGTCTTAGCCACCTCCTGGGCCGGCCCATACACGGCAACAAGACTCCAAATGAAATTATCGGATTTATTACGGATGTGCATTTTGATATGAAAATCACCATCCGTAACCTCCAAAACTTCCATGGAATCAATCCTGATGCCTAGTAAAATGCCACCGGAGCGACCGTGAGGGGGACGTGAGTACCAATCAAATTCTATACCGCCCGAAAGTCGGTTAATAGAGATTGCGAGAACTCACGTCTACCCGTCTCAGAAATAGTAAGAAATCCAAATTATGGACCCGAACACTACCAGCAAAATGCAAATGTTTAGCCAAGTCACCAAGACCTCTGCTATTTGCAAACATGCCATTCATTGGGAAACAGTGGGGGATTTGGATAACTTGGTCCTTTTCCGGGACAACTTGTTAGTGGTAGATTTTGATTTCCGACCGGATGCTTTTAACTCATACAATGAGCTCAATCCGTCGTCATCCAATCCACCCTCCAACACTTCACCAATTAGACACCACCTCCTTGTAAAAGATTACGTCTCTCTTCTTGGCGTAACCATGAATAAGTATGGATATCAAGCCACATCTTTGCTTGAAGTTCTTGAAAAAAACAGGGACAGATATCATGAGCTGCTTGTTTCTGATTGTCGGAAGCAGATACAAGGTGTATTTGCTAAGGACTCGTATGAAAGAATGGTTATAGCTACGGAAAATGAGTACAACATGAATGTTGCAGCATTACAACTTGAACCCATTCACGCAGTACGAGATTTGCCGTATGTTGCGCCATTTTCCTCTTCAGTTCCCGGTGCTTGCCGTATTGTGCGTTCTTTTATTGAGGATTTGGTAAGCTATTTGTCATATGGTGTAATGATGAACTCCTATGATGTTGTCAAAAGATACCTAGACAAGCTTTTAATTGAGGTACTAAATGATGGTCTCCTGAAGTTGATTCATAGTGGTAATTTGGAGATTGAGCAGCTGGTACAGATCGCAGGAAATATTTCTGTTCTTGAGCAGTCATGTGACACATTCCTCTGGCATGCTGCCCAGCTTTGTGGTCTTCCTAAAAGGCTTCTTGATAAGCCTCATTCTGGTTTGACTGCTAGAGCTGTTCTCAAAGCCTCCCAAATTGCAGCGTTCAATGTGTTACTAACCTCAGCCAATTGCAAGATTGATGAATTTATGTTGCTGTTGACCAGCATCAATTGGACAGCAGAGGAAACTCCAGAACATGCAAATGATTACATGAATGAAGTCCTCATCTACCTTGACATGGTAGTATCGACTGCAAAATCAGTTTTGCCAAGGGAGGCCCTCTTCAAGCTTGTTTCTGGTGCACTCAGCCACATCTCAGACTCGATAGTAACAGTTTTTCTTAGTGACAGGGTGAAAAGGTTCAATGTAAATGCTGTTGCAGGTATTGACATTGACCTGAAATTGTTAGAAGAGTTTGCAGAAGACAGATTCCGCAGCACTGGCTTGTCGGATCTTAGAAAGGAAACAAGTTTCAAAGATTGCCTAGTCGAAATTAGGCAGCTGACCAATCTTTTGCTCAGCAACCAACCTGAGAGCTTCATGAATGCTGTAATCAGGGAGAAGAATTATGGGTCCTTGGACCACAAGAAAGTAGCCATCATCTGTGACAAATTCAGGGATGCTCCAGACAGTTTGTTTGGGAGCCTTTCAAGTAGAAACATGGTGCAGAATGCTCGAAAGAAGTCGTTGGATGTCTTAAAGAGAAGGTTGAAAGATTTTAGCTGAGATTGGCTATATTGCATCTAAAATAGGCTAATACGGCTTGAGTCGAACGGTCAGAAGTGTTTGGTAGCTGTTTCCTTCACTTTCATCTTCTGTTTTCTTCTTGTTCTTAGAACCTTCGTTCTGCTCTTGGAAGGGGAGCTATTGTAGTTTTATGACCTCCGATGATGTTAATATCAATTAAGGGGGATAAATATCTATTAAGACCAGAATACATAGCTGCTTGTTCTAAGATCAACGTGAGTATCATTTCTGACGAAATTTTAATGTGCCCTACGCATCAAGTCTAGAAGGAGCTGTACTCTTGTTTTGTATGAGGCTGGCCATAATGGGGAGTACCTTCGAATAGTTGATATGGAGCACGGGCTCCACAGCCCGTTTTGACCTTTTTTGAAATGTTTCAAAAAATTCGAAAGAAATTATCTGGATGTAGCCAACTTTATGCACTTTAATAATGAAAATTTTCAATGTCAAATACCCCTTATTTTAGGCTCAGCAAGAAAGACAAATCCAACGATTTCTGAGTAAAACAAAAGTTGCATTGGTCACGCCCCAGATCAGCATATTGTTATTTTTGCTGAGCCTAGAATACAAGGTATTTTGCATACAAAATTTACACACTTGTACTGCATAGTATTACTACATCATGATATTTTTTAATTTTTTTGTAGCTTCAGAATTGAAATTTTCAAATGCAATATAAAAAAGGGGCTACCTGGAACCCGGGAGCCAAATCACCGTACTCGGAGTACCTTGGACTATTAGCATGTATCTATGTTACTATCTCTACAGTGGGAGTAACTTATATGTGGTGTCATGTAATACTTCATTTATTAGGTTGTACACTCATTTTGTCTCGAAGTATGTGATATTTTGGTAACTAGCTAATTTTTTTTTGTAGCTTCAAAATTGAAATTTTCAAATGCAATAAAAATAGGGGCTACCTCGAGCCCGGGAGCCAAATCACCGTACTCGGAGTACCTTGGACTATTAGCATGTATCTATGTTACTACCTCTACCGTGTGGAGTAACTTATATGTGGTGTCATGTAATACTTCATTTATTAGTTTGCACACTCATTTTGTCTCCAAGTGTGTGATGTTATGTTAACTAGCTATGTCAGCACAAATATCTCTCTCCTCATTAACAACGGGCACATAAGCAAATTTGTCTTTGGGGTGTGTGATGTTACTAGCTAGCTAAGTTACTCCCATTGTGGCTAGGCTGATGTTAATATGACAGTGCCAGGCAGCATCTCGCACTGCTGTCGACGTGGAGGTGAGTGGATCGAGTGGCCGGAATGAGAAAAATAAGGACAGCGGCGAGTGGGTTTTGCCCGTGGCTATCGACCGGTGACCACAGCAAATCCCATGGTTAGATCACCTAGGGTTTCGTGAGAGGGGGAGAGAGTTGGTAGATTTGGTAGATTCGTCGGCTGACAACGAGTTTACCTAGGTTCAGGCCCCCGGAGGGTAATACCCTACTTCATGCTTGCCTGGTATTGATCTCGAGGTGTGTACAGGTTACAATGGCGATCCCAGCAAGAGATGCGATCTCGCTAGGGTTTGGTGTAAGGATGAAAGCGTACCCTCGATCGGCGGCCCTCCTAGCCTTTTATATAGTAGGCTGGATCTCGGGGATTCGCTACCGATTAGGTTTACACGTAAGGAAAGTGTAAACCGCCTTAGACTAATCTTGACTTGGTGCGTACGCCTTGCGATTGGGCTTCCTTGCTAGGCCCTCATCATGGGCTTCTGTTGGGCCACCCTGTAGGCCTTAGTCTTGCCGCACACCAGGTACGCATAAGGTGGCGCACCCGGAGGGTATATCCACGTCAGTAGCCCCCGAGTGCCTAGTCGACTCGAAGAGTCGGGCAGGGACTCATAATCAGACGGATCTCCTAACGCATGATATGCTTCGCTTTATTTACGATAGTTGTACACCAGTCTGGGGATGGTGGCATAGTAGGCCTGGTATGCTCGACGGATTGGGAGCAATTAAATGCACTCGGGCAAAAATCTTACTAGCCTACTTATAGCTCGAGTCCCCGGATTCGAACCCGGATAAAGCTGGGGAAGCTCGACTCAGGTCGCAGAGGTCTTACAGAGTGGAACTCCAGCATCGGAAAGGGTACCCAACGCCTCGATCGAGATTTTTCTTCATGCATGTTGGCACAGATATTTACAGGGTAACCACAGCAGTGTGGGTCCTGGCCGGCTTGACATGGTCGGCGGGTCTAATCTTTACATACTAGGTGCAGCATCCGAGGTTTATTTGCAGCTGTTGCACTCAGGGAGTCTGGAGGTAGTCGGAGGATTACTCGACTAGAGCTCGATTGCTTGTTTTGTTAGATGATAGCCTTGGACCTTGTTTATCGGGTGCACGACAGCGCTCCCGATGGGAGTAGCCCCGAGATTATGTTTAATTGCTTGTAATTGAGGATAATCTCAATCTTTATGACGTTGCAGCAGTCGACAGAAAAAAAAATTATGCTCCCGATGGGAGTGAATGGAGAAACTTGGCGGACCGGATAGAAAACAGGGTCCCGTCAGCCTGTTGGCCTATTTTTGAATGCTTGACGGAGGTGTGAAAGACTCAAAAATTTCGAGGGGCCATGGAAAGGACCCGATAGCATGTTGGCATGTTATCTTGTTTTTGGGAGTCGACATGAGCCGGACTCGAATATGCCTTTAGTCTGGAGAATGACGTCATGCATGACGCTTCTTGCGTGTTCGCCGCAGTCGATGGGACATGACCTGTGGTCATGGTGTCAGTGTTGACAAGGTGGAGCGTCGTTTCAGCTTGACTTAACCACATGGCGCAAAAATTTCGGGGCGTGATGATGGCCTCCTCTTTTCCCGTGCATAGTGGGCAGCGTGGCCTGCGACAGTTACTCTCCGAGAGTGCCATGTGTAGGGTTGGATGCGCGCCGTGGCGCACGATGCCGGAGCGACGGTTGCGATGAGCCACGGCTGCCACATAAATATGGGAAACGCGACGATGAGAGGGGTAATTCCCCCATTCTCACCACCTGCCCCTCCTCTTGTTCCTTGCGCTCTCGCCATTGCCATTGTTCCAAGTACCAATCTTGCACTCTTTGCCCTCTTGTTGCCATGAAGAAAGCATCCAGGAGGAAGGGGAAAACCGTGGCGAGCTCTGCCGCTGCCGGTACCACAACCTCGGACGCCCTGAAGAAAGTCCCCAACGATTGGATGAGATTGTCCGTGCAGGAGCGCCATCTGGATGAGCTTAGGCGCGACGGGGCTGCGGCCGCCGCTGGAGAAGATGCAAACTCGCGCGCCAGGAGAAGAGGTAATCCCTCGACCCAAAAAAGGTGAGCGTGTTTGTTTCATGGACTTCGTGAATAGGGGTTTCGCATTCCCTGTGCACGAGTTTGTTCGTGGATTGATGTATTTCTACGGTGTACAACTGCATGATTTTACCCCCAACTTGATTCTGCAAATTACTTGCT
Organism: Poa pratensis; assembly: GCA_947311845.1. Classification (NCBI taxonomy): domain Eukaryota; kingdom Viridiplantae; phylum Streptophyta; class Magnoliopsida; order Poales; family Poaceae; genus Poa; species Poa pratensis. The sequence goes on along the minus strand of CAMZMU010000095.1, from coordinate 2,367,382 downwards.
TCTTCATCCTTTGTGAATGCTTCCTCGGCGTTCACCCGCACTGGGGCCTATGGAAGAGAATCTTCAACGTGAAGAGGAACGCCGGGGCCAGCGGAGTCTACCCGTTGGAGGCTTCGGTATCCAGTGCCGCGGAGACATCGACTACTTCAACTTGAAGCAGGTCGAGTCCGCGCAAGGGTGGAGGAAGAAGTGGTTCTATGTGTTCGACACTCCTTCCGCCAGGCAGAAGTACAAGGTGCCAGAATTTCAAGCTGGCATCCTTGTTGAGAAGAAGAGGTCGTGGAAGCATAAGCTTTCTGCCAAAGAATCTGCTGAGGTGGAGCCTCCAATGACGCGAGTTGCTGACCTCCTGAAGACTGCTGGCCGTGTGGTAATTGGCATCCACCTTGTTGCCATTTTCGTTAGAAGGCGTGTGCACCCGCTGCAAGTTAGGGTCCACGGGCTTTGGGCGTATCAGGGTGCTGCGGACCCAACTCGTGTGGGCACCCCGGACTAGCTGTCCGAAATACCCTTGTGCCTACACATCAGCGATCCCATGATCAGTGTGTCGCTGAGCACAATCAAATTGGTATCAAAAGAACATCCATAAATACCGAATGAGTATACTTACTTGATTGAAGCCGTAAGCTTCAACAGGTACTTGCAGCGGAAATCACCAAACAACGTGGAGCCCAAGTCATTTGCCACAACCCCACAGGCAGCTGACTGGGAAGCGCCCTAGTTCGCATTGACGTCATTGACAACTTCTCCTTCGAACTGCTCCTCTTCAGAATCTGGCTAAGACAATAGCCAGGGACGAAACCAATATGAGTACATTTGATTATACTCGCAAACTACACCCGAATGAGCATGCACTACTCTTTTTCTTGTTTAAATAAAACTTTGTTTGCTTTGAAAACTCTATATCTATATTGAAAAAAAGAGAAGGATAGACTTTTGTTTAATAAAACTTTGTTGAAATCTCTATAAATTTAATTTAAAAGGAAAGAAGGCTTTTAGAACTTTTTCCCATAAATTTGTTTTTGTAAGAAGTCACCTTTAAAACTTTTTCCCAAAAATATATCTTTGTTGAAAAAGGTAAGAAGTCTCTTTTTAAAACATTTTCCCAGAAAATCACCATTTTGTTTATTTCTCCAAAACTCCTCCTTTTCCGACCATAGCCCTTCATGGTCAAATCATTTTTTTTTCAACAACCTTATACCAGCCCTTCGGTATAGTTGCATAAAACATTTCCCACTTTCAAATCACAAAACTTTGCACCTCTCGACCATAGCCCTTCATGGTTAATTCCTTCTCCAGCAACCTCATACCAGCCCGTCGGTATAGTCGCAGATACAACACATCTCCATTTTAGTTTCAAATCTCAAAACATTGCAAAACTTGCACAAGGTCAAAGTAGGGCCTCCCAACTGTCCATATCCAAGGACTCGGCTATTTGAATAGTTTTACCCTCTGCAGAGGTAGCACGCTTTCCCCACATCCATCCGGCAACTCATCGTGTCAGCCACGTCCCGCCATACAAGGTGTATGCGAAGTTGAGTCACCGACCATAGCCTGTCCTTTGCTCATGCTAGTATAGGACCCTGCCGCTATGACACTTTCCAACACACTTAACCCAGCCCGTCGGAATCTAAGTGTGAGGACTCATAGTTCTGCCCGGCGACCGTAGTCTTCAATCCTCTTTCTCCAATACACTCATACCGGCCTCCGGTAGACTTCTCTTAAGAGGACCCAGGTCAGGGGTAGGTCACCAAACCATCCCCTCATGGAACGGAGTCATCTCCATTGTTGAGGCATCCCAAACTAATATGAGCAAATTATATGACTAAGCCCTTTCCCATATGTGGGTAAATGTGGTCGCACAGGTTATCAGCTGGTCGACGTAAGTACAAGGACACAATGTGCTTTTTATCAAAAATCATCATTCTCCACTTCAACACCGACATCTCGGCATTCCATATCCACACAAGTATTTTCAAAGGAGTTTTGAGTAAACAATATTTTTCCCATCCTATAGTTTGAAAAAGAATTTCCATCTAATATCTCCATATAGGGTGTCAAAATAATATACCTGTACTTTGGAAAAAGGGTTTTCAAAATCATAGCTTTAGTGGCAAACACCACATAAATCACTTATGCTCTTTATAAGTAAAATGTGTGAACCAAAATAGATGCATGTAGATGCAAGCTCAGAGAAGTAGCTTGCCTGATTTCAGCATAATGTTCCTGGACTTCTCCTCATTGATCAAAGAAATAAACTCTCATCCTTCTTCGATAAATCCTTTCCAAATACCACTCCGGTAGCGTTTATCTCTAGCGTCGCAAACATGAAAATAAAACAACACACAATAAGCAAACCAAACCACAAGTGGCATACAAACAAGTAATCAAACCACAAACATAGCACTAGTTTAATCAAGCAACAAACTAAAATCTACTCTAAAAACACTTCCAAGGAAAACTGCCTTAATAACAAGCCTAGCACCATTTATTTACTAAAGCTACAGCAGCATAAATAAAGGATACTAGTTGAACTAAAAACAAACACTTAACAACAATCACCACACTTAGCTAGATGCTAACAAGAAATTAATCCAAACAAGCAAAACATCACATAACCACATGTTTATCTATATGCGAATAAAACAATTTACTTAACAAGCCAATTTACCCAGACAACATCACAAGGGCATTATACTAACAGGAGTATAACACCAAACACATGCTAAAAACATAGAGCACCAAGACATCCTCTATTAAAGGTACCTAACAAACATTTTTTCCTAAACAGAAAATAATTCTGACAAAAGTTAAGTCATTAAATTTTATCTACAGGCTAAAACTCTTTACTCAGCTAAGGTGGAGGCATTGACCAGATACCTATGATAGTATTCAACTTAAGGACAACCAAGTTTAACAAGCAAGACAAACATATTAATCACACAAAATAATCTAGCATCAACATAAATAAGCATAGCAATTCCTAATTACTAGGTGAAAAGTTATATAGGGAATAAAACCCTAACAAATACATGACTCACAAGTAGCTCTCCTAATATGCTAGTAAAATAAGGAAACACATCACAACAGTGGGTTACCACCCTACACATGCTAGGAAATACATTTATAACAATAGAGTTATATCACTACAATTAATAAAGGCCTAATAAAAATAGGCAAAAAAGGCCTAAAGCTTATAATTATCACCACAGTCAATCAGTGACTCCTAAATTCAAACCAAGCTAGGGATATGTTCTCCTACACATATATAAGACAAGCCAATTGGATTTACTCCAAAAATCATCTCACAAAAATCTACAAAAATCACCAAAGAGCCACTGGTGTGTTTACAAGAATGAATAGAACTTTTGTTTTAGGTTTCATTTGCAAGCAAGGCCAACAGATCTGGAAAGGTATCACTTAAGGCTTTCCATAGAATTTTAGTTTGCAAATTTTGGAGTTATAAAACTCTAGATATTAAATATTTAGTGAAAAAGGATCTTTTTACAAGATTTTTCCTAGACAGCACTTAGAAATGTATTTTTGCAAACAGCCAGCTCTGGATGTTTAAGAAAACACAATAGAATTCTACAAAATTTGAATCACTCAATTATCTACCACAGATCTGTCATACAAGAATTAAAGCTATACTGCAAATTAAAAAGGAAATAAAAACACATATTAGATCTACTGGAAAAAAGTCTGGCCCAGATCCGGCCGTGCGGCTCAGATCCTGGCCCAGCCAGCGGCCCACGTGCAAAGCGAACGGGTACGACCTTCTTCTTCCTCCTCAACATGCACAGCGGCGAGGAGATGAGCTGGAGCTTCGGACGGGGACGGCGTCGGCGACTCCGGGGTTCCTAAGAGAAAGGGCGATGTCCATTAGCTAGCTTGCGATGAGAGGATCTCAGAGAAGCAAAAATGGCGGAGAATGATGGATGGAACTGCTCGTGAGCTTCCTGGAAAGGTGGCGGCCGGTGAGGAAGAGGATGCAGACGGCCCGCTCGTTTCACGGCTTCACAGCTCGATTCCTTGGACGAGGATGGAGAGGACGACGAGGCAGATCTTCTGGTGGTCTTCGATTGGCTCAGGGACGCTTCAATCGACGGCGATGTGCGATGGCGAGCTAGGGTTCGGCCATGGGGGAAAAAGAGAGAGAGAGAGGAAGGAGAGCGAGGGGGCAGGCAAGTGAGGGAGAGCAGAGGTGCGGCGGCGTCGTTGCGTTCTTATCCTCCTCGCAGGGAAGCGGAGAGGAGGGGGTCCGTTGCGTGCGACGCGCGGGAGTGAGGACGAGGAGCACGGCGGCACTGGCGTCATGCCGTGCTGCGGCTACAGGAACACAATGTAACTTTTGCAGAAAACCCCTTGGACTTCCCTAAAATTCCTCTGTTTCATTTTCTTTTAAAACCAGAAGCATTTTAGGGATTTAATTGAGGCATTTAAACTATTTCAAAAATTCTGAAATTATTTGGGTAGGCTCCCCTTAGCAAGTAGAGCTTCCACAAAAATTGGTGTTTCAGAATAAAATGTTTTGAACAACATTTGTTCATAGAGTTTAAATATGTCATTTTGGATAAAATCAATTGGACAAATTGAAATATCTTTGTAATTGGAGATTAGATATTTTGAGGAGAGAGTAATATGATAATGAGATGGTTATCATCCCATTCCTGGATTTTATGAGATAAAATAATTTATATAACAAAATAGAGAAATAGGTAGAGAGGGGAATTAAATAAGATCATTTCTTTTAATCAAGATTTTATTTTGATGATGTAAATAACCATAGAGGTCTTGTTTTGTTTTCAAGTCACATTCCAAATTTGTTGTCAAGTGTGTTTTATTTTTTTGTGTGGAGCACAACAGAGGAATTACCCACACAAGCAGCAAACACAGCAAGATCAACATCACAATCAAGACCACACAAATCAATCCACAAGAATTAATCATACCACCATTTCCACAATGCTATCTTGTGAAAAAGTGACCACTCCTAATTATGACAAGATGAAGTTTAGGAAATGTCTCCACTCATAACTTAATAGTTTTCAAAAAAATTGAGAAAGGAAATAGGTGGGGTAATATATTTCCCACCAGTGTTATTTTCAAATGGAGTGAGAATCAAAGTTTATAAATTAGGAGTTGTATACTCCTGCAAAATACCAGGGTTGAGCAATAGGTAGGGGATAGCATATAGATCTCCATAATTTTGTAAATACTTTTACTTTCTCAAATACTGGTATTAGTTTTGGTTGTTGATAAACCAAGTATCATTGAAATGGAGTTGGCCAAAATAAGAATGGAAAAGATACATGGATTATTTTTCTTGTCATGATATGATCACCAAAGTTAATAATATTTTTACCTTGGTTGAGTTCTTAGGTTTAATATTTACTAGTCAAACAACTTAAACAACAAGTCACACAGGGTTCAACATAGCAATGGGAAGGAAGCACAATTATTATTGAAACATTTCAAAAAGTTTTTGTTGGTTCTGAATTTTTGGTCTTGTAAAACTAAGTTTTTCTTAGTTCCAAAATTTGGGATGTTACAACTCGCCCATTAAGCGAGGAGTTGTCCAGGATGGAAGTGGAGACCCATGTGCGGTCCTTGACCATGCTTAAGGTTGGAGATCCATTTGAGTTCGACCCCTAGTTGCTCCTTTTAGCAGAAACCACATCGTCCCCGAGGTTTGCTTGTAACCTTCTTGTTTACTTGTATTGGGCCTTGCTTTTCTTCTTCCTTGTAGACTAATTGTAACTTTTGTATTGTAGGGGCATAACTTTCTTGAGTGTTTGCCACCACTTCCGGAGGCGGAAGGAATGGCTGAAGCACCGGACCTACATGCGAACTCCGATGGGGGGATGATACCTCCGTCGCCTCCACGAACTCACCTGATGATGAAGATGCGGAGAAGGCAGAGGGGACTGCTGAGGAACTGCCTTGACGAGGGAGCTGGGTCGGAGAAGCCGGAAGCGGCGGAGCAGTCAAAGGATGTTAAGGATTCGGGTTCGTCGTCACCGACTGCGGCTGCTCTGATCGAGGCCATTCCGTTGCGCAATTTGCCACCCCTCCCATTGTCCAAGAAACCTCGCGTTGGCAGTGATGGCTGGGATCCGGACGATCTTGCCAAAGTTATTGGCATGTAAGTTGACTTGTACTTTATTATGCCAATTGATTGCTTTTCCTCCGGGTCTGAATTGTGACTGTGTGACTTAGGGACTCCTCTGATGATGAGGAGATGCCTCCCCCAGCTGCTGCGAAGGAGATGAAAGAGAGTGCGCCCACCGGTGCCATTCGTAGGGAGTCGACACCTCCTCCCGAAACCTCGGCGGGTGCCCCCATCGAGTCCTCCATCAGTGGCTGCCAAAGGGGACGCTCCAGTGACCGTTGTGATGGATCCGTCTCCTTCCTCGCCAGAGCATGTTAGTTGCTTATATTGTTCCTTTTTATCGGGTGCGCGACAGCGCTCCCGATGGGAGTAGCCCCCGAGGCTATGTGCAACTATGTGTAGTTGTGCATAGGCTCACATGCCACATTGTTCTAATCTGTTGGTTGGTGCTGCAACCATTCATGCGTGACATGATCGATGCTGGCCGGCGCTACATCCATATGGAGACGGAAGCTGCCAGCCTTCGTCAACAGCTACGCGACATAAGGGGTATGTCTTCCTTATTGAAGAAATTAATTTGCTTTGCTTATGCTAATACTCCTTGTATGTTGTAGGCACCCTTGCCAATGTCGAGCTTGAGAGAGACGATGCCGGTCGAAAGGTCGTCGCTCTCGAGAAGCAGCTTGAGGCGGCCAAGAAGGATGCTTTTGCTAAGGTCGACGCGTCAAACAAGGCCGCAAAGGAGGCGGCAGAGAAGCACGAGGCAGAAGTGCAAGCACAGCGCGTGGAACACGAGGAGGCGACTGTTCGTCAGCTCGGCTCCCTGGCCTCTGTCTTGTCAGGTACCTACACCGTGTTATGTTTTGCTTGTTGAGGTTATATCTTGTCCCTTGCTTGCTAAACATGTAATCTCATATTGTCTAGGATGCTTAGGTTCGCCTGCTGGCTCCAGTGGGTAAGCGTCCTATGGTGATTTGGGCAACGTCCTGGTGGCTTTGGAAGGTGCTAGTGGAGAAGCAGGTGATCTCCTGACGAAGTCGAAGAACGCGCTGACTGCCCTGCATGAAAACATCTTCCCGAAGGGCGAGGCGCCGTCTTCCCTTGGCGAACTTGTGAATCTCTTCAGTCCGGAGAATTCTGCGCTGTCAAACTTCAAACGCGACCAGACGGTACGTGGCTCGCAAACCACCCTTCTCCTGATGCTAGGGCACAACTTCGTGGGTGATTTCGACAAGGCAGTGTCGGAGTTTCCCAAAGGACCCGATGGCAAAGTTGTACCCCTTAACAGCTTCCTTGAGAGGTCCCAAGAGCTAGCCAAGAAGCTATCGGAGACTGGAGAAAATGGCCGCCAAGGCAATGGAGAAAGCCAAGAATCTTGCGGGCGCCCAATATCTTGTAGGTTGTAGGCTCGTAGGGCTTATTTTGTACTTGTAAGACTTGGTATGTCCTTTGGTGCTTGAATGAACACAAACCCGAAGGTTTTGGTCGCGTGATTATCTCTATCTTGTTCTTCTTGTGCGTTTTGGTTGACTCACGCAGCCCCCAAGCCTGCTATGGAGGCCGTGTTGGGTGCGTGTTTTTTCTGGTGAGGTGATGGAATCTGATGCCTTGAATTTGGATGTGCGCAGACTGGTCCTGCTCACGTCCCTGGAGTGTCTTTGTCTGCGGGCGCATCCTCCCGAGTGCCTGACTCCGGGACGTCAGGCGTGCCCGACGTTTCTGGTGGTCACGCTCGTGATGAGTACAGATACTCGATGTTGCAGTCGCGATGTGAGAGGGCAGAGCAAGATCTGCGGGTTGCCCATCGCGTCCTAGCTTTTTTGAAGTCGAAGCAGCCCCGCCTGCTGAGCGGAGGCTTTTCTTCTTGAAGAATTGGCGAAGGCGAATGAGGAGCTTCGTTGTAAGCACCTGCCAAGCCCCCAAGTGTGTTTGTAAATTAATGCCTTCTGATATTCATTGCTTGGTTCCCGCATGTGTTCAGTTGGACGCCCGAGCAGAGGCTGACCGTGTGTGGAATCGGATGTTCCCTATTGTAAATAACCTTGGTCGAGATACGACTTCCTTCTGGGCGGACCTAGCGAGGGGTCAGGTGCTGGCGATCTTGCAGGATTGAGTACAGCAGGTGGGCACGTTCGTCGAGTCATGCAGGTCGGCCCTGGCCTTGGTGCACAAGGCACTTTTTCCTCTGAATGAGCAACCGCAGGGGCTGGCTGCGCTGATGGCGAGATTCCGTCGGGTGAGGCTATCAAGAGGTTCATCCGGGGTCAGCTTATTGCGGGTGCCACTGTCGCGCTGGAGTTTGTGTGAGCGCACTACCCGCAACTCAGCTTGTCTGTTATAGGTAGAAGGTTCCTGCAACAAGATCGATGGATGCACGCCCATGCGAGCCCACTATTTTGCAGTGGAGGACCCCTGCCAAGCGCGTTATTGAAGTTATGGAGCGGGAAGAGGAATTGATGCATGACCGCCAAGCGTTGATCAACCCCAAGGAGGAGCCAGTAGAGTAGGCGACTGATGTGTATGTCTTGTATAACGTCGGTAGTTGCTGCATTCGAGCAGTTGTATAGATTGACTTGTTGGGTTTGTACCAAAATTACTTGTTCACGTAAGTAGCGATTGGGAGGTGCAGTCCCTGAGAGTTGAGTCTTGGGACAATCGATTGTAGGGCATGTGTGGCGCAGCCCCCAAGCGTCGAGTGCGCAAAGGCCAATAGCTATAGAGCCCTTATAGCGCAGCCCCCGAGCGTCATGTGCGACCAAGGTAAATATTTGTGAGGCCTGTACGGTGCAGCCCCCAAGTGTCGGGTGTAGTCGAGGCAAATAGTTGTAAGGCCTGTGTGGCGCAGCCCCCGAGTGTCGGGTGCGGCCAAGGCAAATAGTTGTAAGGCATGTGTGGCGCAGCACCCGAGTGTCGGTGCGGCCAAGGCAAAAAGTATCGATGATACGTCTCAAACGTATCTATAATTTCTGATGTTACATGTTGATATTATACCAATTGTTACATGTTTTATATACACCTCATATCATTTTTATGCATTTTCTGGGACTAACCTATTAACAAGATGCCACAGTGCCAGTTCAAGTTTTCTGCTGTTTTTGTTTTTCAGAAAAGCTATTCTGGAACTATTCTCGGAATTGGACGAAACCTGGACAGGACCTCCTATTTTTCCAACACGTAAATGGAGTCCAAAGGAGAGACGGAGGGGGCCGCGAGCCAGCCACACCATGGGGCGGCGCGGCCCCACCCTCTGCCACGTCGTGGGGTGGTGTGGGCCCCACGGGCGTCTCCAGTCACCGCCCTTTCGCCTATTTATTCATCTTCACGGGAAAACCTTAGACATCCGAGCCATTATCCACGAAAAGTTCCAGAGACGCCGTCGCCGTCAACCCTAGCTTGGGAGGGTTCAGAAGCTCTTCCCGGCACCCTGCCGGAGAGGAGAATCATCACCGGAGGGCTCTACATCACCATGCCTGGCTCCGGAGTGATGCGTGAGTAGTTCATCCTTGGACTACGGGTCCATAGCAGTAGCTAGATGGTTGTCTCTCCACTTTACGCTATCATGTTTAGATCTTGTGAGCTGCCTATCATGATCGAGATCATCTTATTGTAATGCTACATGTTGTGTTTGCTGGGATCCGATGAATATTGAATACTACGTCAAGTTGATTATCAATCTATCTTATATGTTATTTATGATCTTGCATGCTTTCCGTTACTAGTAGATGCTTTGGTCAAGTAGATGCTTGTAACTCCAAGAGTTAGTATTTATGCTAGATAGTGGGTTCATGCCTCCGGTAATCTGGGAGAGTGACAGCAACTTCTAAGATTGTAGATGTGTTGTTGCCACTAGGGATAAAATAACCGATGCTTAGCTTAAGGGTGCGCCGTTAGGTCTAATGCATTTGTTTACATTACGCACATTACTTAATGCGATTATCCGCTGCTTGCAACTTAATAGCAATGGGGAACTCGGTATGACAACCTGGAGGTGGATTATTAGTCATAGACGCTGTTGGATAACGGTCTATGTATTTTGTCGTAATGCCCACATGAATATCATAGTAATCATCATGTCATATATATGCATTGTCATGCTCTCAATATTTTGTCAATTGCCCAGCTGTAATTTGTTCACCTAGCATGTTAGTTATATTTTATTGAGAGACACCACTAGTGAACTGTGGACCCTGGTCCATTCTTTTACATTGATAATACAACCAACTGCAATCATTGTTCCTTTTCATTCTCTGCAATTTACTACTGTTTTCCACACCATACGTTTAATCCTTTGTTTTTAGCAAGCCGGTGAGATTGACAACATCACTGTTTCGTTGGGGCAAAGTAGTTTGATTGTGTTGTGTGCAGGTTCCACGTCAGCGCGCCACTGACAACCTTCAGAAGTGATTTCTTACTCCTACTGGTTCGATTAAACCTTGGTTTCATACTGAGGGAAACTTCTGCTACACTGCTTCATACCTTCCTCTTGGGGTCTCCCAACGAACGTGTGATCCACGTCATCAAGCAAATTTTTCTGGCGCCGTTGCCGGGGAGTAAGAGGATTTCTGCAAGGGGAGTTTCACGCTTCCAATCTCTTTACTTTGTTATTGTCTTGCTTAGTTTATTTCTATCTTGTCTTGTTTGCTTTATTTATCAAAAACACAAAAAAATTAGTTGCCTAATTCGAATTGTTATTTTACTGTTTTGTTTTAATTTTGCTAAAATGAGTACCCCTGAGAACACTAAGTTGTGTGATTTCACTAGCACGAACAACAATGATTTCATTAGTACACCTATTGCTCCACCTGCTTCTAAAGCAGAATTCTTTGAAATTGAACCTGCACTTTTAAATCTTGTTATGAAAGAGCAATTCTCTGGTGTTAGTACTAATGATGTTGCTGCTCACCTTAATAATTTTGTTGAACTTTGTGAGATGCAAAAGTATAAGGAAGTAGATGGTGATATTATTAAACTGAAACTTTTTCCTTTCTCTTTGAGAGGACGTGCTAAAGAATGGTTAAGGATTTTATTAGTACACAAACTGCTTTTAATAAAACTGTTGAGGATTTTTTTTGGAAAATTGATGTTCTTGCCTCTAAAGTTGATAGTCTTGCTCTTGATGTTGATTAGATAAAAATTAAGAATATGCCTCATGATGTTAAAGAGAGCAAAACTCTCAATGCTATTCAAGTTAAAATTGACAACAATGTTAGGATGCTAGCTGAGTTGCATGCTAGGTGGGAAAGAGAGGATGAAATTGCTAAAAAGAATAATATTGCTAGAGTTTACACTATTACCACCACTAGCAATGCTGAAGTTTCAAATGTTAACAAACCTCCTACTCTTAATGGTAAAGTAATTGGTGTTGGCAATGTCTCTACTTCTATAGCAAAACGTTTAAAATTGCCTGACAACACTGAAACTGTTCTTGATAAAAGTACTGAAATTTTTCAAAACATGGGAGACAATGGTCCCATTACCTTTGATAATAATGATTTTGATTTTGATGGTTGCAATATTTCTGAAGTAATTAAGTTCTTGCAAAGGCTAGTTAGAAGTCCTAATGCTAGTGCTATAAACATGGCTTTTACTAAACACATTACTGATGCTCTCATGCAAGTTAGGGAAGAGAAATTAAAACATGAAGCTTCTATCCCTAGGAAGTTAGAAGATGGTTTGGAGCCCATCATTAAAATGAAGGTGAATGATTTCGAATGCAATGCTTCTTGTCCTATTGTTTTGGGAAGACCTTTCCTTAGAACTGTTGGTGCTATTATTGATATGAGAGAGGGGGATATTAAATATCAATTGCCACTCAAGAAAGGTATGGAACACTTCCCTAGAAAGAAGATGAAGTACCTTTTGATTCAATTGTTAGAGCCAATTATTCTGTTGATGCCTCATCACTTGGAAACACTTGATTCTTACTTTCTTCGCCTAGCTAAAAGGCGTTAAAGAAAAGCGCTTATGGGAGACAACCCATTATTTTATTTCTGCAATTTTTCTTTTCTTTTTGAGTCGAGTTGTTTACTTCTGTAACAATTCCTTTGTATCTTTATTTTATCGCATTGTTGTGCCAAGTGGAGCCTCTAATAGGAAGATGATGCTAGATTTGGATTTCTGTTGTTCACCGTTTTACTTCTGTAAAATCACAGAAAAATTATTTAAATCTGTAATTTTTGTGCGTGATCCTCAGATATGTACGCATCTTTCGTTAGTTTTGAGTTTTTCGATCTGAGCAACGTAAGTGCCTCGAAAAAATTCGTCTTTACGGACTGTTCTGTTTAGACAGATTCTGTCTTTTATTTTTCGCATTCTCTCTTTTACTAGTGTTGAGTGGAATTCTTTTTTAGGGTGAAGAGCTTCACATAACATCAGTGGCAGTAGTTAATGTTAAAAGTAACGGTCATGTTTGTGTCCTTATAGAACATGTGAGTTTTTGATTGTGCACTAACCCTCTAATGAGAATTACTCTGATTTTGGTGTGGCGGAAGTTTTCAAGGGTCAAGAGAGAAGGATGATATAATGTGATCAAGAAGAGTGAAGAGCTTAAGCTTGGGGATGCTCCCATGGATCACCCCAGCATATTTCAAGAAGACTCAAGCGTCTAAGCTTGGGGATGCCCAAGGCATCCCCTTCTTCATCAGCAACTTATCAGGTCATCTCTAGTGAAACTATATTTTAATTCTTTCACATCATATGTGCTTTACTTGGAGCGTCTGTGTGCTTTTATTTTCAGTATTTTATTTTTCTTATGGTCAACTTGATTGGACCCTAGCATTCTTGATTGGGAGAGAGACACGCTCCGCTTTTTCATATGAATACTCTTATTCTTCACTTATACTTGTTGAGTATTCTTATCTAGCTATTGCTATGCTTTTAGCTCCTGTTTTGCATGCATCTCTTATTCAGAGCTGTTAGTTCTTTTAAAGAAAGTACTCTCTTGCTTCACTTATAATTGTTTGGAGAGTTTATGTTGAAATAAATTGATTGGTGTTTGGTTGGAACAGAAAATGTTGCATGTGGTAGATGGTATAATGGAAAAAGCTTACATATTCTTGTAGATCACTTTATTGGATAATTTGATACTTGTCAATTGTTTTGAGTTATCAAGTAGTTCATGTTTAAGCTTTTGTATCATGTAGTTAAAACCTATTAATGAAGAACTACCGTAAAGCTCGTTGAAATTTGGTTTGCATGATTGGTATCTCTAAGGTCTAGATATTTTCTAGTAAAAGGGTTTGGTTAACAAGGAAGACAGTGTAGAGTCTTATAATGCTTGCAATATGTTTTCATATAAGTCTTGTTGTGTCGGTTGATATCCTGTGTTTGCTTCAAATAACCTTGCTAGCCTAAACTCTGTACTGAGAGGGAATGCTTCTCGTGCATCCAAAACCTTGAGCCAAAATCCATGCCATCTGTGTCCACCATAACTACCTATATGTGGTATTTCCTTGCCATTCCAAGTAAATTTTTCATGTGCTACCTTTAAACTATTCAAAAAATTATTACTCCTATTTTGTGTCAATGTTTACCAAGCTCATGAGGACGGGGTGGATGTCTTTATGTCAACTGTCAAACAGACTTTACCACCGGACTAGCGGCATATACATCTGCTTATCCATTAATTTTGCAAAAAGAGCTGGCAAATGGGGTGCCCAGTCCCAATTAATTACAACTTTAACCGCTTAATTCTCTTCACATTTTTGCCCTGATTTATCAGTCAAGCAATGACAAACAGTGAAATATCTGCATGTGTAAACAAAAGAGAAGAGGGATGATCTGCCTTGCTGGTAGAAATAACGTCTTTCATGGGAGCCGCTCTTAAAAGTCTGGTTGGCAGGGGTCATATTGTACTTTCCATTTTCTGATTCGTTGACAATTAACAAACACCTCCAAAACTTATTTTTACTCCCTTTATGATTTCAAAAACTTAAAAAGCTCTAGCACATGATTTAATCCCTGCTTCCCTCTGCGAAGGGCCTTTCTTTTACTTTTATGTTGAGTCAGTTTTCCTACTTCTTTCTATCTCAGAAGCAAACACTAGTGTCAACTTTGGTGCAACAATTTTTATATGCTTGTATATTGCACTTATTATATTGCTTTGTGTTGACAAATATCCATGAGATAAATATGTTGAAAGTTGAAAGCAATTGCTGAAGCTTAAATCTTCCTTTGTGTTGGTTAAATACCTTTTACTTAGAATCTATTGCTTTATGAGTTAACTCTTATGCAAAACTCCTTGATGCTTGTCTCGAAAGTACTATTCATGAAAAGTTTTTGCTTATATGATTCAGTTGTTTGCTCATTATCTACTTGCTAGCAAACTATAGACCATTGACCTGGATCACTTCATTCATAACATGTGCTTTACAATACTATTTGATCAAGATTATGATTGTAGCATGTCACCTCAGAAATTATTTTGTTTTTATCGTTTTACCTACTCGAGGACGAGTAGAACTAAGCTTTGGGATGCTTGATACGTCTCAAATGTATCTATAATTTCTGATGTTCCATGTTGATATTATACCAATTGTTACATGTTTTATATACACTTCATAGCATTTTTATGCATTTTCTGGGACTAACCTATTAACAAGATGCCACAGTGCCAGTTCCTGTTTTCTGCTGTTTTTGTATTTCAGAAAAGCTATTCTGGAAATATTCTCGGAATTGGACGAAACTTGGACAGGACCTCCTATTTTTCCAACACGTACACGGAGTCCAAAGGAGAGACGGAGGGGGGCCGTGAGCCAGCCACACCATGGGGCGGCGCGGCCCCCCCCTCTGCCACGCCGTGGGGTAGTGTGGGCCCCACGGGCGTCTCCAGCCGCCGCCCTTTCGCCTATTTATTCATCTTCACGGGAAAACCCTAGACACCCAAGCCATTATCCACGAAAAGTTCCAGAGACGCCGCCGTCATCAACCCTAGCTCGGGAGGGTTCAGAAGCTCTTCCAGGCACCCTGCTGGAGAGGGGAATCATCACCGGAGGGCTCTACATCACCATGCCTGCCTCTGGAGTGATGCGTGAGTAGTTAATCCTTGGACTACGGGTCCATAGCAGTTGTCGTTGTGGTGAACAACAGATGCCTAGGGGTAGGCTTAAGTTTGGGGCCGATGGACGCTAGAGGATTCGGGGAGGGATAGCGCGCAGAAATGCACGCACGGAAGACAAAAGCACACACACGATCTACCCAGGTTCAGGGCCCTCGTGAGGAGGTAAAGCCCCTACTCCTGCCTGTCTGTCTCAGTATAACGGGATATTGAGAATACAAAGGTGCTCCTCGAGCTGTATGCTCTCTGCTATGGCGATGCACTCAAGGAAGAAGAAGGAAGCTACGGGGAAAATGAGCCCGCCTGGGGCTGCCGTGAGCGTTCCCCCTGGTGCTCCTTATATAGGGAGCCCAGGGGACAAGAAGTGGCCCACAGAACACTATACACGCACTGTAGCTGAAATGACTACTGGGGTCTTGTCAGCACTGTTCATGCATCACGCGGGTACCGTCCTTTGCACTGTGCCTGCATCATGGGAATGGGCTTGTCACATCCTTTCTGTCCTTCGTCTTGTCTTCTAGCGCTTGTCTTTGGAATCTCTGCGGTACCTTCTTATCTTCTCCTGGGTAGCAGTTGACATCTCGCTTCCTGGAAAGGGAGACCAAGCGATGGCCTCCTCGTCTCGGTCCGTAGCATTCTTGAGCGCCCGGCCGATCTAGCAACCGAGATGAGATCTCATCCTTCGATGACGGCCTGGACATCCTGGCAGGTACATGGGCGAAGGAATCGCCTGGAGGCGAGCGACTCGGCCTGATGGGCCGCGAGACGTCGGCCCGAGGTACTGGCGGAGAAGAGGTGGCCCGTCCGGGATGCAGGAGTGGCGGTCCAGCCGGGACGCGGGACCTTGGCCCATCTGAGTCTAGGGGATGCTGGCCTGGTAAGGATGCGGACGCCTCGGTCCAGCCGAGTTGCGAATTAACTCGGCCCGCCCGGGGTGCGCGCTAGAGAAGATGGCCTGCTGAGGCGAGGAGGCCTCGGTCCAGCCGAGTCTAGGATGTATCGGGCCGCTGGGTTGAGGAGAGCCCATCCAAGATAAGTAGATGTCGGGTCGTCCGAGTCTGTTAAAGCCACGCGTGAATCTCGGCCTGACCGAGGCAAGCGTGTGTCGGCCTGGCAGAGGCCCACGGGGAGAGCGGTTGGCCCATCCGGGATATGGCGATTGTTGGCCCATCCGAGGTAAGTAAAACTCGGTACAACCAACGTCGGCCTAGCCCGAGGCGCAGGAGATGCCGACCCGTCCTGCGGTTACTCGTGCGCGAGGGACTGCAGCCCGTCCGAAGTGATGCAGTCTCGGCCCAATCCGGGATTGGGAGATCTCGGCCTGCTCCGAGGCGCGGAGCGCTGCTGGCCCGCTAGTGGCCCGATCCGGGGTTGGAGGATATCTCGGCCTGCCCCAAGGTAAGGACAACTCGGCCTACCGAGGTAAATGCAGTTTTGGGGCCAATAAACGGTATTTCGGTCTGGGCTAGGCCAATGTCGGTCCAAAGTGTTTTTTCTGCTTCCTCCTTTATCTTTTATTTATTTCTTTGGTGCCTCTTCTAATAACTCAATAAAACCACCAACTCTGGGGTACCCGGAGTTACATCCCCGACAGCAGTAGCTAGATGGTTGTCTCTCCACTTTATGCTATCATGTTTAGATCTTGTGAGCTGCCTATCATGATCAAGATCATCTTATTGTAATGCTACATGTTGTGTTTGCTGGGATCCGATGAATATTGAATACTATGTCAAGTTGATTATCAATCAATCTTATATGTTATTTATGATCTTGCATTCTTTCCGTTACTAGTAGATGCTTCGACCAAGTAGATGCTTGTAACTCCAAGAGTTAGTATTTATGCTAGATAGTGGGTTCATGCCTCCGGTAATCTGGGAGAGTGACAGCAACTTCTAAGATTGTGGATGTGCTGTTGCCACTAGGGATAAAATAACCGATGCTTAGCTTAAGGGTGCGCCGTTAGGTCTAATGCATTTGTTTACATTACGCACATTACTTAATGCGATTATCCGCTGCTTGCAACCTAATAGTAATGGGGAACTCGGTATGACAACCTGGAGGTGGATTATTAGTCATAGACGCTGTTGGATAACGGTCTATGTATTTTGTCGTAATGCCCACATGAATATCATAGTTTTCATCATGTCATATATATGCATTGTCATGCGCTCAATATTTTGTCAATTGCCCAGCTGTAATTTATTCACCTAGCATGTTAGTTATCTTTTATGGAGAGACACCACTAGTGAAATGTGGACCCGGGTCCATTCTTTTACATTGATAATACAACCAACTGCAATCATTGTTCCTTTTCATTCTCTGCAATTTACTACTGTTTTCCACACCATACGTTTAATCCTTTGTTTTCAGCAAGCCGGTGAGATTGACAACCTCACTGTTTCGTTGGGGCAAAGTAGTTTGATTGTGTTGTGTGCAGGTTCCGCGTCAGCGCGCCACTGACAACCTTCAGAAGTGATTTCTTACTCCTACTGGTTCAATTAAACCTTGCTTTCATACTGAGGGAAACTTCTGCTACACTGCTTCATACCTTCCTCTTGGGGTCTCCCAACGAACGTGTGATCTACGTCATCAATCGACTCTGTAAATAGAGGAACATTATGGTCTTTATTATTGGAGATGTAGTCTCAGGTATTACAACGATGGCTGAATAGCCTTATTTATCTATGGCTGAGAACCCTTATTTGTGGATACGCTAAGCATAGAAGCGACGTAGGTGTGCGACGTTCCATGGGTTGTGGGAGAGTTCTCTAGTCTTCGCGTGCTTCAGGCGGTATGCACCGCCACCGATGACCTCAGTGATGATGAAGGGTCCCTCCCATGGGGAGGCAAGCTTGTGCACCTTCTTCTGCTTGAGTCACAACACGAGGTCGCCTTCAACGAAGGCACTGGTGCACAGTCGACGGCCGTGGTAGTTGCGGAGGCTTTGCTTGTAGACGGCAGTGCGGGAGAGCGCGAGGTCGCGTGCCTCATCCAATGCATCGATGCCGTCTTCGAGTGCATCCTCGGCATCTGATTCATCGTAGGCGATGACTCGAGGTGCGTCGGATCGCAAGTCATATGGCATGACTGCTTTGGCACCATAGACCCTGAAGAAAGGGGCGTACTGAGTCGACCTGTTGGGCGTGGTTCGCAAACTCCATAGGACAGAGGGCAACTCCTCCACCCAGGCACTTGTTGTGCGCTTGAGAGGCACCAACAAGCATTTCTTGAGGCCGCTGCAAACTAGGCCATTTTCTTTTTCGACTTGCCCGTTGGACTGCGGGAGGGCGACGGAGGCGTAATTGAGTTTGATACCCTGGTCCTTGCAGAAGTCGCGAAACTCATCTGCTATGAAGTTTGTCCTGTTGTCGGTGATTATGATGTGGGAGATCCCAAATCTGAAGATGATAGACCTGATAAAGTTGACGGCAGAGGTGGCAGTCGAGTTTGTGGTGGGTACAGCTTCGATCCACTTTGTGAACTTGTCGACTGCCACCAGGAGATGAGTGTGTCCTCCACGAGATGATTTCCTCAGTGGACCTACCATGTCGAGTCCCCACTGGGCAAAAGGCCAGGCGAGTGGGATTGTCTTCAGCTCCGATGCTGGTGCGTGAGGCTTGGTGGCGAACTTTTGGCAGACCACTCATCTCCTGACGATGTCCTCGGCTTCGCGCAGTGTCGTGGGCAAGTAGAACCTGGCTCGAAAAGCTTTGGCCACCAGGGCTCTGCTGTTGGCATGGTGCCCGCAGGTACCCACATGGATGTCGAGTAGGATAGCCTTGCCGTCTTCGGGGTCAATGAACCGCTGGAGGATTCCTGATATGTTGCGTTTATACAACTCCCCGTTGATGATCGTGTAAGCCTTAGTGCGGCGGGTAATGCGCCATGCTTCCGTCGGGTCCTCCGGCAGTTCCTAGCGAAGCATGTATGCCAAGAAGGGATGTGTCCATGTTGGCTCGATGAGAAGGACCTCTATAGGTCGACCTGCTACGTCAGGTGCAGCATGGTCTGTGGCTGGAGGGTCCGTAGTCCTGGAAGTCGATGTAGAGGGAACCATCGGACGCTTGAGTTTTATCAACTGGTGCTTGATTCGCTCGAGGAAACTCCGGGTGGGACATGAGCCTTTGTCGAGGCGATGTTGGCGAGTATGTCGGCTTCCTCATTGCTAGCACGACCAATGTGTCGCAGCTCACAGCCTTCGAAGTGTCCTTCCATGATGTTGTAGAGCTCGCAGTACGTGATCATGTTTTCTGTAGTAGCGTCACAAGCCTTCATTGTTTGCTGCACGACAAGGTTCGAGTCCTCGTAGATCATGAGGCTAGTGGCGCCGCAAGCTTTGGCCATCCGCATGCCATGTATGAGGGCCTCGTACTTAGCCTAGTTGTTTGAAGGATTGGGGAAATCCATCTGCAGCATGTAGCATAGCTTATCTCCTTTTGGCGATGTCAGGTTGATGCCCGCTCCTCCGCCCTCGTGATTCTTGGAGCCGTTGAAGTACATGGTACATGAATTAGACACGTCTGGCACCCTAGACAGCTGTGTTTCTATCCACTCGGTTGTAAAATCCGGGACTACTTGTTCCTTGATTGCGTTAGGATGCTTGTATGCGAGGTCTGTCAGGGGAATACTTTCTGGGTTAACCCGCGGCCCAGTGCGACTTGACTTACTCGCACGGACGAAGGCCCACTTGGGAGCAAGCCCAATATTGAACCGCCATAAGGGGAAAGATCTAGAAGACATATCCCGGAGGACGTGAAGACCAAGTAGTCTCCGAGTAGGCCTCTATGGATGTATTCCTTATGGGGGAAGTTTCCTTTTGTAAACCTAGCGAGCCTATGTGTATATAAAGAGGACTCGCAGGACTTAGAGCGGGTCGAGCTATCAAGCCCTAAACCCTAGCTCATACGGCGAGTACCAGATCGGATCGCCTCCATTGTAACACCTCGATTATCATATCAATACCAATCTAGGGTAGGCAGGAAGTAGGTCTTTTACCTCACATTGAGGGGGCCGAACCTGGGTAAATTTGTGTTGATCTTTGTTCCTGCAATCCCAAGCTCGGAGATGCTTGACTCGCATAATCCCACACCTACGAAGTCATCTATGACACCTGACGTGACAAACCCACGACACTTGGCGCCCACCGTGGGGCCTGCGGTCAAGAGCGTCACGTTCCGCGCAGGATCCATGAAGGGAGCTGAAGATCTTGTTGTTGGTCATATCATCACGATCAATGGCACACCCTCATCGACGATTCGAGCTGGGGGCCGGAAGCAGATTATTTGGAGACCGGCCACGTCATCCCGTTCGGATCCATCAACGTCTTCGTTGGCTTCATCGGTGGCAGGTCCGTTTGATCGGTCCAAGAAGGCGATCCAGTAGAAGAAGTCGCCGATGACGGGGAAGAATCCTTGGAAAGCATGGACTCGCAAGAGTTTGGGTCCATCATACCTGCCTTTGAAGAAAGTTGCTGGGGTTACCCGCCAGAAATCACATCATCACCAGATCAAGAGATGGCACAAGTCGCGGTTTACATGGCCGGAGGAGCAGGTGCATCAGGAACTGCTGGAGAAACCAAGGCATCGGCACCCCCAAGCAACCCACTTCTTGTACCTGTGTCAGCCACGAACGCCACCCTCCGTGCAATAGAAATTGAGGCCGCCAGGGCCGAGCTCCTATACGAGGTTCAAAGGATGGAAGAAGAGCGCAACAGGCTCGATCAGATAAACCGAGGAATCCAACAGGAGCGGCAGAGAGTAGCCGCGCTGGCTGCGACTCAACAACAGGTTGACCCGCAAACACAGTTGCGCGCGACTCAACCAACAGTGGAAATCCCGCTCACTCCAGCCGCGGGGACGGGAATCCAGACGATTGCGGAAGGAAGGGTACCAACAAATCAAGAGACTCAGCAACAACCAAGGAGGTTTCACACCCCACAGGGCCATTACCAGAACCCTATTGATAATATGTATGCTACGGCTAATATCTTGACTCAGATGGTACCAACAGGCGATGACCCGGTCAATACTGAGGCGCGGCGCGCGATTCAGATGCTAAGTATGGCAGTCCTGCAACAAGCCAATAGGGCGGAGGCCGAAGCGCAGCTGCCCCCCGTACCAGCCACTTACAGAATTACAGCAGAAAGAAGCATCCAGAACAGGCCGCCAGAGGACATGTCAGGAGTCACACAGAGGCAGTAGGAGCAAGTAGCAGAAGCCCAGGCGAATGCACCATTGATACAAAAGCAGCCCGCAGGTAACCCCGCAGGCGCGCCATAGCCCTGTCCTCGCGACTCAAGGGACCGGCGTGTTTCACTGAGAGGATCAAATCGGAACCTTTTCCTGAAGATTTCAAAGGGCCACGCAAGGTGGCAAACTATAACGCCAGCATGGATCCAACCACTTGGCTCAACAACTATGAGATGGGCATGAGCATCCTAAACGCATCTGAAGAGATCTGCGCACGCTACCTAAACATGATGCTAGAAGGACCAGCGCACATATGGCTGCAAAATTTGCCTCCCAACTCTATAAATACTTGGGAGGAACTGAAGGATGCCTTCATTAAAAACTTCCAAGGAACCTGCAAGCGACTCTGCAATATAGAAGATTTAGAGCGTTGTGTCCAGAAGGAAGGCGAGTCAAGTCGCCATTGGATGAAAAGGGTGGCAGAAATAATACACTCCTCAGATAATATACCACCAAGCTCAGCCGTCCTGGTGATGGAGAAAAACTGCATGTTTGAGCCGCTGATTCATAAGCTGGGTCGCATAAAGGATAAAGTCAAGAGCCTCAGCGAGGTGATGGCTGCGGCTAACAAATATGCCAGCTCAGACAAAACCAGAGACACGTCAGACGGAGAAGAAGAGGAGGATGCTACAAAAGGAAAGAAAAACTCCAACAAGCCCCAGCAGTAGCAAATGAACCACAACAACACGAGTCAAAACAAACGCAAAAGCGAAGATGGTCACTCAGGGCTCGTCGCCAATACGCGTGGAGGATTCAGAGGCCAGCGTGGAAGGGGTCGAGGATACGGCTCCCGTCCAATCAATATGCAAGAAGTTTTCAACCGGCCATGCGACCTTCATGCGACAGGTGATGGACGGCCAGCGGACCATACAAAGGCGCAATGCCATTATTACAAAAAATGGAAAGAAGAGAGCCAACACAACGGGGGGAATTCCCATGAAGGAAACCCTAATGCGGCTCATAACACAAACATTGGGCAGCACGGCACGAGTAACCCTAGGCAGACGGGGCAGTATCACACAATAGTTATCGATACCTCCAAAAGAGAAGAGAAATTGAGTCGGAGAAGTCAGCAGGTGAACGCCGTGATACCAGCAACACCCGCTTGGTTAAGGTGGTCGGAATACGCGGTAACCTGGAGTCGCGACGACCACCCGCCACAGGTATGGGAACCTGGTAAGTTGGCACTGGTTGTGGCACTATACGTTGCAGGATACAAGCTGACCAAAGTGCTTATGGATGGAGGAAGCAGCATTAATATCTTGTACTACGATACTTTCCAGCGTCTAGGACTCAAGGATTCCAGCCTGCAGCCCACGTCAACAGTATTTCACGGCATTGTCCCAGGAAGGTCTGCACGACCAGTGGGGAAAATAACCCTAGGGGTAACTTTTGGAACAGAAGAGAACTTTAGAAGTGAATTCCTAAGCTTCGAAGTGGTAAAATTCCAAAGCCCATATCACGCCTTGTTTGGAAGAACGGCCTTTGC
The DNA here is from genome assembly GCA_947311845.1 of Poa pratensis. Lineage (NCBI taxonomy): Eukaryota > Viridiplantae > Streptophyta > Magnoliopsida > Poales > Poaceae > Poa > Poa pratensis. Next base: position 2,344,478 of record CAMZMU010000095.1, on the reverse strand, counting down.
TAAGTTTATGACCAGGCCATGCTACGTGTACCTGCAGCTGAAGATACCAGGACCAAAAGGGGTCATCATAGTGTACGGAGATAGAGAAAAAGCAATAGAATGTGAGAAAGGAGATGCGGCTTTCGCAGAATCCGCTTGTGCCGCGGAAGAACTAAAAGGTTATAAGTCGCAGGTGGACCCAAGCGATATGAGTGTGGTTACCACGCCATCTGCCGAGCCACCAATGAAATTCAAAGCGGCCCAGGACACTAAGCAGATAAATCTTGTTCCTGGCGACTCATCCAAGCAAACTAGCATTGGAGCGCACATGGAATAAGAGCAGGAGAAGGGCAATAGGAGAGGAAATAGCTCGCTTGCTGGCTGCAGGATTCATCACAGAGGTATACCATCCGGAATGGGTGGCAAATCCCGTATTGGTTATGAAAAAGAATGGTACGTGGCGAATGTGCGTTGATTACACCAGTCTTAACAAAGCTTGTCCAAAGGATCCATTTGCTTTGCCAAGAATCGACCAAGTAATTGATTCAACTGCTGGGTGCGAGCTGTTATGCTTTTTGGACGCCTATTCAGGCTACCATCAAATCAAGATGAAGAAGGAGGACCAAGAAAAACGTCCTTCATCACACCCTTCGGAGCTTTTTGTTACGTCAGCATGCCCTTTGGGTTGAAGAACGCAGGTGCGACTTACCAAAGATGCATTCAGAATTGCCTACATGAGCAAATAGGTCGCAACGTTCATGCCTACGTGGATGATATTGTGATTAAATCGCAAGTTAGCCAGGATCTTATTGGTGATCTAGCAGAGACATTCACAAATCTCAGAAAATACAACATGAAGCTCAACCCCACAAAGTGCGTTTTCGGAGTACCAGCAGGAAAGCTATTGGGATTCATAGTATCAGAAAGAGGCATTGAGGCCAATCCTGACAAGATAAAGGCCGTGATGGATCTCCAAAAGCCAGAAAAGATAAAAGATGTACAGCGGCTTACTGGTTGCGTAGCAGCTTTGAGTCGCTTTATATCAAGATTGGGAGAAAAGCACTACCTTTGTACAGACTGTTGAAAAAATCAGACACCTTCGTTTGGGACGCAGAGGCCGACGAAGCTCTGACAGCCTTGAAACATCAATTGACGAATGCTCCAGTTCTGGCGGCTCCAAAAGATAAAGAGCCAATGCTACTATACATAGCGGCAAATTCCCGCGCTGTGAGTGCTGTCATGGTTGTGGAGAGACAAGAAACGGGAAAGGAATACCCTGTCCAGAGACCAGTATACTACGTGAGCGAAGTCCTCACAGCTTCCAAACAGCGTTACCCACAGTGGCAGAAGTTGGTGTTTGGAGTGTTCATGGCGAGTCGCAAGCTGAAGCACTACTTCCAAGAGCATCCAATAACTGTGGTGAGTTCAGCACCATTGGCAGATATCATTCGTAATCGAGAAGCTACTGGAAGAGTCGCTAAGTGGGCGATCGAGTTGGGACCACATCACATCAGTTACGAGCCGCGCACATCAATTAAGTCGCAAGCCCTTGCAGATTTTATTAACGATTGGACAGAAATCCAAGTTGCTCCTAGCATGGCAGAAACCAAATACTGGACCATGCATTTTGATGGGTCAAGACAGTTGCAAGGCTCGGGGGCTGGAGTTGTTCTGACATCTCCCAAGGGAGACAAGCTGCGGTATGTGTTACAGATACACTTCAACTGCACAAATAACGTGGCGGAGTACGAGGCACTGCTTCATGGTCTACGTATAGCAAAGGAGATGAACATCAGTCGTATACGCTGTTTTGGCGATTCAGACTTGGTGGCACAGCAGGTCTCCGGAACGTGGGACAGCAAGGATGCGAACATGGCTGCATATAGGAGAGAGGTGGACAGAATTGCTGGACATTTCACTGGATACCAAGTTGAACATATTGATCGGAGACAAAATGAAGCTGCGGATGCCCTGTCTCGGCTTGGATCCAATAGACAGTCAGTCCCACCCAATGTTTTCCTGGATGAACTGCACAATCCATCAGTCAAACCTCCAGCAGAGATTGACATTGCAGAGCCAGAGGATGATTCAACTTTAGTCGCAGCCCTGCATGAACAGCCAGGATGGACAGAGCCATACATGGCATATTTAAGTCGCGGAGTGCTGCCGGACGATGAAATTGAGGCGCGCAAAATCATACGACGATCAAAGGCCTATACAATCATCAACAACGAATTATACAAGCGCAGCGTATCAGGAGCATTTCAAAGATGTGTCTCACCAGAAGAGGGACGAAAAATCTTGCACGAAATTCATTCAGGCGATTGTGGCCATCATGCTTCGTCAAGATCTTTGGTGGCAAAGGCGTTCCGACATGGATTCTTCTGGTTAACAGCATTAGCAGACGCAGAGCAAATTGTCAGAGTGTGCGATGGATGTCAAAGATACGCTAGGCAAGATCATATGCCAGCCCAAGCACTTCGCACAATACCCATCACATGGCCTTTTGCCGTATGGGGTTTTGACATGGTAGGGCCTTTCAGACGGTCTTCAAACGGAAAAACTCACCTCTTAGTCATGGTGGACAAATTCACAAAGTGGATAGAAGCAGAACCTGTGGGAGATTGCGAGGCTGAAACAGCAGTCAAGTTCTTGAAGAAGGTCATATTCCGCTTCGGTTACCCCCATAGTATCATTACAGACAATGGGAGCAACACCTCTGAAGGGGCTACACAGATATTTTGCGCAGACAATGGGATAAGATTGGACCTCACGTCAGTAGCACACCCGCAGAGCAATGGACAAGCTGAGCGAGCTAACCAGGAAATTCTCCATGGAATTAAGCCGCGCCTTATTGAAAAGGTCGAAGCATCTCCAGGATGTTGGGTGGAAGAACTGCCAGCAGTACTGTGGAGCTTGAGAACAACCCCTAACAGATCCACAGGATTTACACCATATTTCATGGTCTATGGAGCAGAAGCAGTCATGCCCAGCGATATCATACATGATTCACCAAGAGTTGCGGCTTACATCGAGACAGATAATGAGATAGCTCGGCAAGACTCGGTGGACACATTAGAAGAGGTTAGAGACTTGGCAGCATCAAGGTCAGCAGTATATCAACAAGACTTGCGACGCTATCATGCCAGACGCATCAAAACCCGCACCTTTCAAGAAGGCGACCTAGTACTGCGACTTAAACAAGATCACAAGGGAATGCATAAGCTGTCCTCTCCATGGGAAGGACCCTACATCATCAGCAAGAAGCTAAACAATGGGTCGTACTACCTGCTGGATGTAAGGGAAGAAAGCAGCGAACGCCATGATTTCGAGGATCGTCTCGAGGCACCTCGCCCTTGGAACGTCGCACACCTGCGACCGTATTATACATAAGAAAAGGCTAATCAGAGCCAAGCATCATCCTTTCCAGCTTTATAGCTGAGTATCATCACAGCCACTCAGGGCTAGAACTTCAACTTTGGTCGCCACCTAGGCGCGACCTATGCAACATCTGATCGCCACCCAGGCGCGATCGACCCTTGTATCAGAAACCGGCTGCCACCTAGGCGCGGCCGTAAACTTTGTATCATCTCTGGTCGCCACCTAGGCGCGACCGACCCCATGGATCACCACTACGCGCGATCCAACCCTATGTATAACACTCGGTTGCCACCTAGGCGCGACCTTATGTGTCATCATAATCAAAGCTTATCATAGCTTAGCCTATCATGGCAATATCATTATGTTTCTTGGGGTCTTTGTTACCCTGAAACAGCCGATTTATTGGCAATTATCAAATTTACCTTAAGTTGGATTGCTACTCGCATTATGTGGCCAAAGTACTGGGGTGTGGCGTCAATCGAGCTTGATTGCCTATCATGGCCGCTCTCGACCCTGAACACACATATTCCTAGGAAATACTGAGTCGCGCGAGTGCCCACTTAAGGATTCAGATGGCCTAACTAGAGGTCGATGTACTGCTTATAGTACGGCAACACCAATTACAATTACTTGTAACTTAACAATTGTTTTATTCATGATATCAAGTTACAGGTGATGACCTTCAGAGTTCTCTGAGAAGAATTGAGATGATTACCACATAACATCCTCTCAATCCTTGGGGGCTATATCATATTATCATCAAAAATTTGAAGATAGATCGTCATCAAGTTCTGAAGCTATCAGGATACTCTAAAAGAAGCTCACGAAGTCAGATGATCTTCCAGGTGCGAGTCAAGGCCAAACTTGCACAATTATAAGTCGCGAAACAAGGAAAAGCGCGGCCTAAGCATTCAAGATCAAGAAATACTATGAAGTTCAGGCCACGCTTGGGGGCTAATGTCGGGGGAATACTTTCTGGATTAACCCGCGGCCCAGTGCGACTTAACTTACTCGCACGGAAAGGCCCACTTGGGAGCAAGCCCAATATTGAACCGCCATAAGGGGAAAGATCTAGAAGACATATCCCGGAGGACGTGAAGACCAAGTAGTCTCCGAGTAGGCCTCTGTGGATGTATTCCTTATGGGGAAGTTTCCTTTTGTAACCTAGCGAGCCTCTGTGTATATAAAGAGGACTCGCAGGACTTAGAGCGGGTCAAGCTATCAAGCCCTAAACCCTAGCTCATACGGCGAGTACCAGATCGGATCGCCTCCATTGTAACACCTCGATTATCATATCAATACCAATCTAGGGTAGGCAGGAAGTAGGTCTTTTACCTCACATTGAGGGGGCCGAACCTGGGTAAATCTGTGTTGATCTTTGTTCCTGCGATCCCAAGCTCGGAGATGCTTGACTCGCATAATCTCACACCTACGAAGTCATCTATGACACCTGACGTTACAAACCCACGACAAGGTCTCTGGGCCCCAGCTCAATGACCCATTTGGCGACTCGGCCTATCGCGTCAGGGTTGGTGAGGATATCGGAGAGTGGCGCAGTACTGACCACCGTAATCGGGTGCTCAGCGAAGTAGCGGACGACATTGCGTGATGTCATGAACACGCCATAGGCCAATTCTGATAATGCGGGTACCGCTATTTTGATATGGACAAGACCTCGCTGAGGTAGTATATGGGCTTCTGCACGAGATGGGCATGGCCTTCTTCTAGGCGCTCAACGACGAGCACGGTGCTAACTACCCGATTGGTAGCGATAACATAGAGGTACAAGGGCTCTCTCTCACGAGGCGCGACTAGTACTAGTGGTGTTGCTAGTGCATGCTTGAGATCTGCGAAAGCCGCCTGGGGTTCTTCTATCCACTCGAAGGTGTTGTACTTCTTCAACAATTTGTAGAATGGGAGCGCTTTTTTGCTCAGTTTGCTGATGAACTGACTGAGTGTTGTGACCCGTCCTGCTAGCTTCTGCACCTCCCGTAGCGTGGTTGGCACCGACATCGTCAAGATGGCTTCTATCTTCTCCGGATTTTCCTCGATACCCCTTGCTGATACGAGGTATCTGAGGAGCTGCCCGTCTGGAACGCCGAAGACACATTTTGTTGGGTTTGAGCTTGATGTTGTAGCGATTAAGCGCGGCGAAGGTCTCGCGCAGGTAATCAAGGAGCGTGTCCTCTTGCTTAGTCTTGATGACGATGTCGTCAACATAGACTTGGGTGTTGCGTCCGATTTGGTCCTTGAGGCAGGACTGCATCATGCGCTGATACGTAGCACCGCGTTCTTGAGCCCGAAGGGCATGGTTGTGTAGCAGTAGACACCATAGGGTGTGATGAAGGCTGTTTTCTCCTCATCCTCGACTTTAATCCTGATCTGGTTGTAGCCCGAGTAGGCATCTAGGAAGGACAGATGCTCACAGCCAGCGGTCGAGTGGACGAACGGGTCGATTCACGGCAGCGGAAAGTGGTCCTTTGGGCAGCACTTGTTGACGGAGGTGAAGTCGACACACATGCGGAGGATCTCGGTGTGCTTCTTCGGGACCAGCTGAAAGTACAAGGATGTCGCCTAGAGGGGGTGAATAGGCGATTAAAACTTTTCTGGTTTAGACTTGTTAAGGAGTACGTCTCGTTGGAGAGGTGTGAACCAACACAATGGTTCAACAACCACAAAGGTTTCACCTTCTTCTCCGATAAAACCGCACCACAAAGGTTTGGTTCACCTTCCACTATCGGAATCCTTCGAGGCAGAAATCCGGAGCCTTTCAACAACGATCCGGGGCACAACCCACAACGGGATTGGGAGCTCCTGAACAGCTACAAGTGACCACACAAGGGTCTCAACCACCACATGGGCGTCTAGGGTCCAAAGACCCAAGAGTAACAAGTTCACAAGCTTTCAACTTCCACGAATCCTCGTGGAGAGCACAAACCGATGCAATGAAGCAATGGCAAGAGCACAAGTGCTCAAATCCTTCACTCTCAAATCCCACCACAAGCAACTAATGCTTATGGGGGGAGAAGAGAGGAAGAACAAAGAGGAGATGCACCAAGAACTCCAAGATCAAGATCTACTAGGTTCCCCTCACTTAGAGGAGAGATGAAATGGATGAATATGTAGATCTAGATCTCCTCTCAATTTCCCTCAAAGATATGCAAGAATCATGGGAGGGAATGAGAGGAAGGCAAGCTTTTTTCAAGGGTCAACAAAGGAGGAGAGAGGGGAGAAAAACTTGCTCAAGAGGTGTGAAGCAAATGGGGAAGAAACCCCTTAAAAAGGCTCACTGAAAAAATAGTCGTTGGGCTGAAAAGGAGGCCGGTCGAGCTGGCCTGGGCGCGCCGGCCTGTGGCCCGGCCTGGGCCAGCCAGGGAGCCGGCCTGCTCCCCGAGCCGCCCGGCCTGGAGCCCGGCCTGGGACGGCCAGGGAGCCGGCCTGCTACCTGAGCCGCCCGGCCTGGAGTCCGACCTTGGCTGGCCAGGGAGCCGGCCTGCTACCCGAGCCGCCCGGCCTGGAGCCCAGCCTGGGAGCCGGCCTGCACAGAAAAACACATTCTAGAATCCATATCTTTTTCAATAAAACTCCAAATGAGACGAAACCAACTTTGTTGGAAAGATAACGACGAAAGCTTTCCACACCGAGAACGCAACAAGTTTTCCATCCGGACTCCGTTTTCAATGATCTTGGGCTTGCTCTGAAGATAATCACAAGCACTACAAGATCATGCATATACACATCATAGTCCATCATGTGAGGAGGATAACACAAGAGGAGTGATTGACCTCTCCACAAGAGACGAACCAGTAAAACCTCCAACATCAAAAACACCACAAGATATCCAAATAAAATCCAATTTTGATGAACTAGAGCTTGGTATGGAGATGAACACAATCTCTAAATTCTCACATGAATAAAAGCCACAAAAGAACCAAGAAAGATGATATGCCAAATATGCAAAGGTTTGAGCTCTCCACAAAGGTGCGATCAAGTTAATCACTTGAGAGCCCCTCTTGATAGTACGCCGTCTATCCTATAACCCGGTCTCCTACTAACACCACGAGACTGGTAAAATAGAAAACCTATCAAGATCATACCTTTGCCTTGCGCATTCCACTTGAGATCGATGATGACGATCTTGACTCTCTCAAGTTGGAACACCTTTCTTGATTGTGCTTGCTAGCACATGCTTGATGAAGACTTCTCCAAATACTCCCCCATACACCATTATGGGAGAGCCTTGCTAAACTCCGTCTTCATGAATCCACTTGCACTTCATCTTCTTATCTTGATATAGATGATGGCTTGGAGATAAACATGAAGTTCACTCAATCTTCTTTTCCAAGCCATGCTTGCAATAAGCTCAACTCTTCACATGACCATTCTTCATATAAACCCTTGGATGAAACCTTGGTCACCATGAAATCTTCTAGAGTCCAACACATGAACTCCAATCTTTTTCTATGGACAAGATCTACAAGTATATCTCAATGCAAACATTAGTCCATAAGGATTGTCATTAATTACCAAAACCATGCATGGGGCAACACATGCCCTTTCACCAGCACCGAGTTAGCAACTCAGTCTGATTTCTTGATCTCCCTGATGAACTTGGCGTCGAGAAGCTGTCGGTTTCTTGCCCGATGGCGATGCGTTTCGGCTCAGAGAAATGGCGCATGGATTGCTTGACAGGTCTTGCATATGGGTAGACTTGGAGGGTGTGCTTGGCGAATTCCCTGGGTATACCTGGCATGTCCGCGGGACACCAGGGGAAGATTTTCCAGTTCTCACGGAGGAATTCGACGAGCGTGCCTTCTTATGCAGGAGACAGACTCGATGACACGAGTGCCTTCTTGGAGACATCTGTCGGGTGCACTGATGCGCCCTGGTGTCGTTGGTTGCGCTGAATGCGGCGTTGGGTGCCGGTTTCTTGCTCTAAGGGAAGAGAGTTCGGTCGTTTGTCAGTGAAAGATCTTCGAGTTGTTGCTGCATGCCAAACATCTCCAGATCTTGCTAAACTCGCGGTCGTAGTTGTCTGAGCGCTGGAAGTTACTGTCGGCCCAGTGAGAACCAGGGTGTGCTGGGCCTGTCCTCCCACGGCTCTCGACACTCGTTGGCCAATTTCCACTAAGGACCAAGCCCACGGCTTGGAGAGACTTGCGAGGGAAATCGCCTCGCGGGGCTCTAGAGGCAGCGGAGGCCTATGGAGGCCCTATCCACCGCAGCCCCCTCTTCAAGGTGATCTCCCCTGGAGAGAGGTCAACGCCAAATCCTCCACAGGGCGCCCTAGCCCTCGTGGGGATTGCTTCGCTGCAAAGCAACCTCTGCAGAGTGCACATGGGCTCTGCAGCGGCCGCAGAGTGACGCGCGCCTCTACGCGCGGTGACGACGACGCCGCAGTTGCCATTCTGGTGATTAAAAGAGTCAACAAAGCTGCGCCATTCGCACCGGACTACAAGGTTTTCCTCTTTGGTGATAAGGGGACCGGCCGGTGCTACGCTCCACGGCCAACGTCACTGTGGGCATCCCCACGTTCCTCTACAGCCCCAGCTGGCCTTCCTGCATGGACGGTCATTTCTCTGCCACAGGCATCAGTTTTATGCCCATGGACCGCATCCATGGACAGATGGGCTGAGGTGCACCGTGCTCCCCCTTCTGTCACCATGTGGTAGCCCTTCTGCGGCGCAAGCGCAGGGAAGAGGCCCGGGGCGCCTATAAAAGGAGGAGGTGCACCACCGTACCAAAGGATCGCATTCTCATTCTAGCATAGCTACTTACGCACAAGGAAGAAGAACCACAGTTCCACTCCCTTGTGCACACCACTGCCAAAAGAGAGCCCTCGGCAAGCTCATTGTACTGTAACCTCCATAAGCAGTGCAATACAGACAAGCAGGAGTAGCGTGTTACCTCCACACGAGGGCCGTGAACCTGGGTACGGGCTGGTGTCTATCTCTGTCGTGATGTCCCTCCTCATGCTCGACGAGCACCGTCACCATGCAGGTTGAGTGTTGTTTGACCAACGTGTTCAGCCCCTTACATGAACTCTCTTGGTGAGCTTGACTATCCCTATTTCGTGGGAGTCATTCTCTGACAGATCGCGAGGCGGCCATGGTGGAACGCCAAGCAGCAGTCCTGGAGCGCGTGGCCCTTGAGACCACGCTGGCCGATCAGTGTCAGGAGCTTGCTGACCTCGAGGTGAAGATCGTCGCGGACTCTGAAGTCGTGCGGAAGTCCCTGGACCAGCACCGCACATCCTTGGATGCCCGTGAACGAGCACTGGCGGCGTGCGAGGCGGAGGTGATCAAGCGCGAGGAGCAGCAGCTTCAGGTCGACAGGGAGCTGACCACGCAGCGTGCGGACCTTGAGGCACGGGAGGGCAACCTGGCCAAGGCCATTGGCAAGCACGGCAAGGAGGTGGCCAGGCACAAAAAGCTTGTGGAGAAATCCAACGAGAAGCTCGCCAAGAAGAAAAAGGAAGCTGAGGAGGAAGCCGCCACCAAGCTGAAGGAGTATCGTGTCTCCGCCGCCCAAGAATACGCTGGGAAGTTCAAGAAGCAGGAGGAGCGCTTCAAGCAGCGACGCGAGGAGGACAACGCCCGCATCTTCCAGCTGGAGCAACTGAATGCCAACCTGAACTCCCAGGCGAGGCGCGCCAAGGATGGTCGTCGCCGCGCGGAAGAGCTCGCAAACGTGCAGATCAAGACCTCGCCTCCCTGATGGCTGACATGAAGGAGCTGAACGCGCAGGTGGGCCCTGCTGTGGAGCGTGTTGTAGAGGCTGAGCACAGCGTGCAGGCGGCACGGGTCTTGACGCAGCAGCGGGAGCGCATGTTCAAGTCCTTGGTGACTCGGGGAACACTCTCGCGGGGCAGCTAGGAGTGGATGCCCCTGCGGTTCCCGTTCATGGGAACGCTGACGCCGCCACATACCTGCCTACTTCGATCAGCTCTTCACCGCGCTCGAGGGCCCTGTGGCGGAACTTGGCGACGTTGTTGATGAGGAGTGCCGCAAGCTCTTGACAGTGGCGATCGATCGCGTCTTCGCCAACCTCCAGCGCCTTCAACCCGGCTTCGACTTGAGTCAGTGACCGAGCCCGTCGAGGGGACCAAGCCTTGGACCTTTCCAACTCGGTTCGAGAAGAAGTCAACGATTACGTCGACCGCTTCAAGAGGGTTGAGGCGGAGCAGGCCGCTGAGGAGGATGAAGGCGCCAAAGAAGAAGGAGCTGAAGAGGACGGCGATGGTGAACCTCTGCCTAGGCCGCTCCTGCAACAAGACGCTTGATGCGCAGCTATCTTTGTTTTAAGACTTGTTTTAATCCATTCTGGTTTGTAAGACACTTTAATCGTGCTCTACTATGTGTGTGTCCCTCGATGGGCCTTTTCCCTGTTCCATGTCTTTTTTCGCTCTACGTCGTCAGGACCCATCTCTTTGCGCTATGACTCCGCCACTGCGGTATGCCGGAGCGTGACTCGGCAAGGCCGGGGGGTGTTTAAGGCTTGGAGAGGTAAGGGCTCTCGAGTCGCGGTGCTCGAGGGCCCCCCTTTGACGCACAAGCAGTCCATGGAGTGTGAGAGAAAAAACCCGCTCGAGGGACGACAGATGCTCGTGAGAGGGAGGAAAAACTCCTGAGGGCGAGCGCTGGACTTAGCTTTGCGAGACTTTGGCCTCGTAGAGGGCGTTGGTTTCCCTGATGGTGCGCTTCCCTCTTGAGGCGGAGCGTGGCTTCACGAGCTTGGGGGGACTCTTGTTCCCTGTATTGGTTAGAGAGGCAAACCCAAAGCAAGTACATGGTAGTAAAACTCATGCGCGCTTATAGGTTTCCTCATGAGTATCTCGCGAGGAGAGTAAGTACCAAGGTCCTTTGGTGAGGTGGCGTGTTTGGGAGCAAGCCCATGGCCAGAGCTCTTTGGGAGGTAACAGGCGTGAGAGCGTGCTCACGTGTTAGAGCTCGGATCCTTTGGATTTTGCGGTGCTGTTGGGGTGCTCTGAGGCACAGTCACCGTACTCAGCCCCCGCTCGCGAGGTGCGCATGGGGAAAATATGAGCGCGAAATGAACTAAGATGATGAAAAGTAAAACTCACCACCAAAATATTACACAGCGGCGCCTCAGCGCAATGTTTCATTGAGAAACGAATTGGTTCATTACACTTGGTATACCAAGATAAAGTTTTCCATGTCGAGGCATGGGGACCACATTCAGTGGCTGAGACTCTTCACGGCCTGCGGCGGCACGTTATCAGGAGAGCTCAGAGGGGCTGGCCCTCGGGAGGAGAAGCTTTTGTGAAGCTTGGAGGTGAAGTTGTGTGCTTCCCTCTAGAGACAAAAAATGTCTGGCGTGACTATGATCACGGGTAGAACTTGCGTAGATGCGCGATGTTCCATGGATTCTTGACCGGATGCCGTCCTCCGTTTCGAGGCGTACCGCGCCAGGCCTGGCGATGTGTGAGACCCTGTAGGGGCCTTCCCACATGGCGAGAGCTTGTGGAGACCTTCCCTGGAGAGGATTCTCCTGAGGACGAGGTCGCCTGTCTCGAGAGTGCTGGACGTATGTGGCGGCTGTGGTAGCGTCGCAGGTCTTGCTGGTACTTGGCTGCCCTGAGGGCGGCACGGCGGCGCAACCCGTCAAGGAGCAGCAGGTCGTCGTGTGGAGGTCTGCTTGATCGTCCTCGTTGAAGGCAAGGACCCGTGCGGATCCATGCTTGATCTCTGTGGGGAGGACTGCTTCAGCTCCATACACGAGGGCAAATGGCGTCTCACCAGTGGGCTTCGTGGGGTTCGTGCGGATGGACCAGAGCACGGACGGGAGTTCGTCTATCCAGCCCTTGCCGTAGCCCTTCAGGCGATTGAAGCTTCTTGTCTTGAGGCCCTTGAGGACCTCAGCATTTGCTCGCTCGGCTTGGCCGTTGCTCTGTGGGTGAGCCACCGAGGCGAAGCAGAGCTTGGTGCCGAGGCTCTCGCAGTAGGCCCTGAAGATGCCGCTGGTGAATTGTGAGCCATTGTCGGTGATGATGCGATTTGGCACACCAAAACGGCAGACCAGGCCTCTGATGAATTTTACTGCTGCTGGCCGGTATGCTGCGCACTGCTTCAACCTCTGCCCACTTGGTGAACTTGTCGACTGCCACGAAGAGGAACGGTAGCCCCCTTGCGATCTCGGGAAGGGTCCCAAGATGTCTAGCCCCCAGACCGCGAAAGGCCACGAGAGCGGGATGGTTTGGAGTCCCAGTGCAGGCTGATGGACTTGCTTGGCGTGGAACTGGCACGCATCGCAAGACTGGACGATGGTGGTGGCATCTTGAAGCACTTGGGGCCAGTAGAAACCGCTCCTGAAGACCTTGCCTGCCAGGGTGCGTGCAGAGGAATGGTGGCCACACTCTCCACTGTGAATGTCTCTGATCAGCATGCGGCCTTCCTCGGGGGGGACGCACTTGAGTGCAATTCCATTTGGGCGCTTGCGGTACAGGTCTCCCTCGAGGATGTAGTATGACTTGGCTTGTCGAGCCACTCGTTCCGCCTCCGCGTCTTCTCGGGAGGACTCCCTTCAGCAGTAGTCTTGAGTTCGTCAACCCAGCCTGTCTCTTGATGCACCATAGCCAGCAGCAGACGCTCCCCTGAGGATGGACCGCAGTTGGGTGCCCCACCTACAGGAGGTGGTGGGAGTACTTCGTCTGTGCTTGTGGCTGCTGCTTCTTGTGGCTGCTTTATGGACGCCTTGGAGAGTCTCTCTTCAAAGACGCCGGCCGGCTGGGCCTGCCTTCGTGATGCTCGCTTGGCGATGTCATCTGCCTCCTGGTTCTCCTTCGCGGGATGTGCATGAGCTCCATGCCCTGAAGTGCTTCTCGAGCTTGCGGACCTCTTCAAGGTAGGCGGCCATGTGGTCGTCTTTAGGCGTGTAGCTCTTGTTGGAGAAGTTAACCAGGAGCTGGGAATCACCCTTTATGAGTAAGTGCTTGACGCCAAGGGCGATTGCGGCTCTGAGCCCGGCGAGGAGGCCTCATACTCGGCGATGTTGTTGGAGATCTTGTCTATTGTGAAGCACAACTGGATGGCGTAGTAGAGCTTGTCACCTTTTGGTGAGGTCAGGACAACGCCAGCCCCACCATTGCGGCAGGCGAAAGCTCCATCGAAGTGCATGGTCCAGTGGCTTGGCATTGTATCTCCGATGACGCGGTTTCTTCTTCGCGAGGCTCTTCAGGAGTTGGGTCTGTCCACTCGGCGACGAAATCCGCCAGCGCTCTCCCTTTTATGACTCTTGTGGTGTCGAAGCGCAAGTTGAATGGTTGCAGCTCGATGTTCCATCCTGCGACGCGATCAGTGGCGTTGGGGTTGCGCAGGATTTGCTCCAGGGGGAAGACGTGACCACCGTGATGGGGTGGCCCTGGAAGTAGTGGCGCAGCTTCCTGGAGGCGATGAGGAGCGCGAGGAGGAGCTTCTGCTGCACTGGGTACCGCTCGCGAGCATCTCGCAGTACAGTACTGACGAAGTAGACTGGATGCTCGACGAGGGTCGTGATGGTGCGCAGCGTCGGCTCCCTCGAGAGGCTCCTCAGGACCTTTGGCGAGGTTTCCTGTGGAGGAGCCTCGGCAGGGGTGCTTGTAGTAGACTCGACTTGAGGCTGTGGGTCTGGCACTGGGTCTGGAGAGACTGTTCCTCGTCGGGAGGTTCTGGACTTGGTGTGGCAGTGCTTTTCTTGGGGAGAACTGGCTCTTCTCTTTCCACCACCAGGACGGCGCTTGCAGTTTGTGGAGTGGCTGCTAGGTACAGCTTCAGATGCTCGCCTGCCCTGGGGGCTACCATGACTGGTGAGCTAGCCAAGTATTTCTTCAAGTCCTCAAATGCTTTGTCTGCCTCTGGAGTCCACTTGAAGGTGCCGGATTTCTTCATGATCTTGAAAAATGGCAAGGCTCTCTCGCCGAACTTGGAGATGAAGCGGCCTAAGCTGGCCATGCATCCTGCTAGGCGCTGCATGTCCTTGAGGCGGCGAGGTGGCTGCATGTCTTCTATAGCCTTGATCTTGTCAGGGTTTGCTTCTATGCCGCGGTGGGACACGAGGAACCCGAGGAGCTTGCCTGAAGGCACCCCGAAGACGCACTTGGCGGGGTTTAACTTGATGTTCACCTTGCGCAGGCTGGCAAAGGTTTCCTCGAGATCCTTCAAGAGAGTGTCTCCCTCGCGAGACTTGACCACGATGTCGTCGACATAAGCTTCTGCATTTCTTCCCATCTGAGCCCCCAAGGCGATCCTCATGAGCCTCTGGAAGGTGGCGCCGGCATTCTTCAGGCCAAAGGGCATGCAAGTGTAGCAATACACACCACAAGGGGTGAGAAATGCTGTTTTCTCCTCGTCTTCCTTGGCCATTTGATCTGGTGGTAGCCTGAGAAGGCATCCAGGAAACAGAGGAGATCACAGCCGGCGGTGGAGTCCACAATCTGGTCTATCCTTGGCATGGGGTATGGATCCTTGGGGCAGGCCTTGTTTACGTCTGTGTAGTCGATGCAGAGCCGGCCTCCTCCATTGGGTTTTGGGACAACCACACCGTTGGAGAGCCAAGTGGGGTGGGCAACTTCTCGAATGATGTCTGCTGCTTTCAGCTTCTCTACTTCTTTGATGATGAACGCTTGCTTCTCGGGGGCTTGTTTCCGCGCTTTCTGCTTTACAGGGCGTGCGTTGGACACACGGCTAAGTGGTGCTCGATCACCTCCCTTGGTACACCGGACATTTCTGACGGAGTCCATGCGAACATGTCAGAATTTGCCCGAAGGAAGGCGACGAGCGCGCTTTCCTATTTGGGAGGCAAGCCAGCGCCTATGGTGACGCTAGCCCCCGAGCCCTCAGCCCCCGAGCCACTGGTGCTCAGCGACACCTTCTTTGTAGATGCTTGCTCTTGAGTGAACAGCTGCTTCTTCTTCTTGGGCCTCTCGAGAGGCTCCATGTCCTCGTCAGCGGGGAATGCCATGGCAGCGGCCTTGTAGGCGAGGGCGCGCTCGTAGGTGCCCTTGAAGTTCGCGACGAATTGCTGGCAGAACTCCTCCCACGAGCAATGGAATCCTCGGGAGGTTCAGGAGCCACGACAAGGCAGAATCCTGAGGGCGTGGGAGAACCACTTGGCCATGACCTTGTCGTCTCCCCCCGCAGCTGGATGGAGGTGGTGTAGAGCTGCAGGAACTCGATGGGGGTTGTTCGTGCCGTCGTAGCCTTTGGGAAGGGCAGGCCTAAACTTCTGCGGCCAGACAACGCGACGCAGGTTGCGGGTGAAGGCCGCGCATCCTGTGGCGTACGAGGCAATACCACCCTGAAGAGCTCAGCGTTCTGTCGCCCCGCTTGGCTGATTTCCTCGACGATGGCGTCTGGAGGTCCTTCTGGCACTCCATTTCCACCCTCGTGTCTGGAGGAGTCCGCTGCACGATTTGGCAATCGCGTGGCGAAGACGCGTGGGAGGCAACTTGTGGGCCGCAGTTGGAGGCGGACCTGGCGGAGGCGGCGGCGGAGACGGCGGCGGAGGTGCGCCATGCGCGGCAGTCCCTGCACGTCCGGAGTTGTGGTGCACCAGAGAGCG
This sequence comes from Poa pratensis, assembly GCA_947311845.1. NCBI lineage: Eukaryota > Viridiplantae > Streptophyta > Magnoliopsida > Poales > Poaceae > Poa > Poa pratensis. The sequence continues at coordinate 2,328,560 of CAMZMU010000095.1, read as the reverse complement.
CGACGTCGCTGGAGCTGCGCGCGGTGCAGCGCGATGTCGACGAGGTGTTGGAGCGGCCGAGCTAGTTGTCGTGCGCTTCGGCAATGGGGCGGGTAGCGGAAGAGCTCCGCGGCATGAGCAGCGCGGGTGCGGACTGGGCGGGACGCCCAAGAGTGGAGGCATTGTGGCGCTGGAACAGATGCGAGGACTCAGCATCCTCGCCGTGCCCGTGGTCGACGTCTTCGTCGAAAGCGGTCGTCGTGGTGGCCGTCATCGTCCTCGGGGTGCTCCACACGCGGCTCAGCGGTGTTGCGCCCCGAAGCGCAGCTGGCACGAGGATGGTCGCGGGGGTTGGTGGCATTGGCAGCGGGCTCGGTTGTAACCCTGCCTGATGCCCGCCGGGTGGCGCGCGCTGTGCGAGGGTCTGCCATGGTGCAGAGGTCGGTGAAGGTTGAAGACGCGCCTCAGCCCCTACCTGGCGCCAATTGTCGGAGAATGACTCCCGCGAAATAGGGATAGTTAAGCTCACGAAGAGAGTTCGTGTAAGGGCTGAACACGTTGGTCAAACAACCCTCAACCTGCACGGCGACGGTGCTCGTTGAGCATGAGGAGGGACATCACGACAGAGATAGACACCAGCCCATACCCAGGTTCACGGCCCTCGTGTGGAGGTAACACCGCTACTCCTGCTTGTTTGTATTGCACTGCTTATGGAGGTTACAGTACAATGAGCTTGCTGAGGGCTCTCTTTTGGCAGTGGTGTGTACAAGGGAGTGGAACTGTGGTTCTTCTTCCTTGCGCGTAAGTAGCTATGCTAGAATGAGAATGTGATCCTTTGCTACGGTGGTGCACCTCCTCCTTTTATAGGCGCCCCGGGCCTCTTCCCTGCGCTTGCGCCGCGGAAGGGCTAACCACATGGCGACAGAAGGGGGAGCACGGTGCACCGCAGCCCAGCTATCCATGGACGCGGTCCATGGGCATAAAGCTGATGCCTGTGGCAGAGAAACCACCGTCCATGCATGACGGCCAGCTGGGGCTGCAGAGGAACGTGGGGGTGCCCACGGTGACGTTGGCCGTGGAGCGTAGCGCCGGCTGGTCCCCTTATCACCAAAGAGGAAAACCTTGTAGTCCGGTGCGGATGGCGCATCTTTGTTGACTCCTTTAATCACCAGAATGGCAACTGCGGCGTCGTCGTCACCGCGCGCAGAGGCGCGCGTCACTCTGCGGCCGCTGCAGAGCCCATGTGCGCTTGCGGAGGTTGCTTTGCAGCGAAGCAATCCCCACGAGGGCTAGGGCGCCCTGTGGAGGATTTGGCGTTGACCTCTCTCCAGGGGAGATCACCTTGAAGACGGGCTGCGGTGGATAGGGCCTCATAGGCCTCCGCTGCCTCTAGAGCCCCCGCGAGGCGATTTCCCTCGCGAGTCTCTCCTAGCCGTGGGCTTGGTCCTTAGTGGAAATTGGCCAACGAGTGTCGAGGGCCGTGGGAGGACAGGCCTAGCATACCCTGGTTCTCACTGGGCCGACACGATCTTCCTCCGCGGCCTGGCGCTCTGCCCGGAGCGGCCCCAGGGTCTCTTGAGCCTCGCGCACCGTGCTCTCGCGGACTTCCTTGGCGAAACGCAGCGCCTCCTCACGCTGCGCCTGCATGGCCTCGTTGCTGTGGCGGCAGCGCTCCACATTCTCGTGGAAGCACGCCCAGGCCTTCTCGAGATCGTCATACTTCTTGGCGAGCTCAGCTTCCTCGAGAGCGAGTTGGGCCTCCAGCCCATCCAGCGCACTCCTCGCCAGGCCGAAAGCGGAGCTGCGACGAGCACGCTCCAGTTCCTGCCGCCCAGGACCAAAGCCCAGGAACTCCCACGAGGCGTGGAGGCTCCCACATCTGCACTAGGCTCAGGGGCAGGGGATACGTGCTTGGGCCAGGGTCAATTCTGGCCTGGGGGCTTGGGAGCGGGCCCTCTCCGCCACTTGCGCGGCAGGCACCAGCGCCGTCGCCTTCCAGCAACGTCTCCTCTCGGGCTTCGGGGGCTGGGGAAGCTTGCCCATCCGTCACTAGGTCCGCCGCAGCCGCGTCCGCAGAGGCCTCGAAAGAAGCGGCCGCCCCCTCAGGTTCTGTGCTTGGCGGGGGCGGCGGAGGAACATTCTCCTCCATCTCAACATCGGCGCCTTCCCTCGCCGGAGTGTGGCTTCCCGCCGCCTCCACGGCAACCTCCTTTGCCGCTCCGGTGGAGTGACTGGGCGTGGCGGCGATGGCGTCCTCTCGATCGTCCCCTCCTCGCGGCGCTCCTCCGCATGAGGAGACGAAGCGGTTGCCCCGACGGGAGGCACCACCACACAGGCTCTGAGGCCTCCTCCACCACAGGCCCTGTGGTCTCCTCTACCACAGGCCTCGTGGCCTCGTCAGCAGCCGGCTCCATGGCATCCGTCGCCTCGGGCCTAGCAGCCTCTTCAACTGAGGGCTCCACAGGCCCCTCAGCGGCGGTTGTGGCGGCGCCCCGAACCTCCGCGGCCTTGCGGAGCCTGCGGCGCTTCGCCGTCACCAAGTCCCTGACAAGCAAGCAAGGAAAGTCTTCAAGAGGGAACAAGGGTTTTTCATGAGTAATAACAAACAAAGGAATCAATCCTTACCCAGATGCCTTGGCGCGGGAGTCAACCCACACCGTGTTCGACGACCGCCACGGCTTCGACGACGCTGCACCGGACCCCTCGAGGGAGCCTCCGGGCTCTTGGCGGTCCTGTCATGGATGGCCTTGGAGTGGGGCTCACAGTGCCCCGAGGCGCCTTCCCCGTCGCTGTCTTCTTCCCCTCCGTGCTTGGCGCGAAGGGACCACAAGGAAATCCCCGTCCCCGCTGGACGAGATCTCCAGGACGTCTTCCTCGGGAGGCGCAGGCTTCGAGGAGCTCGCCTCCCCTGCCAAAGGTTTCGCTCCTCTAGAGACAACGCGCGGATCGGCGTCGGATGCGGCGGGAGATTCCGCGGACCAGTCCTCTTCCACCACGGGCGCCGCAGCCTCCTTCGTTTCCTCCCCTGCAAGACCTTGAGGGGTGAACTCCGGCATCAGCTCCAGGATCACGAGGCGCTTCTTCGGAGTGATCTGATGGAGGGGCCTCGCGAGCTCGCTCTTCGGCACAGGAACCTCTGGGGCAGTGAAGAGGATGCCCATGATGGTGGCAATAACGTCTGGGGTGTGGGAGCCGCAGTGCAGCCGCATCGGATCCGCTGGACCAGAGTACATCCACGCCGGCTTCGTATGCTTCTGGAGAGGAGCGATGTGGCGCCGCACGAAGTCCTCAGCAACCATCTGCCCCGTGAGGCCCGCTTCGCGGATGATCCTCATGCGCACAACCAAGTCAGCAATCTTCGGGCTTTGGAAGGGTGCGCTTGACCAGTTCGAGTTCTTCAGCGGCGGCGCCTCAGGGACCTCGAAGAAGGGGTTCTGCGCCTTGGCGTCCACGATGAACCAACGCTGGCGGAAGTCGTCCACCTTCTTCGTCACCCGCGTGACGGGCTTGTCGCCGTCCCAGGACATGGGGATGTAGATGCCCCCCATCCCATCCGCAATCCGGAAGGACACGCAACCGGACCGCTCGCCGGGCGCCGTGGAGCGGAGCGCGTAGAAGCTCCGGAAGAAGGCCACGGAAGGCATCACCCCCAGATACGCCTCGCAAAGATACGCGAAAATGGCAAGGATCAAGATGGAGTTGGGGTGCAGATGCAGAAGTTGGATCTGGTAGAAGACCAGAACCTCCTCCAGGAAAGGGGAAAATGGCGGCACCAAACCGGCGAATATGGTCTGGAAGAAAATGGGGTACAGCCCCGCCGCGAGCTTGCCAAAGCGCGCCGCCTTGAAAACGGTGGCGCCGTGTTCGTTGTTCTTGCCCGCGACCGTCAGCCTGATCTTGTCCAGCGCCTCCGTCGTGTGGATGCGGGTACCCACGAGCATTGGCGCGAACTCGTCCTCCTGCTACGCCCCAGCAGGGTCGCTCAGCATCGCCGCCTTATCCTTCTTGGGACCCATGGTCGAGGAAGAAAGGGCGGAGGAGAAGCTCGGAGAAGAAGAGAGAGCACCGGAGCCAAAGGAGCGCAGAGGTCGAGAGCAAGAAAACGGGGGCGCAAATGAAGCAGCAACAGCTGCCTGAACCAGCGCTGTAGGCTTTATATCACCTCAGAGCAGTTACCAAGACATGGTGGGCCCCGCCACTACGCCCGTTACCATCGAGGAGAACGTGTGGCCGCGGCGCCTAACTGCTCTACACGTGTCTCGGGCCGGCCGGACACTTTGGGCCCATGACGATTCGCCTGCGTCCACTGGACTACATCGTGCCCATCATGGGCCCGGGGGCTACTGTCGGCCCAGTGAGAACCAGGGTGTGCTGGGCCTGTCCTCCCACGTCCCTCGACACTTGTTGGCCAATTTCCACTAAGGACCAAGCCCACGGCTTGGAGAGACTCGCGAGGGAAATCGCCTCGCGGGGGCTCTAGAGGCAGCGGAGGCCTATGGAGGCCCTATCCACCGCAGCCCCTCTTCAAGGTGATCTCCCCTGGAGAGAGGTCAACGCCAAATCCTCCACAGGGCGCCCTAGCCCTCGTGGGGATTGCTTCGCTGCAAAGCAACCTCTGCAGAGCGCACATGGGCTCTGCAGCGGCCGCAGAGTGACGCGCGCCTCTGCGCGCGGTGACGACGACGCCACAGTTGCCATTCTGGTGATTAAAGGAGTCAACAAAGCTGCGCCATCCGCACCGGACTACAAGGTTTTCCTCTTTGGTGATAAGGGGACCGGCCGGCGCTACGCTCCACGGCCAACGTCACCGTGGGCACCCCCACGTTCCTCTGCAGCCCCAGCTGGCTGTCCTGCATGGACGGTGGTTTCTCTGCCACAGGCATCAGCTTTATGCCCATGGACCGCGTCCATGGACAGCTGGGCTGCGGTGCACCGTGCTCCCCCTTCTGTCGCCATGTGGTAGCCCTTCCGCGGCGCAAGCGCAGGGAAGAGGCCCGGGGCGCCTATAAAAGGAGGAGGTGCACCACCGTAGCAAAGGATCGCATTATCATTCTAGCATAGCTACTTATGCGCAAGGAAGAAGAACCACAGTTCCACTCCCTTGTGCACGCCACTGCCAAAAGAGAGCCCACGGCAAGCTCATTATACTGTAACCTCCATAAGCAGTGCAATACAGACAAGCAGGAGTAGCGGTGTTACCTCCACACGAGGGCCGTGAACCTGGGTACGGGCTGGTGTCTATCTCTGTCGTGATGTCCCTCCTCATGCTCGACGAGCACCGTCGCCGTGCAGGTTGAGGGTTGTTTGACCAACGTGTTCAGCCCTTTACACGAACTCTCTTCGTGAGCTTGACTATCCCTGTTTCATGGGAGTCATTCTCCGACAGTTACCGCTCACAGTTATGGGGCCATTGGGTCCGGCCATCTTCATCTTGAGGTAAGCATAGTGCGGGAGAGCCATGAACCTAGCGAACATCGGTCACCCCCGTATAGCATGGTATTGCGACTTCCAGTCGACTACCTCGAACTCGATCATCTCCTTTCTAAAGTTAGTAGGTGAGCCGAAGATGACTTCAAGTGTGATTGCTCCCAGGGGGTAGACTGCCTTCCCTGGTACTATGTCGTGAAAGGTGTTATATGACTTGGCTAGGTTAGTCAAAGACCGGTTCATGCCACGAAGTGTGTCGGTAAAGATGATGTTGATGTCGCTGCCGCCGTCCATGAAGACCTTGCTCATGGCGTATCCACCGATTTGAGCGTCGAGTACTAGCGCCGCATGGCCTGGGCGCGGTACTTGAGGTGGATGGTCCTCCCGAGAGAACGTGATGCTAGTCTCGGATCCCTTAAGGTACTCTGGTACGGCCGGCGGTGATGTAGTGGCGTACGGAGTCTTCAAACGGCCGAAGGCCTCCCTGAGGTCGATTCGTCAGGGAGTCTTCGCCATCAGCCCACTCGTTTGCAATTTGCATAAGGTGGGCAATGGTTTTGGCTGCAAACGGCCGAAGGCCTCCCTGAGGTCGACTCGTCGCATACCGCGGGTGAAGGCGTAGACGGCATTTTCTTCCGAGATCTTTCCTGCGGAGTTGCGCAAGAGGGTCCAACGCTGGATGTACTCGCGTAATGTTTCGTCTCCTTGTTGCTTGCAGGCACGTAGTTCCTCGAACGTTGCGGGGTGCTTGTATGTCGCCAAGAAGTTCTTGATGAATTCCTCGCGGAAGTCCACCCAGGTGATGTACGAGCTACGGGGTAGGCCCTTGAGCCAAGCGCGGGCGGAACCCGTAAGCATCAGTTGTATGTACTGCATGGCAGTAGTGGTTGTTCCTCGCTGGCAGGTGACCGCCGTCAAGTAATCTTCAATCCAGAGGGACGGATCCTGCAGACCGTCATATCTGCAATTTTATGATATGAGCTTGAATCCCTTGGGCATCCGAGTCTCGCGGATGTGGCGAATGAAGCATACGGCCCTGCAAGACTCGAAATCTCCCTCCGAGTAGGAGTCTTCGCTGATTGCCTCACGGGCAGCTCGCTTGGAGCGATTTCTGTTGACTGTCTGTTGTGTGATGACGTTGTGTGTGTCCTCACCCTCTGCGAGGTGATATTCGTTGTCGTAGTGCTAGACGTCACGGTCCTCCTGGTCTCGGGTGGCGTGATCACGATTGCGAGTTTCGCGGTCGCCGCGGTTGCGGGTGTCGCGGTCGCGGTCGTCGTGGTCGTGGTCGCGTGTAGCGTGGGTTCGCGGTTCTTGCCGTGGGCATCGTGGAGGTGACTTGTCAGCTCCATTGGTTGTACCTTCAGTCGTCCGAGGAGCCTCGGGCACGAGTGCTGCTCCCGCCATGCCCAAGGACTTGATCTGCTGGCGATGCAGCGCTGCCTTGGGGTCGTCGTCTGGAAGCTGCATCGACATCAGGTAGGTGTAGACCGACATAAGGGCGCCGGTAGCTATTTTGGGGACGGTAATTCCATCCTCATCCCAAGTCATGAAGGAGTTCTCCAGGTTGCAGGTCACTCCAGCTCTTTCGGTCTCAGGCATGCGGAGTATCCGAGAACGATGTCGTGGGAGGTCGGTGCGCCCTGAGGATTGGACAGCAGAAGCGGCCCACCTAGCACTCGATATGCTGGCTAGTCTCCTGCGCTCGGCGAGCGATTCCTAGGCTTTCCTTAGCTTGAGTTTCTCCTGCCACAGGAGGTATTGGTGCGCCATGAGATCTTCGCGGGTCGAGTCCCCTGTCATGATGGTGCACTCACGGACAACTTTTGTCGCCTTAGCCGCCATTGCCTTTGAGATGATGATCGTAGTGTGCCCGTCTGGCATGGTCACCGTGATGGGATAGGCCACCTCCGGGTTGCAAGCGGCTGCAGTCGCAGATGCCTCGAGTGCTCCGTTATTGGTGTTTCCCTCGCCCCGATCACCATGTAGACTTGCATCGGGGCGACACACGGGGTGCAGTTTCCACCATCATTGCTGCAGATGTCGTTGAAAGTGGCGTCGGAGTCGATGGTGATGTCGACCGGCGGGTGAAGTGTGCCACAGTCGACGCAGTAGGCGGACTCGACAGCCGGCTCAGCCTCGCATGATGAGTCGAAGGAGGTTGGTGCAGAGTTCGATGCCACGGCCGAAGGAGAAGCGGTCGATGGAGATGCAGGTGACGTGGTCGATGGAGGCGCGGGTGCCGCTGCCATCAAACAAAAAAGTCTGTCAGGCGGAACGAACCCCACTCGTTGACGTAGAAGCGTAGATCGCGAGTGCGGATTGAATCCGAGGGAGCCGAAGTAGATCGGTGTCTGCCGTATCGGTGAGTTGTCGGTTGTCGATGAAAGAGATGACGATGATGAAGCCGCCGAATCCGTAGGTCCAGCGCTAGTCTTTCTCACAGACGGCGCCAATTGACGTGGGGGTACCACGGCAAATCCCATGGTTAGATCACCTAGGATTTCATGAGAGAGGGAAGAGGTTGGTAGCGCTGGTAGATTCATCGGCTGACAAGCAAGGAGTTTACCCAGCTTCAGGCCCCCGGAGGGTAATACTCTACTTCCTGCTGGTCTGGTATTGATCTCGAGGTGTGTACATGTTACAATGGCGATCCCAGCAAGAGATGCGATCTCGCTAGGGTTTGGTGTATGGATGAAAGCGTACCCTAGATCGGCGGCCCTCCCAGCCTTTATATAGTAGCCTGGGTCTCGAGGATTCACTACCGATTAGATTTAAACGTAAGTAAAGTGCAAACCGCCTTAGACTAATCTTGACTTGGTGCGTATGCCTTGCGATTGGGCTTCCTTTTTGGGCCCTCATCATGGGCTTCTGTTGGCCCACCCTGTAGGCCTTAGTCTTGCCGCGCACCAGGTATGCATAAGGTGGCACACCGGAGGGTATATCCACGTCAGCCGGCAAACCGGTTCGAGGAGAAGGGGAGAGATGCGGCGGCGCACGGACAAGAGGAAGAAGCGGGGCACGGCAAGCAGCCCAGAGGAAAAGCAGAGGAGGAGGAGGAAGACCTGAAATGGTTGGGTTGGTGTGAAATGGTTGGGTCGGTGTGGGTGGGCCCGCTAAGGACAAGCGTCGCACGTACAAACTGGAGGACGCGGCGCGTGTATCGTCTGACTGTTTACTACTCCCTCCGTTTGGAAAAGGATGTCACAAAAATGGTCTATCTCTAGTTCATTATTGTGACATCCTTCCGAACGGAGGGAGTACTAGACTTTTCATTTTTATAGGGAAGATCACACAACGCACGACTCCCACGGTGTCATTCGAAGAAAAAATAGCCTCCCCCTCGCCGTCGTCGAGTAGCGCGCCCACTCGCCCGCCGACAACACCCTTTCCTTCCTAGCGGTTGGCTATTGCTCCTCCTTCTCAGCTACTCCAGTGAAACGTGTGAGAAATCGGGTCTAGATTCGGTCTGTTGCCGTTCAATATCGCACGGATTTCATCTCTTCCCCGATTCCCCTCGTGATTCTTTTCCGTTTCTGTTTAGGTGCGGTTCTGAAGTAGTTCGTCATCACCATGATTTGTTTCAGTTACATTTTGAATTCCTACAGTAGGCTTTGCGGTAGATTTGTTTCAGTTACATTTTGAATACCATGTAAATTCACACATGGTTCGATTTTAGATTTTTGTGATGCAATTTTTGATGGTGTGCGATGGGGTCGTATGTTCATGTATGTTGGTTCATATCATTTTTTTTCTCTCCTGAATTAGGGGCTGCGTGTTTAGTGGTTTAATTTGTGTGAGGTGCATTTCTTCATGATGTATACTATAGAGTTTGTTATTTGTACACGACATGCTCTGCTCTCTTCATTTTTTTAACTCTAAGTACTCTCTCCGTTGACTGACATAAGGCACACTGGACTCATTTCAATTTTGACTACATACATACTAATATGAGTGAATCTAGATACATTTGAATGAAGAAAATTAAAATGATGGATTCAGTGTGGCTTATATTAGTGAACGGAGGGAGTCTCAGTGTATATGTTGATTGATCGACATGGAGTGGTGAAGCCATCTGATGTTTGAGGCCGAGCATCTGCCTTGTTTTTATGTTGTTATATAATACTCCCTTCGTTTCTATATGTAAGGTGTATAAGTTTTGGCACGGAAATTAAAGAATGCACGTGGAGGAAAATATTACACCAGGTTTTGGAAAGAATTATTTTTGGCTAATTGACGTCGGGGAAAAGAGGAGTTTGCATGGGATAAGAAAACATAGATGGGTGGTGGAAAGAAGTACACCCTATATATCGAAAAATTTCTCAAAACGTTAGGCACCTTACATCAAGGAACCAAGGGAGTACTAGGCTACTACTTCTGAAGCACTGTTTTTCTGAGCATACACTTCATCCCTGTTTTGCTGACTTTTTAAAAATGCTTCATGGTTTTGTATAGGAGCTACCAGCCTACCACGGTTTCATTGATCCACTGTATCGATGGCAATGGGTACCCATTACCCACATATCCAGTGGGTATTTACCCATTCGGGTAAGGGTTTAGTAAAAAAAACTTTACCTATGGGTAAGCAAATGGTTAAAAGTGTGTACCCAGTGGGTATTGCAGGTGCGGGTATGGTAACGTAGTACCCATACCCGCATACCCACATACCCATCTATTTTTGTTTTTGACATGTAGGTCTATGGTACATAGGATTATTCTTGAGAAAAACCCTCAAAATACTAATCGGCAACGTAATTCTCGCTTATTTCCCATACGTGCAGCCACTTAAATTTTATATATATTGGCGGAGGCGAGCTCTGCGTGGATGAATGAGTTGTTTGTTGTTCAGTTTCATATACATTGTGTTATTTTACTGTTTCCAACTATCATATAGGTGTGCCGTTTGACGAATCTATGGATTAATGATATACTATGGATGAATGACTTGTTTGGTGGGTATACCCACGGGTTTTAATACCCACGTGGGTGCGGGTATGGTACAAAATCTACACCCAGACGCTGGTGTGGGTACGGGTGTGGTTAAGATACGATGACGCGGGTGCGGGTTTGGTTAAGCTCTACCCAGACTCAATGGGTGCGGGTGCTATCGGGAATCCACGGCTTGAAACACACAGCTGCGGCCGTGCGCCCGATAACACTCGATAACATTTACCGCGCTCCTGTCCTTTAGTTCTTACCCAAACTAGGTAACATGGCGCAGCGACACGCCGTGCCCCTGACGACAATTTTATCGAAGTTGTACTTAATAAATAATCTCTTTTAGGCAAAAAAAAACATTGAAATAATATAAGATTTTATATCTTAGTCCTAGTAGAATTACCAAAACATAACTCATGGAGGGTGTGGTTGGCGCTATGCACATTATATGAGATGAAGCAAATGATACACTGTACAGTAATTTCTCACTATTCTTCCCTTCGAGTGCAGCTGCAATATATGCCATAAAAAAGGTAAACAAAAAATGTATATGATGTGATTCATGACTGGACCAAACAATGGTCAAACAGTTGCCAACCAGTTGCATCAATAATGAAACATAATCATCCTACACAAAATCGCTTGTCAACAATAATAAATTAAACCAATTTCAACATTTTCTTAGTTGAAACAACATGAGTTCAGAGTATTTGCCGCCCTCTCGGGAAGCAAAGACACACTAATTAACATATGTTATCAAATTTATTTCTCAATATAATGCAAATGTAAATCCACAATATACAAATCACTATTGTGATATATCGGTTACGGGGTATCTAAGAGAATATGCAAACAATAGAGAAATGTTCAAATGAGTAGCATTATATATGTTTCATCTGAGAGCCACACATCTACTTGTTCTTTATGTGTTCGATGGTGTGGCTTCTCAATGAACTTCTTTCTTTCCCACAAACACACTCCATAGTGTTGTAGGACCTGATGGACTTTACATCGCCTCCTTCGACTCTGCCGTAATTTTACAATACACTGAGAGCAGATTCAATAAGACATCTATTCATGTACCATATATTGCATACATAAAATTTCTATTGAACAAACATTATGTAGTCTGACACAACAAAAGAATCAACTGCTATGTAAAACGCTCCAGAATCAAACCATTGGTATCTCGAATCCTTATATATACTTATCTAGGTACAAAGGAAATAATGTATGCATGCTAAGTGTGACAGGAAAAAGAGAAGGATTATCATCCACGTGTGTATGAGTTTAATTGCCACCAAACTATCTAAGATTTACATCCAGAAAGCAGGACACACCATGTACTGCCAGGTTGTAACAACATCTTGGGAATTGAAAGAAAACATTGTACATTTTGTTTCCACATATGAAAATAATTGGCACGGTGAAAAGATTGAAAAATTAATTGGCAGCGCACCATATTGCAGCATATGAGAAAACATTGAATTTTGTTCACTTGTAAAGAAGAGACCATCAATTAATTTTAAAAAGACAGTTCTTACAAATGTGATTCAAACTACAACTAAAATTAAGACCGCTGATTCAAATAACATCGAACATACTACCTATCTGTTGAAAAGTGCATTTATAATGGAGGGCATAACCAAAGTTTATATCTGAATTTTGGCTGAGACTTAATGCATTTACCTTGAGCGCCCTCAGATTTTCCCCTTTGATATTAAAACCTTGTCAAAAGTATTGCGCCCTTTGATCCTCTATCTACCTTGGCATTGTTAATCTCTTATAGAATCTTGGACATCCTCTGCCAAATAAATATAACACATACATAAGTACCTACAAACTAAAGCTTGTGAGAACAGGATGCAGTGGCATCGTATACTAAGAGTGTTACTTCTATGGATTGTAAAGGGAAATATTGATGTACAAAAATATCCATCTTTGACTCTTCATACTACAAAATGATTCTTTTTTTATCAAGTGTAATACAAAACCAGTGTGCCTGGTAGCGAGGTATGTACGTGTCCATAAATCCCATGCTATATTTCACTACTCTATCAAGATTCTTAAATAACAGAAACGAACGAACAATTCCCTTTGTACTTGATTCTATCAAGGTTCATGATGCAGTATGCCGGTACTGTTCTATCGACAAAATTAACGGGCATGACACCGCCTGGCATAATGATTCTGAGTGAACAGTTTCATAGAACAACCATAACTGACAGTACCTTGGCATGAATTACAGTGTCTGTTCTAAACACATTGGTATGATATGATGTTAACAAAATCCCAGTTCATCTAAAACAAACTTTACTACTATCATATTCATCCAAAATTCATGTATTTATGAGCAATTTTAAAATAACATGGTTGCAGCTCTAGTAATGCCACTGTACGTACACATATACATGGATACTTGTATGAAGTATGAACTAATAGATGAGGTATATGAAAAATTCAAAAGGTATTGACATGGCCGTCAGCCATTGTAAATAGTCAGTTGAGGAATTCCACATTCCAATAAATCAGATCAGACACTAATATTTGACGGAACAAACTTACCAGAAGGTGACCCCTTTGTGGAAGGTTTACCTGGCCGAGGTCCACGGCGAGCTGGCGGAGTTTCGGCTCCGTCAGGCCGACGAGCGCGTGGCAGGAGGTCTCTGGCGACTTGGCCGGAGCGGCGGCGGAGCGCGTGCGGAGGGGAGATGGAGGAGGCTGGAGACGGCGTCCACGCTTGCGTCCGGCTCCCGCTGCTGGAGGGGAAGCGGAGGAGGCCGATGACGGGCAAACGACGCCCGCCTCCGGATCCTGCTGCACGAGGGGAAGTGGAGGGGGGACCGACGACGACGCACGCGGCCGCCTCCTGCTGCTGGAGGGGAGATGGGTGTAGGAGGCAGCGACAACGCCCACGTGTTGCTGGAGGGTAGGCGGAGGAGGGAGCGGTGGGAGAGCGCCGGCGGCTAGCCGTATTTCGTGCGGAGGAAGAGCGGGGAGGCGGCGTTGGAGGAAGAGGCGAGGGAGAGGATGGGGGGTAACTGGGAGGCGGCGTTGGAGAGGAAGCGAGGAAGAGGAGCGGGGGGCGGCGGCGCGAGGAGAAAGGGGCCACAGGAGGGGACTGGAGGAGGAGAGCTTCGGCCGCCCGACGGCGAAGCGGCAGGACGGGCAGAGGCGACCGGGAGCGAGCGGTTTACGCTCTTCTCCGTGTGCGCTAAAAACCGTGCGCGAGGGAGGTCACTGGTTGGAAGCGGGTGGCCGCTCGCATGCCTGCTCGCTAATTTTCGTGCACAGAGAGAGGAGGTGACCGGCGCGAGCAGGTGGCCGGCCGCGGGATGTGTCAAAATTCGTGTAGCTACAGTAACTCGCGGCGTGGGGCGATTCTGGGCGTCAATTCGGCAGATCGGACGGCCGGAATTTTCTGGACGACGTGGAACGCTGGAAGAGGGGTGGAGATGTCCGTCCTTTATATATAGAGGGTATTGATCTAATTTGGTTTCCTGGTGGTGCGTTCCTTTCCTTTCTTCCACCGCCACCACATTTCCTCTCGCCGAATTTCCTTGTTTGAAATTCCACTAATTCTCTCACCGACGCCTGAGCGCGGCGCATTGTTCCGAGGGACGCGAAATCCCGGGGATTTGTTTCTTGGGGGAAAGGGGATGGGGATCTGGTAGAACGAGCGGTGCGCGGCGCCAGTCGAGGAACATAACATTACGAGGAGGAGCCATGGAGGCCAGCGCCGGTCTAGTCGCCGGCTCCCACAACCGCAACGAGCTCATCGTCATCCGCCGCGACGGCCATCCCGGGGTACGTGCGGCAGGAGCTGCTCAGCCGCGGAATGTCCGGGGACTGTGGGTTTCGGTTAGTGTTGATAATCTTTACTACTGTATTAATTTGTGGGTGCAGCCGAAGCCGCTATGGCAGCACAACGGGAAGGTCTGCCAGATTTGCGGAGACGACGTCGGGGTGACGCCTGACGGCGAGCCGTTCGTGGCGTGCAACGAGTGCGCCTTTCCCGTCTGCGGCGACTGCTACGAGTACGAGCGCCGCGAGGGCACGCAGAAATGCGCGCAGTGCAAGACTCGTTTCAAGCGCCTCAAGGGTACCGCAATGCCGCGCGCTGGTCCTGCCCTTGTCGCCGCCGAACAATTCGTCTCGTTTGATTCCTTCTGTTAATTGCAGGTTGCGCTCGTGTGCCCGGCGATGAGGAGGAGGACGGTGCCGATGACATAGAGAATGAGTTCAATTGGAGGGATGACACCCAGTATGTCACCGAGTCCGTGCTTCATGCCCACATGAGCTACGGAGACCTGAATGGCCATGAGCTTTTCCAGCCCGTCCCTAATGTTCCCCTTCTCACCAATGGGCAGATGGTACCGGCAATTTCTGGATTACTAGATCAGATTTATCTCTTGTCAGAATGAATGCTCAATTGCTTGTTCCATTGTGCTTGCAGGTTGATGACATCCCGCCGGAGCACCACGCTCTTGTGCCGTCTTTCATGGGCGGCGGGGGAAATAGAATCCTTCCGCTTCCCTGTGCGGATCCCAATCTACCTGGTGCATGCCTACTTTAACAATCATCAACTACAATTTTGTTGTGATGATCATTGAATAGAGTCAGATAACGGTATTTTCTTGCAGTGCAACCAAGGTCTATGGACCCGTCCAAGGATATTGCTGCATATGGTTATGGTAGTGTTGCATGGAAGGAGCGGAAGCAGGAGAGCCTGCACCAGACGAGGAATGATGGTAGCGGTAAAGACTGGAATGGTGATGACGATGATGCAGATCCACCACTGTATGATCCTGTAAATTTGGTTTTACCTATATCATTTTAGTTTCTGTTTAACTGACCTTTTTGTACTGTCTATTCCCAACCTTTCCATGGTATGTTCTAGCATTGGGATGTACTAGTAAGTATGTAAAACATGAGTAGCTCTTCAAACTTTGTTATAGAATATAAAAGGAACTACATGTCCTATTTACCTTACCTGGACCAATGATGCAATTACATAGTTTGGAACTTCAAGATTGAGTCTTTCACTAATAGGTTTCCTCTTGTATTTTTTTTAAATATTGTTGCCCTTTTATTTGCAGTGTGTTGTATACTCAATTACTGTCTGTTTGTTGACCTTTTTACCAGAATGGATGAAGCTAGACAACCGTTGTCAAGAAAGATTCCGATTTCTTCAAGCCAGATTAACCCCTATAGAATAATTATCATAATTCGGCTAGTGGTTCTGGGTTTCTTCTTCCACTATCGAGTAATGCACCCTGTGCATGATGCATTTGCTTTATGGCTCATATCTGTAGTCTGTGAAATCTGGTTTGCCATGTCTTGGATTCTAGATCAATTCCCAAAGTGGTTTCCTATTAAGAGGGACACTTACCTTGACCGCTTGTCACTGAGGTTAGTTCTGTTGCATCCTAATTGCACTTCCCTTCTCTCTTTCTGAAGTTTTGGGACTAATTTGTTATTTGCATAGGTTTGACAAGGAGGGCCAGCCTTCCCAACTCACACCAATTGATTTCTTTGTCAGTACCGTTGACCCTTTAAAGGAACCTCCTTTAGTCACAGCAAATACTGTTCTATCTATTCTGGCAGTAGATTATCCAGTTAATAAGATATCGTGCTATGTTTCTGATGATGGCGCTGCAATTCTGACATTTGAGGGATTGTCGGAAACATCTGAATTCGCAAAGAAATGGGTTCCATTCTGTAAAAAATATTTCATTGAACCACGTGCTCCAGAGTGGTATTTCAAACAGAAAATCGACTACCTGAAAGATAAGGTGGCACCGAACTTTGTTAGGGAGAGGAGAGCAATGAAGGTGCATTGTTTGGTCTCTTGTACCCCCTCTGTCCCATAATATATTGGTTTTAACAACATCTTATATTATGGGACGGAGGGAGTATTATTCTTTGCTACCTTCCTTTATTTGATAGTGATGCTAATAAGGATAAACTTGAGTTTTTTTAGAGAGAGTATGAGGAATTCAAGGTTAGAATCAATGTGTTGGTTGCTAAAGCCCAGAAAGTTCCCGAGGAAGGGTGGACCATGCAAGATGGGACTGCTTGGCCTGGAAACAATGTTCGTAATCATCCTGGAATGATTCAGGTTTGTTTACACAATATATGGTGTTACGCTCTAAATGCTATGGGGAACCTCCTTTTTCATTCGCTTACTTTGTGGCTATAAAGAACTTCAATTTTCTGTACTAATAGGTCTTGCTTGGCCAAAGTGGTGGCCATGATGTGGAAGGAAATGAGCTGCCTCGATTGGTTTATGTTTCAAGAGAAAAACGTCCAGGATATAACCATCATAAGAAAGCTGGCGCGATGAATGCGTTGGTAAATTTAATAATGTGTTTTATGTTTTTTCTGACAATCTTCTATAACTGCAGCAACCTGTGGTGGATTTCTTAATTTCTTTGGTTTGGCTGTGGCAGGTCCGAGTCTCTGCTGTACTAACTAATGCTCCATATGTGCTAAACTTGGATTGTGATCACTACGTGAACAACAGCAAAGCTATAAAGGAAGCAATGTGTTTTATGATGGATCCTTTGGTAGGAAAGAAAGTTTGCTATGTACAGTTCCCTCAAAGATTTGATGGGATTGATCGTCATGATCGATATGCCAACAGGAACGTCGTCTTTTTTGATGTAAGAGTTCTAATTCATATAATTTTAGATGTTTCCTGCCTACATGATTCATTTAACATTGTTATAAATTCCCGCATTTGCTTCTTACAGATCAACATGAAAGGATTGGATGGTATCCAGGGCCCCATCTATGTCGGTACTGGATGTGTATTTAGAAGGCAGGCGTTATATGGTTATGATGCACCCAAAACAAAGAAGCCACCATCCAGGACTTGCAACTGCTGGCCGATGTGGTGTCTTTGCTGTTGCTGCTTTGGTGATAGGAAGACTAAGAAGACCACGAAGCCTAAAACTGAGAAGAAGAAAAGATCGTTTTTTAAGAGAGCAGAGAACCAATCCCCTGCGTATGCTCTCAGCGAAATTGAAGGTGCTCCAGGTACCAATGTACTTCCGAAGGAAACGTCATGATTGTTCTAGATAAATCTTTATCTTCATTCTAACATGTATAACTTTTAAAAATATTTGGCAGGAGTTGAAAATGAAAAGTCTGGTATAGTAAATCAGCAGAAGTTGGAGAAGAAATTTGGCCAGTCTTCTGTTTTTGTTTCATCCACGCTTCTCGAGAATGGTGGAACCCTAAAAATCGCAAGTCCAGCTTCTCTGCTAAAGGAAGCTATACATGTTATCAGTTGTGGCTATGAAGACAAGACAGACTGGGGGAAGGAGGTTAAGTCTTGAACTTGAATCTTCTGCCTTGACTAGTTGTTTGAAACATTGGGCACCTACTAAATTATATCGTGTTTGCAGATTGGCTGGATCTATGGATCAGTCACAGAAGATATTCTGACTGGGTTTAAGATGCATTGCCATGGTTGGCGGTCGATTTACTGCATACCTAAACGACCTGCATTCAAAGGTTCTGCACCCCTCAATCTTTCTGATCGTCTTCACCAGGTTCTTCGGTGGGCCCTTGGTTCGGTTGAAATTTTCTTCAGCAATCATTGCCCTCTTTGGTATGGTTATGGCGGTGGACTAAAATTTTAGAAAGATTTTCCTACATCAATTCCATTGTATATCCCTTCACATCGATTCCGCTCTTAGCTTACTGTACATTGCCTGCCATCTGTTTGCTGACGGGGAAATTCATAACTCCAGAGGTGAAGCTTTTCAACAATTAATTATGTATGGTTTTACAATTGTTGAAGAACTGTATCTAAATCCCGTGATTTGTTTCCGTTGTGCAGCTTACAAATGCTGCCAGTCTCTGGTTCATGTCACTTTTTATCTGCATTTTTACCACTGGCATTCTGGAAATGAGATGGAGTGGTGTAGCCATTGATGATTGGTGGAGAAATGAGCAGTTTTGGGTCATTGGAGGTGTCTCTGCACACCTGTTTGCTTTGTTCCAGGGACTTCTCAAGGTCATAGCTGGTGTAGATACGAGTTTCACTGTGACATCAAAGGGTGGAGATGATGGAGAGTTCTCGGAGCTGTATACGTTTAAATGGACTACCTTGTTGATAGCTCCGACCACTCTGCTCCTATTGAACTTCATCGGCGTGGTAGCTGGCATTTCCAACGCAATCAACAACGGCTATGAATCTTGGGGGCCCCTCTTCGGGAAGCTCTTCTTTGCCTTTTGGGTGATTATACATCTATATCCATTCCTCAAAGGTTTGGTTGGAAGGCAAAACAGGACGCCAACAATTGTCATTGTCTGGTCCATTCTTCTGGCTTCAATCTTCTCACTCCTATGGGTGCGTGTCGATCCTTTCTTATCTAAGAATGATGATGGTCCAGTTCTGGAAGAGTGTGGTTTGGATTGCAACTAAGGAGTTCCGCACGTGAACTGCCCCATCAGTGTACGCCGGAAGCTATATTTTGCAGGAATATGTGCCAATATTTATACACTTCCCTCTGTAGATAGAAACACGAAAGTCCTGCATTCCTTATATAAATATTCCATGGTGATAGCTCAGCATCAATTTGGGCAAACAGGGTATGTGGCAACCTTGTGCAGATGATCCACCAGGTACAGCCTACACCAAACGCTTGACTGTTCAGCATTCTTTAGTATTGCTCTCGGTGGAAATGAACCGGGTGATGCGAGCAGAAAGAAGGGTGTTTGATTCTCTGCACTGCTGTCCGTGTACAAACTTTTTTCTCAATAAGGCAGGCGGAAATTTATCGGCCATATGGAATAGAGGGAGATGCACAGTATTTATGTAGGGAAACATGTAAAGCCTGCCCATTGAAGGGCTTGTTCATTCCTTCGTTACTAGAACAAACGAATCATCTAGCCATTAGTAGTGTAGTGCATCTAGTGTTGTACGGCCAATTTTTTTTGTTGTTGTCTACTAGTAATATCCCCGTGTGTTGCTATGGGGCATAAATATTTTAACGTTTTCACACTAATCATGGCAAACATGTAATAATTTTAGGATTCTTGCGCGCATCAAGCATCACTGTCAAGTTATGAGCAAATACATAATACTATTTCACTGGTGTTTTTTGAGCAAAGGCATAAGAGCTACAAGCAGACACGCTGCATTACCTCCTGAAGTACGGAGCAAGATAATTGGAAAACCCTAGTTTCCACCGACCAAGTAACTTACCCGGTTATGGGCACCCGAGATCCAGCCTCCTATATAAAGCCTGGGAGGGGCCGCCAGGCAAGGGAGCGAACTCATCTTCCACCTCACGCCAGATCTAATATGTGCACCATAGACATTACGGCGACCTGTTGTAACCTCGAATCAATACAACCAGACAAGCATGAGTAGGGTGTTACCCTCCGGGGGCCTGAACCTGGGTAAACCGCCTCTCATTGTTAGCCGACATTTCCACCAGCGCCTACTTCTTCCCCTATACGAAACCCTAGATATCTCATCTATGGGATTTGTCATGGTAACCCCACGTCATCATGCCAGCTATGCCTCGGACATGCGGCCCGTCACTAACACAACGCGAGCATGGAGGTCAGCCTTCGTCCTTCGAGCTGTGTGTCGAGCTCGTGCCATCATGCAGCTGTCGTCCGGCGTCCCTGGGGCGAGATTAATGCCGGAAAAAAGTAAAAATTATGCGAGAGTGTATTCACGTTAATACTAATGCTACGTGTCAGCCTGAAAACGAATTTGGATGATTTTGCACTACGTCGCAAGTTTTTCTACCGTTTGACCCTATCTGCAAGTTGTTCTATGAATTTGAACGTCACAGACAAATTTATGTGCTCCCTCCATCACAGTTTATGTAATACCCATGGTATTTAAAAAATAATTAAAAGTCTAACCTAATTAATTGTGTGTCTAATTACATGAGATTTTATTTTGTCAACACATTTAAATAAGCCTTGCACACCAACCAGTAGAAGTCTTTGTTTTACATGCATGGAAGTAGCACCCACGTACACTCTTGTCAGCATGCAATCGATGGAGCAGCTCATGCATGCCCTGCTAATCATGTTGTTTGCGTACCGATTGGTTAGCTTAGCTAAGATTGAGATCAGCCTTTCATCAGCTTGTACTGCTAGCGGATAGGCTTGTACTACATGTACTGCGCACCAGATATTTTGCGTGCAAGCTTAGCTGAGAAGGATCGAGCAGGGTACGTGTTAAGCTCTGGTTACAGGAGGTAGTACGTGTCGCTAGCGGATAGATGCATGCGTACTCAGGAAGGTAGCAACAGGGGATGGAGGCGCTCGCATGCACGTAGCTGGGGAGGAAATATCTAGCCCGCTCTTACCCTTTGAGGTAGTATAAATAGAGGACCAGGTGCTGCCATCAGAGTCACATCGGGCAGCGTTTAGACTGACAAATAGAATCAGAAGGAGTGGATAATGGCCAGTGCACGAGCGCTGCTAGTATTGCTGAAGTGCTGATCAGGCAAGTGGTACCTCTCTCCTAACCTTTGTCTTGTTGCTTCGTTGAGGTGCATGTATTCCTATACACCTTATACTTTTGTTGATCTATCGTAAATCCTTATACCGTGGAGGTGATGCTGCTTGATTTTGTCTCCTCACTTCTGGTCGTATTATCCGTGGGATGGTCTCGACGCCTGATATCTGTTGTTGGTCTGATACTATCCGAGATAATTGTGCGACGATAAATAAGAAATCATATTGGACTCACGCGGTGTCGTGGGATTTGATATCTCGGCTTTGTATCAACAACCTCTTTATTTTTCACATGACAACCCCGTTTCATATTGGTATCACGACTGCAAACATATTGTACCGGTCACGGTTCAGGTATGGGACTGTCTGGACTCTCCAGTGGGAACGACACTTGGTCCGAACAGGGTATCGGCGATGTATTCCTTGGGAACGGCCCATACTAGTAAGTCAAGTCGTCGTGTCCCGGTGGGGTAAAGAGTTCTGCTTGTTCTGGAATCCTGTGCGGTTCTGGGCGAGGCTGTCGATGTCGGAGTACCCCTCTTAAGAGTGTAAAAGTGTGAATATTCACCCTTGTGAGTCCCGGGTAGGGAACCTTGCTGGTCACATGTGATACCAATTATTTCTTTATCAGTTTCCGTTATATCATTTCCATTATCACTGTATTCATTTCCGTGAATTCAGTCCTTTATATGCTGCTCTATTTTACCTTGTTTAAATCTAGTCCACCAAATATTATCTCAAATATTATCTTGTTTATACTCATTCACTATTCCTCTGCTCATATTCCATCGTTGTGGAATTTTCCTTCATGCTTCTTGTTGCATAGTATGTACTACTTGCTGAGTGTGAATTTCATACTCACCCTTGCTTAATTCATATTTTTGCAGAGCTAGGTGGTAAGAATCTTGAGCATAGTGACGAGCAGTAGGCGTAGCGACGCGTCGGGATGGGAATAAATAAAATGTTTAGAAGTTTATTTTCAGCAAGAACTATGTATCACCGAATAATGAATAAAGATGTCTTTGAGTAGTATTCTAATATGTAAAGTTTTAAGCCTCACACGTTTATAATCTTCGGTTTATAAACGCGTGGCGGCTGTTACGTCAAGACCATGTTTGGGGGCGTGACAGTTTATTAGACATAATACGAAATCCAAGAAATCTCAAGAGTTAGGCACCATTTAGTTAATTAATGCTCAATTAGAGTAGAGGAAAGCGCGTCAACCCCACCTAGAAAATACCCTTATTGGCCGATTAGCAATAAAGTACTCCCTACATTTATATTTGACATCAATCTCTACCAAAATAAGGCACAAAACTAGAAAATTGCTGCGCCATATGATGTTTCCTTCATCCTATAGCCATTCACCTCGGTTCAAGAGAAGTACAAATTATGGCTTATAAACTGTGATGGAGGGAGTATGTCCAGTGTTATTAGCTCTTTGTAGAACCTGTAACCAATTTATTAGGCGCAACGGAATTGATGATTAATACTTTGGATAAAAAACGTGAATGAAAACGGGGAGCCCGATAAACGGGCACGAGGCCGCGTGGGTCGTGGTTGTCGACCACGACGGGAGAGCGGAAAAATCTTCACCGTCTCGCCGACAACGTACTGAGGCGAGCTGCTACCAAAGCTAGCACGGAGAAATTCCAGATGCAGGCAGCTGTGACATGTGCGCAGCGGTGGCAAGATGGAATGCCGTACGTGGTGGTCTGATGGAAAGATACCTAATCTCGCCGCGCCGGCAGGGTTGGCGCCTGAGCCACGTGCATTTTCAGCAAATCACGATGTCCGACAGCTAGGCTAGTCACCGTCTCGGAAATACGAATCAGTAATACCACTTGAGCATGTCTCTTCGGGCGCCCTTTTCTTTTCAAGATAAGGACGCTTCTGACATCTGAATAGTACTGAATCGAACTCAGTCGATGAAGTCAAAATTTGGGGCTCTTGAGCTGTCTGTTTCCGACGGAGTGAGTACCACGTACCTAGACAGAGACACGGGAGGGCGGAAGCAGGGATGGCGGGGACTAGGGATTGTCCACTCGATCGTCACGAGGTTCAAGCCACCAATCACGACCGATTATTTACAAACTACTAGGTGCGCAAAAAGAATTCGTTGACACTTAACAGTACTAGATGACCCCTTGCGCCACTGGCGCAGGTGCCGAAAGCAAGACTGTAGGGTCGCCTTAAGTTTTATGTATTTTGTATATGATGTTTGTGTTTGAAATTCTTGTGGCTCTGTCATGCGGCTGCCATCAATATTTTTTTAACAAATGTGAGTAATGGAAAATATATGGTATATTGGTGAAAATTAATCATATTGTCATTGTTCGTTGCGCTCGTCTTATACGGATAGTAATCTGAAAAGGATGATGCTGTATGCATGAACATCAATAAAGTAAAAGTGGAATTTAATTGGTCAATGTGCAAAAACATAAATTGCTTGATAATAGATGACCTAAATTGTCTGTCTGGCTTGTGTTGATATTTTGATGAACTCCCTAATCTAAATAGGTATCTTATGTTCTAGGAACACAGTTCTAAATACTTGAATGTATATGTAATTTATGTATTAACCAACACTTTCCCGTGAACAATTTATGGCATGTCATTAGTTGTATGTACTGAAATGGAGTTGGAGAGGAACATGACTGAAATGTAGTAACCTCTGCTTCTAAAGGCATATGTATGTAGCACTTCTGGAGATTGGTGCTCTGCATCTATTCTTGCAACTGCTTTTGTTCTTATAAGTGACCTCTAGATTTTATATTTATAGGATTACTCAATGGGAATATTCACACAACATATTCCTCATAACAATCATTATTTTCAATGTAGGTACAGAAAACATTTGATCAAACATATAATTCTCATCATACAGGAACAGAAGAAATACTAAGTTTGATCAAACATATAATTCTCATCATACAGGAACAGAAGAAATACTAAGTTTAGGCACTCGCCATAAAACAACACTGGAATTACATAGGTTCATAGCCATAGAACTTCCCAACATATCTTTAAGTGCGCTAATAAACTGCACATGCGCAGGTGCCAAAATCAAAACTGTAATGTAGCCTTAAGTTTTATATATTTTAAATATAGTGTTGTTTTTGTTTGGAATATATGGCCACTGGCGCAGGTGACCGATTCAGCTCGGATTTTGTGCCATAAGTTTGCCGACATATGTTGTTGTATGACAGTACAGATATCCAGCTGGGCACACAAAAAACTGCATTGATAATTCATAGTAATTTATCAATGCATACCTATAAGATTCTTGAAATAAAACAATCTACAACAGTATCAGAACTAACACTGGCACACCAACAGCAACTGAAATCAATATACCCAGGCATATCTTAATAATTACTTCACTCGCTACAATATGTCTCTCATGGAAATGAAGAAAAAAATTAGCACCATATATTCATCGATGAAACATAGAGTATTGTACATACACAGAAAATAGTTGCAAAATCAAGCAAACTTTCTATGAAATACAGAAGGTTGATTTCTTGTTGACAAAAATCTGACAGTGCGCTACCGAAAATTATCAAACAAATCGCTCAAGAGGTGATATAAGCTACCTCGTGTATTCTAAGTATATTGTCATCCGGGAACTGCACTGTTATATGCATACTACTGGGAGCAGAAACAGAGGGCAATGTACAAATAAAAATAGTGGTTTGATCGTAAAATTCTGACTATTTTTTTATCGCTTATTGCGGTTATTGTTCAGTGCACTATGTTAACATGTAATGATCTTTTGCCAGTGCATATATCAAGTCTCATCATTGTACATAAAAAATTACACTGGTCCTAGAGAATTGTCCTTCAAATTATCTCTGTAATGTAGTTTATTTGCAGCATTCCTGTCTAAGCGTAGGGGATGATAGATTAAATATAAACACGCTCGTTAAACTAAATTAAAATTATACACATGAAATTCTCTTAAGAGAGTTACCATTAGAGAACTAAACAATTATAGTATCGAGTGTTGTTTAAAACTAAGCGGTTCAGCAAATCTGTAATAAATAAATAAATAAATATATATAGGAGAGTTGTTCTATGGCGGGGGCAGGGAGGGGAGAATCACCTTGGAAAGATTGGGGCTTCTGAATCAACTTGTGAAATTTACTGCAGTTCACTCTCTAGGAAATGCCACTCAAAGACCAATGAATGGAACCTCCCAGTCTCCTATATTATCTAAAAGGCAATCCTACAGAATCAAAACACCGAGTCAAAACTTCTTTGAGAGCAGTATGCTACCTAACAGTTCTATGCTTCTATTTCTGCTTTTTCTTTGAGAGCAATATAAGTCACACTTTTTCTTCCAAGAAAAAAATAACTCATTTCAGCAAGTTGGAAGTTAAATCAAAATAGCCATGGTGATTGATGGCAACTCAGGATGTAAATTTTCTTATAGCAATGCTAGGGTACAGAACCACTGAGTTTCACCCGCAACAAATGTTTCAGTTGTAATTAATCATGAGAAAGAAGAATATAGGACACTATATGATCTGCTTTACGATAGCCAGAGAAAAGCACCTTATATGAGCATGCATTAGAGCGAACACTAAGAATAACACTCAGCTCTCCCAAGGAAACTACTGCCCTTTCATCTGATTTCTGAACATCAAGGGAATAAAGTTCCAGCAGACAGTTCATAAAAAATCGATATGCCTCATATTTCGGTTGTAAGTATAGACAGCCAGGTAACAATGAAGCTACTTCAATCGTAAGAAATGAAGAGAGGAACAAGATCTGATCACCACTTGCTGCAGAGTATATACAATATACATATACGTACAGTGAGCTAGCAAACTTGGACACAGTGTCTTCTTATTAGAGAAACCTGGCTACTTTGTATTCCTGATCATAAAGCTTTGCTTGAAAAGAGAAGAGTAATGTTACAGCTTATATATACCTGAATGATAAATTTGATACTCCTCAAAATTGAGGAGAGATCGAACAGATAAAATCAAACCCTCAATGAAATTTTCAGGGCACTCATCATAAATAGCTGCCGCACTATCAACAGAGCATTTCCCAGGTTCACCTACAAACCATACAAAGTGAAAAACCATCCATACACTCAACATATGAAAATAACCATACTAAAATAACATTAAGTTATAGGATTACCTAATTTCAGTAAATAGCCTTCAATAAACATGACATGTTATTTGTGTACAGATAGTGAGTTAGATCTGGAACAAATGCCACCGCTGCTGCTCACCATGGAGTCGGGGATGAGGTGGTTTTTCTGAAACTTTCTCCATCAGGTGGGATTTAACTTTCCTACACAAATGTTGTTTCTCCGTTAAGACAGATCTGGCAGTCCTCTTTTAACAGAAAAAAAATAGAGAGGGCGAGGCGGAAATTACGGCAATAACAGTGGCAATGTCTGGCTGCTCATCTCCTTGTGTTTCTCTAACCAGACCTCATGCTAGTTGCCAGGAGATAGCACTTCAAGCTCATGACCCAGGCCTTCTGCTAGCATGGTAGTACTGATGCTGATCATGTTGATCGGTCAGATAGTTTTGCATGGAAACAAATGGAGTGATTACACACTAACTCAATCAAAAAAAAATGCAACAAACAGAGCGACAATCAGCGTTTTGCTCCAGAATAACAATGCAAACTGAAAGGACTGAAATAGCAACAGGAACCTTCAGAAGAAATAGAGGATTAGTGTCATCAACTTGAAAACTGTAGCATTAAAGCATGGAGAGAAGAAAAACTCATAATAATCAGTAGACTATACTGCAGTACTATTCTAATGACCTGTAATCACCCATGGAAATCACATGTGTAAGCACTCAAAAAATCACATGTATCCATTTATCATTATCATAGAATTCCACCTTCTCATAATTTACTTTTTTATCTACAGATTTAGGCATATACAGTCCAATATTTAAAGAACACTTATCTTATCCCATGTTTGTACATTAGAATAACCACTGAAATACTGGTAACCAAATGCAGACGACTCAAAATTTTGAAACTGAAGAGGAATAACCCATCAAATGAATTACTTACCTTAACGAAGAGAATGACCCATCGATGAAATCCTTCATTACTTGAAACTCTCCTTTTTCTAGTTGAGCTCCCATATTTCTGAAACATCACAAATATTAAAATGGTGCAGTATAAAACATGAAGACTGCAGCACAGAACGAAATCAAGAGAAGGACATGGAAAGTCTAGCCCAAGCTCATACACCATCATTGGGTTCAGAGTGAAGAGCTTTATCGACAGAAACTGAATAAAAACAGTTTTAAATTCAGCTTAAGCTTCAAACACCATTACAAAAATCGAGCGCTCATGCAAAATTTATATATTTCTTAGGTCGACTTGGCTCTGCAGCGATTGAACATAGCTGCTTATCTCATCCAGCTGAGTTTTTCCTGTAAGCCACACATATATGCATGCATGCACAATTTAATCATGACCTGGTTAGGTACAAGAACCACTCACATTCAGGTGTTGTGATAATCTACAGCAAAATCATATACGTTTGTACCTTTTCTTGTCTGCGATCTCTCAGCTTCGCTGGATGCAGCGTGCCTGTGGAACACCTCCAACAGTGGCACGGCCTCGAGCTGCCATCCTGTCAAGAAGCTACGGTTAGAGTGGCATATCTAAAAGGAAATTTAGAGGCATTGCTATAAATAGGCTCAACAAATATTGAGAAATATCTTGTTGGAAGCCTACTAATTTGTTTTGTTGGATTAGGAGACGGCTAGAAAAGGAAAATAATAGTGGCATTAACAACCTGGATACCCCCTTTATCCCTATTTCTTATGCCTCCAGAAATCAGAGAATCAAGAAACTACAGAGATCAGCATAAGTGACAACTAAACCTTGTCCTCTCTCTGCAATCATAAAAAAAGGCTGAAACCTATCAAGTTTGCTCCTGCTCTTTTGGACAGAACACAGACAATTGTATGGACACGCCGGGTAGGGTGTCACAGTTGGAACACATAAAGAAGACTTTGACATAGGGATTTATACCTCCCAATGGCAGTAGGCAGCAGCTGTTGTAGCAGTAATCTTGAGCTGTTAGCTAGGCTGCGTACTCTTGAAATGAATGCGGCCATCTGTAACAAAACGCACAGCTGCATATGATTAATGCCATTCTTCTAAGTGTGTTGTTTGAAACAATATCACAAGCAGAGAAGTGCAGCTAGAAAAACAAGAAATGAGATAAACAGAGCATGACAGGTAATCAAACAGAGAGAAGATAAAAATGAGGCTAAGGATGGATCAAATTATATCATGCTTAGACAGAAAAAAGTAGGGTGAGGTCCACTTGTTTAACATGATGTAGTTGAGATAATTAGGGGTTAACAATCTATCATTACCGTGCAAAGTCAATCTGGGGTTGCTTTGCATGAAATAGGTGACACATAAAGACATTTTTACCTGACATTTGACACAAAATTTATTGATTTGTGATGCTGCAACATTTTAGAAGAAAATTTAGAGAAGCAAAAAATCCCACCTTTTGTGATAGATGCACATAAAGGTCAAGTAATTTGACATGTGTATATGTATGCTCAGTCGTAGACAAGACCAAAAGTTGATTGACTTAAATGAGAAATCAACGGTAACGCAATGATAAATTGATAACTGAAGCCATTGAACCTATTCTTTGTAAATTGACAGCAACCTATCTCTGATGTAGCATTCAACCAACCAACAGATGACAAGCCATTCACAGGTATAACATATCTAACTCGACCAAATAGGGGGTTTGTGGCTGCTGTAGTAATCCATCGAGACATGCTCCACATTAGGTGGTTTGCCAAAAACAACACTTGAAACACATGAGAAACATACACTCCAGAGAGCTGGGAGAGAGACCACACCTTAATTGTAAGAAGAGTGGGAGGCATGCTCCTTTGCACGATCCAGAATACCTAAGAGATGAAGAATGGAAATAGAAATCATTAGTCAGATAGAACATATAAATGAGACCTGCTCAATCTAATTCAAATTACTACTACTAAAAGATGGTGAGTCAACAAGACAACACCCAGCTTGCATCTTCTACTCCAAGCAAAACATGGTGAATAAATGTTTGTGTCTGCTTGGGATATGATCCATTTGGGACAACATGTTCAGAATAGCAACATAATAGCAACGGAAGATGGTAAATCAAATAGTGTTGTCCCAAACAAAACAAAAATCAGTTGGTACTCCTACTACTGTTGTACTCTATCAGGATATGATCCATCAGATGTTGGGCTGAAACGACACTTGAAACACATAAAAAACATTTTCAATGAGGGGTTCATACCTCCGCTGGTCGATGAAGACAAGAAGCAGCTGTAGCAGCAACCTTGGGTCAGCGCAGTGGCGCTATCCAAGGCTCCCGAACGCGCTTGTCGGCGGTGCGGGGCACCGGTGTCAGTGAGAATCCAAGAACAGCAGCTTGTTGACCGGCTAAATCGGCTCTGCAAGGTCCAGCTCGTCACCTTGACGACATGTTGCCTCGTTGCTGCCGCATCCATGGATGCGAAATATCACTGAACATGGACAATGTTTTAGACAAAGCATAACACAACAGGAGCAAAATCCAGCTAGTACACAGTGAAATCATCTGTTGTATCAATAAGAGGATGGCCAGGTTGCATCAACTACTCAAAACAAAAACATTGTGAATCAATGTTTGTGGCTGCTTTAGTACTACTCCATGAGGATATGATCCATTAGGTGTTACGCCAAGACAACACTCACAACACATGAAAAAGCACTTGAAATGAAGGATTTATACCTTCCAATGGTCGATGAATACATGTAGCAGCCGTAGCAGCAACCTGGGTCGGGTCAGAGGTTACATCCAAGGCACCCCCGTGCTTGTTGACGGTGTAGGACGCAAGCGAGGTTTCCAGAGCTGCGACTTGTTGGCCGGCTACATCGGATCTGCATAGTCCCAGCCGGTCGCCATGCCGTATCACCACCACTCCCTGCAGCTGTGGCGTCGCCATGGAACGGCAAAAATGGAGCCTTCTCCTCCTACTCTGATGTAAAGCGGAAATCCTGACCATGGTTTCACAGTGGGGCTGTGGGTCGACGGTTCAGAATCCTACTACATATCTTTGCAACCTGTTCCAGGAACAAAAGAGAACTAACGTGAGGGTATTACCAGCTAAATGAGCAAATGGAGATGCACCGTGAATTAAACTTTTGATAATTACTATTATTTAATATGAAAGAAAAAGACCACCCATGCATGCTCCTTGACTTGATGTGGTACAGATCGAGCTAAGAACATGAACACCGATGCTATTAACGGTGTAGAACATGGCAGCAGCGTAGACCAATCTAAGATTATACCGACTACATCAGACCACTTGCGCTTAGATTAACACTGATTTCTCCCTTTCTCTTTCACCTAATACTACTTATAATCAATCCATCAGGGACCCTAGTCATCCAGCAGATTGACCACGCACCAGGGAACCGACACAAAAAAGAAGATAGTGTATTTCACCCATTCCGAACTCGAAGAAATTCCAGGGTCAAGGAACAGCCAGCGGGAAGTGATAAAGATGGATGCGGTCCTACGAAGCAACCAAGATTGGGTTGGATCTCACCGGTTGCGGGCAGGTCGGAGGAGACGGCGCCTAGAATCGAGCTGCTGCCTGATGGAGGAGGGCGACGGATCTGCCGGCCACCGGCGCTCCTCCAGCCTGCATCCCCTCCCTGGGTCGCATCTCCGGCGTGCAGAAGCTCCAAAGACCGGCCGTAGAAGCCCTCCAAGGCGGGGTGGCGGATCTTGGACGGCGCACAGCCGGAGGCTAGCCGGGGCGGCGAGGCGGGGGAGCGGCGGCGGCAGTGGATCCAGAAGCACCGCCGCCGCTGCAGGGTACTGCCGCCACCCACGTCGCCGTCTCCGGCGCATGGATCCGGTCGTGCCTTCCCCGGCCCACCTTCGCTGCCCCGGCGGCGAGCGCTGAGAGGAGAGACTGCCTCCACCCCTCATCCCCGTGCTCCACCCGCCTCTTGCTTGCTTCTCGCCGCCCTCGGCCCCGCAGGCCAGGCCGCCGCGGCCGCCACAGTCTGGGCCTTGGTCCTCCTCGACCGGTTTTTTCAGACGCGCTGCCGCCGAATCGAAGAGGCCGGCCTGCTGCCAGCGGGAGAAGCCGCTGTGGAGATCTCCGGCCAGGGCTCTGGCCCTGCTTCTCCTTGCCCGCGTCCCCGCTCTGAGAGGCCGACTGGAAGAGGAGGGCCGGCGTGGAAGCGTGGCGGCGGCGAGGCCAAGGAGGAGATGAGGGAGGGGATTGGTCGAGGAGAGAGCAAGAGAGGATTGGTTCTAGGGTTTCCCCGCGGGCGCTGGTTTTGTCTCTCGCGACCGCTCGTCAAGTTTCACTGCGGGGCTGCGGGATGTCTCGCGACGGGCAGAAAAGCGAGGGCGACGCGAGCGACGTGCTGCGCGTGGGCCCGGGATGGCGAAGACCCCACACGTCATCGTCTCAGTCTGTCCGCCAGCGAGTGCAAAACAGAAAGCGACGCCGATCCAACGGCCAGGAGCGATCGCACGGTGGAGCGGACGGCCGAGATAGTCTGCCCCGGATTGCACAGTACCCGGCTGCGGACACGCCCTGGATGTGCCGGCAGTTTATAGGTTTAATATGCGTTTGTTCTCTTTATTCTTGTTTTCCCTCGTTTTCTTTCATGAACAAGATAATTAAGGACCCTCAAAGGGCCCGCTGCTGGTCAAACTTATATAGAGACTCTTAAAAAGATCAGAAATTACAGATAAGGCCAACACTTTTACAAAAGGCACCCTGAGAAGGTTGAAGAAATGTCATCGAGCTCTCGACCACCGCTGGCGAAACAGAGCTCGATGTTGTGACTGACATCGCCCTTGTTGGGGACAGAACCACTTGACGAAGACGCGATGAAAAACGCCACGACAGAACTCTCGAATATTCTCTAGTGAAGGAGGAAGAACCAGGAGCGCCATCTGTGCTCTGGCTTGGAGTGACTCGGTCGTCGAAGATAACAACAAGGCACTATCGTCACGTCGTTGAACTCTAGAAATTGCAGGCCGGCCAAAGATGGATGCAGGACCTCCAGGATCCAAGCGCAGCTCAGCACACGCCACCACAGAGGCAACACCTCCTTCCCCGGCATCGCCTTGACGCCCGCCGGCGTGCTTATTAAAGAAGGCCGACCCAGATCCGTCGCTGCTGAACCTCCACCTCGAAGACTCAGCGGAGGTTCTCACCAGGACATGCTCGACGCCACACATTGGCAACTCTCAAGGAGGGGGCGAGACGAGAGGGGAAGGGTGGGAGAATCCTTATTGTGCCTCGTGAACCCAGGCTTGACACACATATTGTGACTTGGAAACTTCAAATGACATGCTAGACAGCTAGGGTGCCCAAAAGAATTTTAACATGTCCATGGAATAACAATTAGACGTGGTTTCTTTTGCTGTCAGGATACACCTGCGGTGTACATAGAGATGCATTAAATATTTACAACCGGAGAAAGTACTCCTACTAAACTCTCTTAAGACACAACAATGTGCATTAAAGTCATTGATTAGCACAATAAATCGCTACATGACCTATGGACCCATAAGAGGATCTCCACCGGAACTCTCAAAAATACGCCGGCATCTCCAAACCGGACACCCTTTGGGGTGCCTGACACATATCTGGCACAATAGGGGATGGTGTTTCTAGCGGCATCCCCAAATAGACCGGACGACAAGTGCCGAATTACAGAATTCTTTGTGAAATTTATTTCTGTAATCGGTGAAAAAACATGGCACATAGGCTCACATAGCCGCAGAAAAATCGTTTGACTGGATCATTTAAGGGTGGGACCATTCGATCCACTCTCCGGATTTCTCTAGCCATATAGCACTAAAAGAATATGATATGGCGTGTGCTTGGCCACAAAGAATACCGTAAATGAGTTTAAAGAACGGGCAGTACACTCGATCCGCTCACGGGATTTCCTCCGGCCATATAAACATAAAAAAATTAACATACCGACAGGCAAAGACACAAACAATCCTCTCAGTCGATCGCTCGCCCCACCTCGCCGTGCGTTAGAGTGGGTTACATTTGGGCCAATCCTGAAAGACCACTCCTCCCTACCTACGGAGTTTGACAAAGTCATCAATTGGGTCAAAGCAGAAAGAAATGTTGCGTGAAGCGGAAAAAGACAGAGGGAGAGGGAGCTGCATCTTATTCTCTTCGTGAGAACTTCAGGACCAGAGAAGCGTTCGGAAGGGGCGAGATCTTCATTTCGTTGGCAGAAACGATCCAATCCATTCGGATTCGAGGAACCCAAAAGCGAACTCTGTCGCACTTTGACGTGTCTGGATGGTCTCCTCCACCCGCCAGAGGGGCTCAAAAATGGGATACTGCTTGGGGAGCCTGCCACTTTTCATGTCCAGCACAGTTTTTGGAGACCCTACTGAGACATTTTTTTCTGTTCGTCTTCCCAAATTACCTTTGGTGCTATGTGGCGTCGGTGGATATGCTCTAGCCATTGACGGAGCAAAGGAAGTCACGCACGTTGAGAAATCCGGTAGTTTCTCCGTAGCCCCCAAGCAAAAGATCAAAACACAATCGAAACGAAGACCTCCAAAAATAGAAAACAAAAAGAGATCGAAGCCAAATTGAAACCCTACGACCGGACCAAGTACGACACCCATCCGAACCACCCACCGCGTGGACGCCCTAGGACATCATCCAGCCGTCCATCCACCACCACCGACCGGCCCAGATCATCCCACACCACCGCCTCAGGGGAGCAGTGCGTGCCTTATATTCCGTCTCTTGACGCGTCGATCGAGTCACAGACCCAGCCTCTCCTCCCTCCTCCCTCGGCCGCCGGGAGCCAAGAAGCGCTTGCGCCCCTGCAGATCTCTCCGGAGAAGACTCAGCCCCTCGTGAATGGTGGGAGCCCGCACGATCTCCGCCTCCCCCTCCTCGCCGCCGCAGCCGGAGAGGGACTCCTCCGCCTCCTCCTCCTTCCGCTGCTTCGGAGCTTGCATGCAGGGCTGGTACCACCGCTGCATCGGCCTCGACCCCTGAGCAACTCCGCCCCACAACACGCCGAAAATTCTTTTGATTTTCTGAGTTTTTTTCTTTGCGTTAAGTGAGAAAAGAGAGAAATTTTCGTTTGCTTGATCGATCGCTATGGCTGTTGCGGTGCCGTCCACGCTGCCCATGAAGCTGAGGAAAGTCGAGCCCCGCGGCAAGGCGGCGGCGGCGCCGCGCGTACTGGTGACGGTCACCGTCCTCGGGAGCGCGGGCCCGCTGCGGTTCCTCGTCGACGAGGGCGAATCTGTGACAGGACTCATCCGCGCCACGCTCCGCTGCTACGCTCGTGAGGGCCGCATGCCGCTGCTCGGCGCCGACGCTGCCAATTTCCTGCTCTACACCGCCAATGGCAGATCCGACGGTACGGCCCACAACCCAATCATGTTATTCTTGGTCTTTGTTAGCCAATCGGTGTATTTACTCTGTTTCTTGCTGCCCCCGTCCCTGATTTAGATCTTGGTTTCTTGCAGCTCTCAAGTCTGATGAGAGGATTAGCTTCAATGGATGCAGGAGTTTCATGCTCTGGCAGAAGACGGTGCCCCACACCGGCGCTGATTACACCGGGTCGGAACTGGTGACGGCTGCGAATTCTAGCCCTGGTAGGAAGGGGAGCGGCAGCTGGAAGTTTGGGCTCAACAAGATCCTCCTCAACTTCAGTTTCAAGGTGTGAGCAGCTTCTTTCCTGGCATGGGAACGAATAAAATGCGTTGAGCTCTATCGGTCTGTTTGTTCCATCACAGTCGACCTGATCAGTATGTCTTTGATGTAATTGGCTGCGTACTTTTATTGCATTCAGAAGTCTGTTCGTTATTTAGTTCGATTCAGTGTCTGTTCGATCATCTTCTATATTGAAAGAGATCATCAGTTATACCTACGCTCGCTTGTTCGTTTGTGCATTCTCTAGTGCTCCAATTCGTCTATCTTGATCTGTGTTTGTTTGTGCATTCTCTAGCTGCCTCCAATTTGTCTATCTTGATCTGCTTTGAAGACATGAAATTTTGTATCTGCATGTCGTCGAACACATGATGATTACGAAATTGTCCAAAAGAAATTTGGGTAATTAAATACCCAGTTTAGGACAGCACGTTTATAACTACTCCTACTGTATACCTAATCGAATACAGCTACCTCTTTTTTTTGACACATCCAACTTCCACGTATATTCACCGATCATCCACATACACAGTACATATACACAGTACATAGATCGAAAACAAAGGAGGAAACACAATACGAGGAGGATCCAGAGCCAGCATCGAGAGCCGCAGCTCCGCCGGCGACGAAGACGAAGGTCAGCAACCACCTTACCACTGCCTGGGCACATTCAAACCCTTGAGAGACGCCGCCTAGCCTGCCCGCCGCGCCGCGACGGACCCCTTGTCGATGAACACGCAGGGCAGACGCCCTCCTGGCACCGCTTCCCCGCTTTGCCCCGGCCGCCATCGGATCCGCCGCAGGAAGAAGCTGGAGATCCCGTCCAGCCCTGGACGAGCGACACGACTCCAGCGCCGCCGCACCGCAGCAGCTGGAGAAGAAGACCGCGCACGGCAGATCCCTGGATCCGCGAGCACGGAGAGGTCGACGACCGCGCGACGTAGCCCCACCGGAGCTCCACCGCCGGAGAGGAAGGACGCCGACGCCAAAACCCCACCGACCGCACCACCGCCTCCACAGCGCCGCCGGCGGGAACCCACACACCCCTACTCTATGTACACGAAGGGATACAGGGATCCCCACCCACCCGCCGCCGGAGCGGACGGGGGGAGAGAGATCCCACGGATCCGCGACGGCGAGAGCGCGGCGCGCAGGCGATTCCAAGAAATCGCCCTTCTCTGCACTGTAGCGAGGAGGGAGGGGAAAGTGCGCCCCTCTGAATACAGCTACCTCGAGGACAGCAGGGACCGAATCAAAGACGATGCTGTACGGTAGCGTGTACAACATTGGTTGCGCAACTTTAGAAAGGAGCGGCGCTATGGTCCACGGAGTAGGTCGATAGATGGTACACGGCGAGTGATTTTAGACAGTATACTCTAACCGTTCACACGGGATAGAGTATCATGTACTATAGTTCGGTACGCTGTGTCCTGAAGAAGATAGTTTATTCCCACCAAAGAGCAAAACTTTGACAGTCTCGTATATAGGGGTGTGATCTGTGTATTTCTTAGCCAAATACTCACTCTGTTCCAAATTAATTGACTTTTATTTGTCCACATGTGAATGTATTTATACGTGTAACATGTCTAGATACATCCATGTGTGAATAAATGGAAGTCAATTAATTTGGAACGGAGGGAGTACGTCACATGTATGGCTTCAGTCAAAACTAAACTATTTCTCCGGTCTGATTCTTTCAACGGCAATGGTTTGTCCTATTGCAAACTAGTTTGGAGGTCCGAAATCAGCGATGGAGCCGCGTCGAGCTCGGGTGAAGAGGTGATCTGTCTATTTTTTTCTTTTGTGGCTGCTATGGTGGTGCCGAAGAAGATGAATTGGCGTTGGTTTGTCACATAGCTTTATCCTATCTTTCCAGATCTGTAAGATCGGTGTATACGTACTTTGTATTTCGTCTTTTATTTATCAATGAGAATCGTATTACCATGAAAAAAAGTATTTCCAAATTTGACCCTTAGATTCGGTGTCAAAAAGGTTGGAGCCGAACTTGCGAATTTAAATCTAATAAATAGCAAAGACTCACTACATGCTACATGGAATTCTCTCAACATGCGGACTATCAACAACAACAACAAAACCTTTCATTCCCAAATAAGTTGGGTTAAGCTAGAGTTGAAACTATCTCGAAACTAACTCATGGTTCTGGCACATTGATAGTAGCTTCCACGCACCCCTGTCCATGGATAGTTCTTGGTGATATTCCAATCCTTCAGATCGGATTTTATCTCCATAAGAGTGGTTGGGTTTCTGGCTCGCTAAAACTATCACAACCCTACTCATTTATCCTGGCTTGTACCGGCTATGTTGAGACAACATAAGCGGAGTTGACATGCAACCTATCAACCTCATCGGTCCAAATCATCCATGCAACTATGCCACATGAGCAAGCTATGCATAAAAAAAAAGCAAAGTCATGCATGTCCCTCCGTTTCAACTCCCATCTGTATTTTTTTTTTTTTGTACAAACTCCCATCTGTAAATTGCATCTCTCTTATTCAATAGCCGTAGTTATCTCTGAAGCGAGATGTAGCTACCCAATCTATACCTCTTATAAAGCAAAATCCTACTAAGTGCATTAATTATTTTTCTATCTCAACATGCAAGCTATCCATGTCACCCACTATTTTGGCTAGTCAACTGTCCATGTCATCTCCACTAAAAATAATTAATAATAGTTTTCATGCAACCTTTCCATGTTTTTTCAGTCATATAATTGTCCACGTCACTAATATTTAGTCCTCGAATTTTCAAAAAATTCACACGATTTGTATTTAGTGTCTCCACTATTGTGATCAAGTGAATCTTAACAATTGGATATTTCATGCGTCTTCTACCTATTTCATTTACATAACAATTTTTTAAATAGATTCTTGCTGCAACACGCGGGATATTCTTCTAGTTACTGTTATTTGAATGCCACCGTTCACCTCAACTTTCTAGCCTCATGAATCTCTTCACCACATGCTATGATCTCTTTGCATCCTCCACCTTCCGGTGTTCCACTCCATGTTGCTTATATACAAGACCCCAATCGAATAAGTCGAGAAGACATCGGCAACGAGATTGAGAGACATGAATATGAGAAGTGAGGGGGTCGTCACCACAGGTAGTAGTCCGTAGAGTGATAGAGATGCACATAAACAGTGTGCATGTATGCGCCAAAGAGACCCCGTGAACAAAAGCTCCCAATTTGTAGATTTGGTGTATTCTTTTCTTCCAATTTCCCATGGATGCTTCTTCGTTGTAATGAAGAAAGGTCACAAAACGCCACGGGGAAGAATATGCTCAAGAAAGAAAAAGGATCAGTGTGAGACAGACCGATGCAGCCAGCAGGTAGTTTGTTTATTATTATATGTTCAAGACAATGGTGTGGTGAATTAATAGTTATGTAAATCTCGGTGGCGGGATATGTTTGTTCATGCTACAATTCATTCTATAGATAGAAAAGCTAGGCATAACTCAATTTTTCATGCTATGTCACATCTAATACTCTTTTCCAATGTTTTTATTTTACCTACTTAAATTTCTTATCAGTCTAGAACAAAAAAAAATCTTGCAGGAGAGTTTCAAGCAGTAAAAAAAGATCAGGCTCTTTTCAGGATATGCTTACAGAATTTTCTTTGAAGATCCTTGAAATCTAGGGGACCCCAAAGCTTTTGGAGACTATCATATTCTTGCTCTGAACCTGGTACATGGACAATGGTTTATTCTTCGTATAACGATTTCAAATGGGTTGTTCACTCTTCTGCCATTTTTCAGATAAGGAACATAGTTGTCCCATATTTAGAATTAATGTAGTAACTTTTGTAATCTTTGGCTCGTTTGTGTATTTTTATTGACTAGTAAACGTGCCTGTGCAATGCACGTATAGTCTTATGATTTTTTTTGTTTATCCTATTCAGCAGGCATAAGTTATCATCACGAATGTAAAAGAGGGTGGAGTAATGTGCTAATGCAACATAGTCCTAGACAATTGGCAACTTTTGCTCTGAATATTGGTCTCGCAAGTGAGCAACACATTTGCTGATCTACACATCTACATCATCCCAGTCAAGTATTCCAATCTCCTCATTGTCAAGCTCCTAACCGTTAACCTCGTTGGGCTGCACAACTTCTTGTGTTTATTGGAAGTGCTACATTGTAGGGTTGATCAGTGTGTGCACTTTATTCCCATCTCCTTAGGTTCACGATACCAATGATATCATGAGGTGATACAGTGTGTACTATGTGATCAAACCATTTGATCACTACACATGTAAACTCGTACCGATATCATTCTCTTTTTCTCATTCATATCTCTGATATCCTTGTGATAAATCACACTGTGTCTGGCCAGGCGAGGCCAGACGATTGGTTATCGGTGATACTGAGAGGGCCTAGAGTGTGTATCTCTCCATCGCCTGTAGGAGTAAGTTCTCAATCTTGAACAACCTCGGTTCCATTACACTCTTTAGGTTATGCCCAAAAGTCACCGTTATAATCTCCTGTTACGGTACACGGTTGATGACGACCAGAGCATAACGGTCAAGATGCGCGGTCACTAGATTTTCGAATGGTATAGGGACATAAGCTAATGAAAACTTCATATTCACTTTGCTAATTTCATCAACAATGATTCGTCTCTTAGAAAGATCATCTTGGGTCGGTTCGGTACTATTGTTACCCAAACAATATACCCTCATAGTTGTTTGACTTATACAAAGTTCATGATCAGGAAAACGTGATCATCACACAACATATAAACTAATCTCAGAGACGACATTGGGAACACTTGTTTGTTCATATCTCTACACGTGCTTATGGGTTTTCCTTCGAATACTCACTATTCAAGTACCACGGCAGTTATAGCATAAAGATATAAACCTTAATAATGAACTTGGAGATAAATAATAACTCAATATTATTGTCTCTAGGGCATACCTCCAACACCAAGTCCCACTCATGGACTCGTCACTCGAGCACAATCTAAAGCCCTCCATGATAAGGTGCATTCAATCCTCTCTATGTGTGATTTGGACACCACCTTGGATGGATTGTTACTACATCGTGATACATTGTGTGTGCTCACGTGTGAGGCCGATGATGCCCCTCAAGAGCGTATGGGAAGGCACCAGAGAAGATGTCGAAGAAGATGGATGAAGATGAATAATGTTGCATGAGCCGCCGGACCGTCCAACCCAAACCGTAGGACCGTCTGGTGATAGGAATCTGCGCAAAATGTCGGTGCTCGAGGTGGAGGCGTGCCATGTCTTCTAGCTCGGTGTTGTCGCGCTCAGGTTTCTGCAGACATAAGAGATACATGATGGGCATAAGGATTGGCGTGCCACCGTGATAGAGGGTGGTGGGCGGCTACGCCAGCCATAGCCGGAGTAGAGGAGGACAAGAGGGGAGCAGATGTGCTTCATGTGCGTCGCCACGGTGGTTGTTAGGTCGAGTGGGGTATGAGCTCCTATCAAGCATGGACTAACCGAGTCGAAAGAGTGCGCTCATCCCGAATATCTCGCCATGTCAAGAAAAACAACTGAACTTTAAGCACGCTAGACATTTTCTTACTGGACCACGAGGACGATATCAAATTTGAATGCCTTGCGAGAATATTTCAACTAGCTAAACTTCCAGATATCCGGCAACCGAGACTGACCCAATACCAATCTTAAATATCATCCCTAAATACATGGTTACATACATCCAAACAGAAGCTTAGGAAATTCCAACAGAATAACCAATCTTCTAAGAATTTTAGAAAGTACGTTTAGAATTTTCCGAATAAAAATCCCGTCCTCCAGATTTAAGTACTCCATCCGTCTCAATTTTTTTTTGCAAGGTAATACGTTTCTCATTGATAAATAAAGAACAAGATACAAAGCACGTACACACCGATCTTACAGATCTGTAAAGATAGGATAAACCTATGTGACAAACCAACGCCTATCTCTATCATTCGGCACCACCAAAGTAGACACCAAAGTGAAGCGAGACAGATCACCTCTTCACCCGAGCTCGACGCGGCTCCATTGCTGATCATCAGCTTTACGGACCTCCAAAGTAGTTTGCCAGAAGCAAAACCATTGCCGTTGAACGAATCAGATCGGGGCAACATGTCCCCGGACACGCCATCGAACTTCAGAACTGACACCCCCGCACGACTAGGACGTCGAAGAAGCAAGTCAGAACTGTCAGCCTCCATCCACAAACCCAACACAGGATACACCATCTTCCAGCTGTCACATGCGCAGACAACCATCTGCACGTACTCCTGGACGATACATCCTCCCTGCTCCACCATGACGTCGGAGAGAACGCCGCAGCAACGGGGACAGAGCAGAAGGAGGAGAGACACACCTGATGGGGCTTAAGTACTCCATCTGTCTGCCGCAGCAACGGGGACATAGCAGAAGGAGAGACACACCTGATGGGGTTTAAGTACTCCATCCGTCTCAAAATATTTGACGTGAGTACAGACCACATATGGGTTAAAATGAGTGAATTTATATACTAAAACACGTTTAAATACATATGAATCAAATGTCAATTGTTTTTGGACGGGGAAGAAAGGTATATTACTCTATATCCAATACCAAATTGTTATTATCACTAGCTAAATACTCGTGCGTTTCTACGGAGAAGATGTTTTTCTTTCATAAAAACATGAGTCAACTTGGGTACAAGGCATTTTATTAACCGCTCTGCAACCCACTTGCAAGTTGCCACATTTTTCACTACATCTCCCGGCTTATCTCCTACAAAACTTATTGTGTTCAAATTTAACTTTGAAAAATCAAGGATACTCCAAAAAGTTGCAAAAAATTATAAAAACTAACATGTAAAGTATTAGAAAATATTATTAAAGTTTTGAAGCTTATCTGATCCCATGCTACCACACGCTATAAGTCCAAGCTAAGAACTAAAAAAATCACAATTCAGCATTGAATACAATGCTTTATTTTTGCATTTTTTTCCTTCAAAAGTTTGTTTCTTTTATTTTTTCCATGGCAACGGCGGTGCATGAATATGCCCCTGATCACAGCGTCACCAATTATTTTCGCATTCACATGTAATGTGCAGACCTAAGATAAAAAAATCAAACAATAATCTTAGAGAAAGGTGGTTTTGAGCGGGGTACACCTACTGGGTCCTCCCACGGCCACGCTGAAGACCACCCATCTCAATCTCCAGTTCTTGCTGTGATTGAGGAAGGCCTCAACTCGAGGAGTTCTTGGCGAGACCGAGTTGCACGTTTTCGAGCTGGCGTGACGGATAACAGCGCTCCGGCCGACGGGAGAGCTCGACCCTGGGCGGCTGGTCGGCTGCGAATCTCAGAAACACGACGACGGAGCTCGACCGCGGGCAGGCGGCCGCGAATCTCAGACGAACGGCGACGCGGTCTTGGGTCGAGGGAATCGTCAGAGATGGATGAGTGAGATGCATAGAGGGTCGGGCCTCTCTCGGTGGCATTGCCCTATAAATTGTTCCAAATTGAGGGGTAGATTTGGTCAAATTAATACTCCCTCCGTTCATTAATATAAGGCACAGTGGACTTATCATTTTAATTTTCTTGATTTAAATATATCTAGACTTATTTTGTATATAGATTCACCTATATTAGTATTAGTATGTATGTAGTCAAAATTAAAATAGGTCAAGTGTGTCTTGTACTAGTGAACGGAGGGAGTAGTAAAGAT
Organism: Poa pratensis; assembly: GCA_947311845.1. Taxonomy (NCBI): domain Eukaryota; kingdom Viridiplantae; phylum Streptophyta; class Magnoliopsida; order Poales; family Poaceae; genus Poa; species Poa pratensis. The sequence continues at coordinate 2,286,274 of CAMZMU010000095.1, read as the reverse complement.
TTGAAAACAAATTTCCCTCAAAAGAATAAATTTGAAAACACATAAACACATTGAATCGGAAAAGAAGTGTCCGGGAGCCAAGCCAACACGGCCTGCTCTTTCCCTTCTTCCAAGCAAACCCGTCTTCCGTTCCGCCCGCATCGCATCGCCTTGCGTTATTTACCCACGCCCGACGGATCAGACCACCAGACTCGAGCCCGCCTCCAAACCCTAGCCCACCGGATGTCCGCCGCTGCCGTCGCCCCAACCCCTCCCGCGACTCTCCCGATGGCGCCCCCGCCGTCCTACCCCGCCACCTCCGTCCCTTCCGCCTCCGCCTCCTCGGGCGGCGACGACGACGACGACCTCTACGGCCGCCTCAAATCGCTCCAGCGCCACATGGAGTTCGTCGAGATCCAGGAGGAGTACGTCAAGGACGAGCAGAAGAACCTCAAGCGCGAGCTGCTGCGCGCGCAGGAGGAGGTGAAGCGGATCCAGTCCGTGCCCCTCGTAATCGGCCAGTTCATGGAGATGGTCGACGGCAACAACGGCATCGTGGGCTCCACCACCGGCAGCAACTACTACGTGCGGATCCTCAGCACCATCAACCGCGAGCTGCTCAAGCCGTCGGCGTCGGTCGCCCTGCACCGCCACTCCAACGCGCTCGTCGACGTGCTGCCTCCCGAGGCGGACTCCAGCATCTCGCTGCTCGGGGCATCGGAGAAGCCCAACGTCCTCTATTCGGTGAGTGATTTCTCTGACCCGTACCAACCCTAGCTCAATCTGATCCGTTATGGATCTGCATATGGACGCGATCTAGTTTTCACTTCTCCCCAATCCTAGATAGTTTTGGATTCTTAGTTGTTTCGTCAGCTCGGGATCTTAATTTTGTTTGCTTTGTTGACCACGTTAGCATCTACTGTATTAGTCTTGTGGCGATAATTTTAGGGGTATAGCATAATTATTCAGGAAACAGTATATATTGGCAGAAAGAACTGTTGACAATTGGATTCGCCTGGCTCCAATTTGAGCCTTCTTCATGCAGAATATCACACTTCTTTCGTGATAGTCTTTATGGATGTGAAGGGGGTTACTGTGGTGGAAATTGAAGGTTTGTATGACTGTGAACATTTAAGGTGCACTTCAGTTGTTTCGGCAGTGTATGCATAACCAGTGGGATTAACCCCTTAAACTTTGCACCTTATATGCTGCTAGTTGAATTGTCATATTGCTGAAAAACAATACAGGATAGGTTTGCATCTGTCTGAATTGCTTACACACCAGTGTTCTTGCTAGAGACGGTTTAGAATGATGGCAACAGTTTCAGTACTGCCGATGCAAATCCTTTTGGGTCTTAAACTACTCTCGCAAACATATCAGAGGATCTCAAACATCATGTCATTGTAGGACTGGTTTTATAAATCCGCTGCATTTTATGCTATCTGTGTTTTTCACCATCTGTATGTCCATGTAATCATTTAACCATATGATTGAACATTGTATTTAATTTCGCTCGTGGAGAATTGTGTGCAAACATGACTGAGACTTTTCACGTTGTGGACTGTTATCTTTGTTATAAATAAAAGAAGGTCAATAACATTTTTTCTTTTCTGATTATGTTCAGGATATTGGAGGATGCGATATCCAAAAGCAAGAAATTCGGGAGGCTGTCGAGCTACCACTGACACATCATGAGCTGTACAAGCAGATTGGTATTGATCCTCCCAGAGGGGTGCTGCTCTATGGTCCTCCAGGCACTGGCAAGACCATGCTTGCGAAAGCTGTTGCTCATCACACTACCGCTGCTTTCATCAGAGTGGTTGGTTCAGAGTTTGTGCAGAAGTACTTGGGGGAGGTAAGATTGGAATAGTTGTAACATCTATTTATAACATTGATCTCTGCATTTCGTTGTCTTTCTGTTCTTATGAATATTGTTGCATGCTTTATGCTTTGACCGCGAAATAGATGCCCAGTTTGTCAAGTGTTGACTAGGTTGCCTAGCGTTTTCATTGATGGTATTGTCAAAATTTTGCTCTTATTTGGACTAAAGTGGTCTGAGATCGCTGTGAAACTACTTATGCTTGAGGTTGCAATCATCTGTAAGACCTTTTGTTTGTATTCTGTATACAACTAGACATCTTACATGGAAATCATTTTAGTAACTGTAGTGTTAAATTTCCCAAGTTTACTACTGTTAAAATGCCTACAATTTGGGCTCTTGACAATATGATGCATGATTCTGATGTTTCTGGTGTCAAGTAGTCCATACATTCTTTTGCACAAGAATTTCATTTGTTACACTGTTCTTAGACTTATCAGTTCGTCTATTGATGCATTCACTACCTTATCTTAGGGCCCAAGGATGGTTCGAGATGTATTCCGCTTAGCTAAAGAGAATGCCCCGGCTATAATATTCATTGATGAGGTTGATGCTATAGCCACTGCTCGATTCGATGCTCAGACTGGTGCTGATCGTGAAGTTCAGCGTATTCTGATGGAGCTACTCAATCAGGTAAGGTTTCTAGCTATAATGGTTTCTCTCAAAGTCAAATTTGCAACTTCGAATCCTAGAAAATCAGGAACATGTATAGATATGGAAATGAGGAATATAATACTCCGACCTGTAATGCTTAGCAGTTTTGATCTGATTTTGCAAAATGCATACATGCTCTTAGAATTAGTATCTGTGGGTTTCAAGGCCACTGTTGAGAAATTGTTAGGACTGTTACGTGCAGCTTCTTTTATACTTGAGGGATCTGAGTATTACTCATTCTGATTGTTGTATGCAATGCAGATGGATGGATTTGACCAGACAGTGAATGTAAAGGTTATAATGGCGACCAACCGTGCAGATACTCTAGATCCTGCTCTTTTGCGTCCAGGAAGACTGGACAGGAAAATTGAGTTCCCTCTGCCGGACAGGAGGCAGAAGAGGCTTGTCTTCCAAGTAAGTTTCTTTGTATGATCTCTGTGGTATGCTTTTCAAAATTTAGTTCTTGCTTAGAATGGCTTATGCATATTACACAATTATATGAATGTAGTAGACTGTTGATGGCCTTGTAATAGTAGTTCTTTCATTGCACTCATTATGGTTAAAACTGTGAATGGCTCTCATACACTGATCTGTAGCTCCAACTAACTGATTAGTTATAAGCTTGCATTAAGATTCAACTAATGAAAACTTAGTTGCATGATCCTTGCTGAGATTATATTTTTGTTTGCATCTGGTAATTGACTGTCCCTTTTTCTCCAGGTCTGTACTGCTAAAATGAACTTAAGTGACGAGGTTGATTTGGAAGATTATGTCTCCAGACCCGATAAAATCAGTGCTGCTGATGTGAGTTGCCTTCCCATTATTTTAAACATTCTTAAATCTGCACTCTTTGCTACTGCAGCATAAGAAATTCATTGCGTCTGATTGGTCATGATGAAAATTCCTTAAATCTTTACTCTTAATGTTCATCATAGTATGTTTACCTTCTGCTTAAACATTTGTTTCATATCTTAAGAACTTTAACACCTACGAAATCTGATGTAATTCTCCTATTACTTCCAAGTTCGATCTTTTTAAGCCTGCAGTTCTTTGATAGCAAATGCACATGCACTGTTGTCAGTCCCAACTCCAAACCAGATAAGGGAGGTCCTTTTTGTGGTTCATATCTGGACATGATCATTTTTTTACTTGACGATTGTGGGATAAGAGAATTATCAGGATATCATTTGTTCTTCCATGATAATATATTGATAATTTCCCTGGATCTTAAACTCCTAAATCTGATATTAACCGTTGATGTATGTTACTTGACGATTGTGGGATAAGAGAATTATCAGGATATCATTTGTTCTTCCATGATAATATATTGATAATTTCCCTGGGATCTTAAACTCCTAAATCTGATATTAACAGTTGATGTATGTTGATACTTTACATCTTATACTATTTTATCTAGTAAGGAGTAAGCAAAGCTTTTGACATAATAGCAGTTGTAAGACACAATACTTGTTATGGCAACCTATTATCTGCCTCCTTTATGACATTTTTTGCGGCATTTGTTTTCAGATCACGGCTATTTGCCAAGAAGCCGGCATGCATGCTGTCCGCAAAAATCGGTATGTTATCCTCCCCAAAGACTTCGAGAAGGGCTACCGAACCAACGTGAAGAAGCCTGAGACAGACTTTGACTTCTACAAATGAGTCAACGAAGAGTTAAACTGGATGCTTATTTCCTACTGGCGACATGATCACAACACTGAGATGAATTTGTGGATAGTCGCCTCTTTGACATTAATGTTATTGTACCCTGAGGCTCATGCGTACCCTAATCTATTTCATCAGATTCAGTTACTTCATTTTGTGTTTGTACTGAAAAAATAGAAGGGTTTGCGCGTTCAATCTCACCAGTGTTGTTATAAGCTAACACATGGCTTGTCTGTACTGTTTACTATAGTACTATTAAAGTATCGTTTGATCAGTTCCCATTATGCATGAAGGTTGATATTGTTGTCCAATGGTAAACTTGTTAGTTGATTGGTGAATTAAGGCAGTAGTTCAGAGCGGGCGTAAATCCTTTCCATGGCCAACTAATCTTACTAAGCAAGTGGTAGACTAAAAAGCATCAGAATGTGAACAGCAGAACAAACAAACACTTCAACTCTTTTAAGTGGGCATATACAATCATAGAGAAGGTCTTAGACATCAACATCATCTAGTTATACAATGCATTATCTTTATACAATATCTCTTATTGCCATTCCTTACAATTAATCAGAATGAAAACGAATCATTTAGTAGGAAATTGTGTTTGTATGGGAAGACAAATAGTTTTCTCTTATTTTCTAAGACAACCTTCTCTTTTTTTCATTCTCTCCTCCAACTAAGCGAAAATCCGACTAGACAACTCCAAGAGAAGCCTGACGTCACCCAATTGTACACAATTTTTGACAATCCACTAACGGTAGAGCGGCAGACAGATCTCACGAAAATTGCAACTTTTACATGAGTTAATTCTATCCAAATATTTGGGCCTAAAACAGATTGTTCTGGGTGCTCCTATACATCAACCGTGATGGCACTACTCGCCTCCGCCGCCTGAAGTAAGCCCTTCATGGGCCACTCTAACTATGACCCAACAAAAAGGTATTGAACGGTTTTTAAATCTTAACCTTTTCGAAAATTTAACATTTTTAAAATATGAACCTAGTTTGAAATCTGAACATTTAAATCTGAATTAATTTCAATTCGGAACATTTTTCAACACTGAACATTTTTTTAAAACCCCATGAATTTTGTTTTTGAACACTGCGTTTTTTTTAACATGTGAACCTTTTTTGAACTATTTTTTAAACACGTGAAATTTTATCTCAGTGGATTTTTTTCGAACATTGAGAACAATTCTTTTAAACACGTGAATTTTTAAATCTGTGAACATTTTTTTGATATATGATGATAACAGTGTAAAAAAAGTTCATGGTGTTCACCGATTCGAGAATAATGTTCAAAAGTTGGAAAATATATATTTACACGTTACCAAAAAAGGAATGAAAATAAATGGAAAAAAGAATGTATCAAACAAATGGCAAAAGAAGAAATGGAAACAGAGAAAAGGGACAGAAAAAACAAAGCCTACTAGGCCGTGGCCCATCACGGACAGGGGGCGTGGGTATAGTGCTACTCGCTACAAGTGAGAAGTAGGAGCTCCCCAAAGGACACAGCACAATCGGTCAATCCTATACATCGTCCAGCAGCAGCGCGAGACGGTCGCGCCGCATGAAGGTTTTCGCCATGGACATGTCCGTTTGACGGATTTATTTTTTTAATGTTTTTTCTTCTTTCATTTCTTTGTTTTCTTTTTTCTTTTGTTTTTTACTTTTTATGATTAAAAAAATTAAGTTTTGGAAAGGGTTCATATTTTAGAAATGTGCAAATTTCAAAATGTCCAGTTTTGAAAAATGGTCATAATTGAAAATTAGTCTGGTATGAAAAATGTCCAGACATAAAAAATGTTCAAATTTCAAGAACTTCCAAAAAAAAGTATTCACGGGCTAGAATAATGTTCACGTGGTTTGAAAAAGTCATGTTCACCATAAATGTTCAGTGTTTCAAATAAAATGTTCACTAGTTTTGAAAAAAGAATGTCCACGGGGTTCAAAAAAAGTGCTTCCATGTTAGGAAAATGCTCACGAGGTTTGGAAAGGGCATGTTTATGGGTTTAAAATAAATTTCCATCAATAATCTGGGAGACCGGTGTCTGTAAGCCCTAGGCGGCCTTTTTTCTTGTTCGCCCTAAGGGCAAAAACTTCTATATATACTCTATGCTTCCTTCTAATTGAATGGCAGAGCGCATGCCTTTTCCATCAAAAAAAGAGAGGGTTCCCACCGCGGTTTAGAAATTGGTTGGTTGCATTCAAGGAAAAAATAGTGCACTATAACAAAATAGAGCCGGCCTTAAAATATAATATTATCGTGATATATCGCGCTATAGTGTGCTATTGGTGAGACATTGTACACGATTTATTTAGCAAGACAATTCTCAGCTATAGCGCGCTATTTTTTTTTCATGGTTGCATTGTTGCCTTCCTCCTCTTCCTGTGCCCTCGTAAATGGCAGTTTGGGCCCGCCGATTTCTCATGGGAGGATATACCTGGAATTCGAGTCGATATGCTCGTTAAAACTTGTTTAACTAGCGAGTTAGCTCGGCTCGATGTTTTTAAGCAATGTGTTAAGAACTGAAACTCGACTCATAAAACTCGCGAGTTTTGCTCATTTAGATCGGTAAACTGTCATCATACATTATATCATAGCTTGTATATGAAATTGTTTCTAATCATTTGGTCATGTATAATGCAATCATCACGATAGTCAATAACAATATGACACCGTCAAGTAATTTGTAGGTGATAAACTACCGTAATCACGAACAATTGTTCACATAGACAAGCACGTTAGGGATCGAATCCTTTTACCGAGTTAAACGAGTTCACCAGGTAAACTCGGTTCGTTTAATTCGAACTCGTTTACCGTCTATAACAAAAATTCGACTCAGTCTCGTATGACAACGAGTTTGAACCAAACTGAGTCGAGTTACGAGATGCAAGAGGGATGGTTTTAGGCATTAAGGGCAACTCCAACGCGCCGACCCATTTGGACATATTTTGTGCCGTTTTTGGTCGTTTGGGTCGCCAAACGGACATCGTCTGGCCCATGTCCGGCCATTTCTGGCCAGCGAACCCAACACAGAGACCCATTTGGTCCGCCCCTTGCCTATTTTTTCTCACTTGGCCACATTTCACACAATTAAACATACTCATGCAAGTAATACGAAAGCCGCAAATTAACTTGCCTGCCGGCAACAAATAGTTAGCAAGTTTTGCAAAGTCATGCCATGCCGTGCCGGCATACGAATAGTGTACCCAAAATATTACACGAGGCCACTTCCAGGCCCCGGCCATAGTTCAACGTCCATCAACCACTTACCACAAATGAGATGATCAATCATCTCGCTCCATGAACCACTTCTGCTTCTTCTCAAACCAAGCCCTCTTCTTAGGGATCAAGATGTCAAGGTCGGCCGTCATGATCCGGGTCTCCTCTGTGAGTAGAGCGTGCTCAAACTTCCCTATCCTTGGCCTTCACCTCAATGGCCCTAGAGCGACATTCTCCTCAATCTCAAGCTTCCTCTTTTGTATCCCAAAGAAGTTCTTGGAGTTCTCTTATCTCTCTCGGCGCTTCCTCTCCTCCCTCTCCTCGGTTGACTTGTCCTTTTGGGAGATAAACCCTTTCAAGGTATCTTGCAAAGCAATGGTTTGCACATCTCTCTTGGCCTCTAGCTTGGTGTTGGTCCTCCCCCTTGGCCTCTTGTCGCTTGGCTCCTCTTTGCCCACGGCCGGCGCGGCCCCTCCTCTTCTCATGGACGCCACAAGCTCTTTCCACTTGGGGCAATCCTTGATCTCGCGCCAACAATGGATCAAGGTGAATGGTTTGTTCCCATTTTGGGACTTGAAGGTCTCCAAAGCTTGAAAGGCCTACATATGCAATGAAACATAGAGGGTTATGATCATACATTCATAAAAAAGAGGGGACGAAAACAGGCCGGGGATGATAGCATCATACCAAGTCCTTGACACTAATTCCACTCACGGGGCGGCGCTCAACATCTTCATAGGCGCCAACAAACTTGCTGCACTCCGATTGGATGAACCCCCACCTCTTTTGGAGTGACAACTCGTTGCGTTCACTCTCAAACTTATGGGGCTCATAGCACCGTTGTTCATGAAAGTGATCATGAACCCTCTTCCAAAATGTCGTCCCCTTTTGCTCCGCCCCCAATATTGCATTTTGCCCCATCTCCATCTGAAAGGATCGGTATGGCCACCTAGAGGGGGGGGGTGAATTCACGGTGGGCATAAAACCCGATACCCGAATCCCGAACCCGAGAAACCCGAACCCGAACCCGATTAGCCCGAACCCGAACAACCCGAGCACTGCATCGGGTAACAGTTTGTAAAACCCGAATTTATTTCAGAAATCTTGGGTACCTAGTTCCGGAACCCGAACTCCCCGAATAGCCCGAAATAAATAGGCAGCCCAGTAAAAAACCCCGGAGGCCCAATAAAAAATATCTATTCCGTCACCACCAAGGCCCAACCAAGGAAAACCTAGTCCCCACCAGTCCCGTACCATCCTCATCCTCAAGCCGCCACACACACAAATACACAATCGCACGAAGCCACGAACATCTCGACGCCGCTAACCGCCATGACCTGGTCGCTACCCATCGCGCACTCGTGCCGCATGCCGCCTTGACCTGGCCGCCGCTCGACCCTCTGTCTGGCCGCCGTCCCTTCGCCCGACCCCTTGGCTGGTCGCCGCCCGACCCCTTTGCTGGCCGCCGCCCCGCCGCCATCATCTCCCGCTGCGCACTACCTGCAGCGCGAGAGCCACCATGTGCACCGCCGCCTGGACGGCTGGTCGTGCCACAATCCACGAGAGGCCGACGTCCCCAAGGCGACACACCTTCATCTTCTTCTTGCCTCAAAACAAACATCGTCGGTGATGTATTTCGGGCAGTTCGGGATTACCCGTACCCGAACCTGAACTTTCGGGTACCCGAATTATCGGGTATCAAAAAATTCAGGCAAATCTCGGGTATCATTTTCGAAAACCCGAAGTTCGTATTCCCTGAATTACCCGACCCGAAAAATTCGGGTAACCCGAACGCCCAGCGTGAGGGTGAATAGGTGCTACTCAATTTTTAGCTCTTTTTCAAATTTAGGCTTGACACAAAGGTAAATTCTCTAGATATGCAACTACGGTGAATTTACCTATATGACAAGTTAACACTAGACTAAGCAACGATACAAGTAAGAGCTAGCGAGTAAGGAGTAACCAAACGGGAAGCACGCGGAGACAAGCATGTATTCCCGAGTTCCTCCTTTTAGGGGAGTACGTCTCGTTGGAGGGGTGTGAGTTTCAAACTCAAACGCCACAAATGGCCTCACCCTATTCTCCGATGAACCTTGCCCAAAAGCTCGGTTCACCTTCCACTATCGGAATCCTTCAAGGCGGAATCCGGAGCCCTTACAACAAACTTGAGGCTCAACCCACAAAAGGATTGGGGGCTCCCAAGCACCACAACACCTGCTACACAAAAGTAACAAGCAAGTAAGTACAACAAGATGCCTAGGTTTTCCTAGTGGAAACCCTAGGCTCAAATCCCTCAAGTGAATGAGGGGGAAATGAAGAACGCTTTGGTGAAGTAGTAGATCTGGGCCTTCTCCTTCAATCCTCCAAAGATCAACGAGTTTGGGTGGAGGGATTGGGAGATCTAGTGATTCTTGAGCTTGCAACAATGGTGGACTTGAATGTTGGGCGAGCTGGCTGGCTGGAGGTAGGTGGAGGGGTATTTATACCCTCCCAAAATTGTAGCCGTTGCAGTCCACTTACACCGGAGACTCCGGCCTGGGCGGAGACTCCGAACCTGGAGAGGGCGGAGACTCCGGCTCCGGGCGGAGACTCCGAGGTTACTCCGGACCGACTCTGGCCCATAACAGAGAGTGCCGTCTTGTGGATCTTTGCGACCAAAACTTGATGGGCCGGAGACTCCGGCCCCTGAGCACCCCTGAGGCCAGAGACTCCGGCCTGGACAGACTAGTTGCAATCTCCTTTTTCCTTGACAAGTGTTTCGATGCAAAATATAAATATTTCTTTTAATTCCTGCACCACTTAACATCATATTAGATATTTCCTAGTGTTGTTTCCTAACACACAAAACACGTAGGGGATATAAAATATATTCTTTCAATCTCCCCCTTTTTGGTGTTAGATGACAACACTGGGATTTGCAACATAGCACAAAACAAATATCGACATGTTCCACAAAGGATTTGAGAAACTCCCCCTACATGTGTGCATATAAGTAGTTTGCATTGGAATACAAATGCCCAACATGTAGAAAAGGGGCAACTCACAAGCAATATTGGAACAAGATAAATTTGCATAAACATGAGACATAACATGACAATGGGTTGAGATAAAAGGAAACATACCTTGTGCATAATAATGTAGAATATAGACCAATGCACAATAATATATCACAATAAAAGATACCATCTCAACCATAGATAATATGAAATCCACAAAGTCTCACGCCACAAATAGGAACATAGTCTCACACAACAAATAGCAAAGCCAAATAAGTTCAACGACATAAGATAAATGGACACAAGCTTTAAAGAAATGATAAAAGAGCATGCTTGTGCCCGAACCCTTGCAAATCCCACGGTGAAAGCCTAATAGAGCTACTTCTCCCCCTTTGGCATCGAAATGCCAAAAAGCGAAAAGAGCGATGCTAACGTGTCCCAAGGAGATCACTCATCCTCTTCATCATCATCGGCATCATCACCACTTGCTTCTTGGGTCTCCTCCTCAACATACTCTTCAGACTCATCATCATCCTCATCATCATCCTCATCATCATCTTCATCGTCATAACGCATAGGAGCCTTGCCAGTGTTGCGAGAAGAAGATGGCATGCAGGAAACATCTTCAAAGTCACCCAAGGGAAAATATCCACATTCCATTTCTCGAAAGGGATAGTGGCAGCGGACGGTGGTGACTCGGGAGCACCTTGTGGGCGAGGAGGAGTAGTGCCACCATTGTTGATCTTGCACATTTCTTTTAGCATCTTGCCTTGGGTAGATTGAATATGCTTCCTCTCAACATAAGCATCATAGTTTTCCTTGTGAGTGGCAAGCCCCATACAAAGCTTTGCCTTTTGCCACCACGAGATGTGCTTGACTTCATTGTTGACTCTCTCTTTGCCACCACTACTCCATGAGGGGGAGTGGCATTCTTCCTTCTTGCCCTTGGAGCTTCTTCCGCCTCTATCTCTTGATAAGTGGCTTGGGAGTGGTATGAATGGCTAGCAGTTGAAGGTTTCCATACTTGTGTTGCTTGAAACGAGATTGATCGAGTTGGGGGACCTTGTTGAGAATGCGCTTCATGACATAGGGTGCATACATAGGATTCTTCTTCTCATGAATAGCGATGTTGATCTCACACTTGATATAATCCATCACATCAATCTCATACCCATGACAATTTGGTCCGACAAGGTATGTCTTGTGAGCATGATGCATGAGATTGACAAAAGTTCCACGGATAGCATCCGTATTACCCGCTTGGGGTGCAATGCTCCAACGAAACATACGAATCAAGATATTTTAGATGGGCTTGAGTCCTCGGGTGGTAGCAATGGCACCCTTTTTGGCACAAAGAGGGGCAAGTAACTTCTTATCGTAATCCACCCCTTCAACATGCATCCTTCGACCAACGGAAGTGGAAGCTCCTTTGAACTCATATCCCAAAATCTGCCCAAACTCTTCAAAAGTTGCATCACATTTGAGAGGGCCCGTCATCCAAGTCATTTTGGTGTTCTCCTCCGGTCCTAGCACAAGAGTGGCAAAGAATTGTTGGACCATCTCAATATCATAGTCTTGTTGAGTGGAAATGAGCTTCTCAAGGCCTAGCTTTCTAGCAACCCAAATTGCCTCCTCAAAGTATTGCCTCTTGGCCAACACTTCAAACTTCAACGGTTTTTGAGGGCACACAAGGGATTTTGGGTTCAAATTGGCATATATTTCTTTCATAATGAGCTCTTGCTCCTTTCTCCAAAAGTGATCATCGGTTGAGTTGTTGGGCATATCATAGAACCTCTGCCTCCTCATCGTTCTAAAGTCATCCTTGTTCAAGTCCGTCACCGTGGTCAAATTGTCAAACTTGGCCTTCTTGGCCTTTTCTTCTCGAAGAAGAGCAGCCTCCTCCCTAGCCCTTCGTGCATCCGATGCCTTTTGCTGCCTAGCAACACTACGCTGCACATACTTGTCTTGCGCTTCATCATAGTCCAAATACTCTCTTCCCGACTTCTTTGGTGCTTTCTTGGGGTTGGATGATGATGTGCCCGAATAGTACCTCTTGTTGTCTGTGAAACAAGAGTAGGTAGGTAGCACGGAGGTGAGCATACATGTCCATGGAAGCCAAAGAAGAAACTAATTGGAAGAAATTTCCCAGAAATTTGATCTAGACCGGAGTCCTCGGTCTCATGGGGGCGGAGTATCCGGCCACACCGGAGTCTCCGACCCTGGGACGAGAGAATTTGATCTAGGTCAAATTTGAGGGGAATTCGTCGCAACTAATTTCTAGAGACTGCATTTGCCAGCAAAAAGGTTCTACACCATGAGAAACTAAGGACACTACTCTCCAAAGCACATCTAGGTTGAAACCCTAGAGAGAGAGAAGAGTTTACCCTTGTCCTTCATGGTGGAGGTCAAACAGAGGAGAGGAAGATCCCCAGCGCTTGAGGGGAGGAGGAGCCGGTGGCACCACGGAGGCCGAGCATGATGAGGGCGGCCTTGGTGGCTTTGGCGGCGATGGCTTCAGTGTCGGCGGCGGCCTTTGCGGCGACTTCCACTGTGGCGGTTGCAGCGGCCTCCGTGGCCATGGTGGCCTCCAGCTACGCGACGGCGTTCTTGTTCTTCAAATTGTGCCTCCGATTCTTCCGCTTCTCCGCCTCCCTTTTCTTCTCGTCCAGGGTGAGCTCCTTCTTCGGCCTGAGCAAGGCGGCGCCGGCCCGGCCCTTCTTGGTTGCGGCGGTGGTGGGGGCGGCTGCATCGTCGGCCATAGGGTTTTCGCGGGGTGGGAGCTGGGAGGCGGGAGTGAAAAAGAGACGAGTGAGGGTTTTGTGTGACTGCCGGGCAGGCCAGGGGAGGTCAAGGGGAGCGTTGCGCGGTCGACCGCGTGTGTCCGCGCCGACGCAAAACCGGCTCAAATTGGGCCGGAATTGGGTCCGCGCAGACAGAAAAATGGACGGCAGGCCAAATGCGTCGGCGCGTTGGGCCGCCCTATTTTCCAAATCGGACAGAAACGAACACAAACGGAGCAAATGGGTCGACACGTTGCCCTAAGAATATTCGCATTTTTTGATGCTTGATATAGGCCGTATGCATCAATCGATGCAGAGGCTGGGACTGCCCTTTTCGAGAGAAAAAAAGACATCGAGATATTGATACCAGTACCACCCTTGGAATCAATCACCGATCAAGCACCACACAACGAGAGAGGCCTCGCCCGAGAAACGAACGGGAAGAAGGATATCACCCGAATCTTTGCTTTGCCCCGTCCGTCGGTCCCCGCACCAGCACGGTACAGAGAGGAGATTCCGCATCGTCCCGAACGATCCGCAGCATCGTCTCCTCTCCTTGGCTGTCCCCGTCTTCGTCTTCGTCAGTCGTCGGCCTTATCCTCACTCCTAAACAAAGCAGGAAACATGCAGCAGCCCCACCAGGCCAAACGGAATGGGAATCCCGCGCCGAATATTCATCCACGCATAGCATAGCCCCCTCCGTCCCTATCCACCCACCCTTCCCATCACTACTCCGTCTCCTTCCTTCCCGTGTAAGAATAAGAGCAAGATTCGCTTCCTACGCGACGCCCCGACCGCGATTCCTTTCCTTCCTCCTTTCCCCCTCCTCGTCTCTTCCTCGCTCCGGATCAATTCCACGCAAGGAGACCCGATGGAGACGGAGCTGCCGCCGGTGCACGCGGACGGAGACGACGGCGCCCGCCGACGGTTCCGCGACTACCTGCTCGCGCTCGAGGAGGAGCGCCGCAAGATCCACGTCTTCCAGCGCGAGCTGCCCCTCTGCCTGCACCTCGTCACCCAGAGTACGTTCCACACTCGACGTACGTCGCTCCATGATCTTTGCCTCCCGTTCTTACACTGGTGCGCGCGTGTGTATCTGTAGCAATCGAGGGGATCAGGACCCAGATGGACGCTGCCGTCGCCAGCGAGGAGACGGTGACCACCGACCACGGCGGGCCCGTTCTCGAGGAGTTTATCCCGCTCAAGCCCAGCCTCTCCTCCTGCTCCTCCGACGACGACCACGAGAGCGCCGACGCAAAGAAAGATGACGATGAGGCCGAGACGCGGCCGCCAACGCCGGAGACCAGGAAGCCGATGCCGGACTGGCTCCAGTCCGTGCAGCTATGGAGTCAGCAACCCCAGCAGTCATCTATTAACAAGGTATAGCTAATTTCTATACGTTGATTTACACCAATTTCTCTGTCTTCATTTCTGTTCGAAATTGAGCATACTGTTGGAATGAATTGAGAAATAAACATCGATCCATCTCCTGATGAACTCTTCTAGGACCTGCCATGCAAACCGGTGGCCCTGCACGCCGGGGGAGCTTTCCACCCGTTTGAGAAGAAGAGGCGCGCGGAGGCCGAGGTGCCGGCCTCGTCGACCACGGCGCCGGCGAGCTCTGCGGTGGTCGGAGACAGCGCCGACAAGGCCACAAGCAACACTGCTGCTGAGGTGCACCAGAAGGACGTCAAAGACACGGAGAAAGACAAGGAGGACAAAGAGGGGCAGTCGCAGCCCAACCGGAAGCCGCGACGCTGCTGGGCGCCGGAGCTCCACCGCCTGTTCCTGCAGGCATTGCAGCAGCTCGGCGGGCCACACGGTCGGTCCCCTTGACTGATTACATTATTTATTTTGCGTTATCCAAACCAGCTCGAGAAAAAACAAAATGCTTAACTGATGCCGTACGCATGCAGTAGCGACGCCGAAGCAGATCCGGGAGCTGATGAAGGTCGACGGCCTGACCAACGACGAGGTCAAGAGCCATTTGCAGGTCAGTGTGCTCTATGCCCTAGTTAGCTCGACAGCCTTCTTGCTTACTTCTTCTGTTAATTAGTCATGGACGCCGGCCGATCTGACACCAATTCGTTGTTGTTTGGCCTCAGAAATATCGTCTGCACACGTCAAGGCGGCCGAGCTCCACGGCCCAGAGCAGCGCCGCCGCCGCGACACAGCCCACGCCGCAGTTCGTCGTGGTGGGCAGCTGCTTCTGGGTTCCCCAGCAGGAGTATGCCGCCGCAGCAGCGGCAGCACAGCCGCAGGTGAAGCTAGCAAGCGTTGCGTCGGGAAGCGCGGGCCAAGTTTACGCTCCGGTGGCGACACTGCCGTCGGGCTTGCAGCAGCCCTCAGAAAAGCAGCAGTCGAAAGGCCGGAGATCAAGCGGCAACACGGGCGATGCTAGCTCGGACTCCCCAGCTGTATCGTCGTCGTCCCAAACATTCTCTGCTTGAGCTCACCACCTTCGTAATCTTTAGCCTAGGCCCATTTGATAGGGTCATGTGGATTACTAGTATTATACAGTATATACAAATGAGACGATGGTGGATTGGATCCATCTTTGAGTAGTTTTCTTGGAGCTATAGCTTGATTTGCTTCGTACGTGGTCCATTTTTGTTACGAGGGCACAACGATCTGCACGCCATCCCTCTATTGTGAGTAAAAACAACATGGTACAGATTTCTGAATCGAAATAGAATCGTACATTCTACCATAGGGTCTGTAACTAAGTCAGTGTTAGAAAAACTCCTCTACTCTACCATATGTTGTTGCCGTACTGCTGAATTATTAAGAGGTCGTGCATTGCATAGAGCATCTCCAACCACCCGGGGCGGACCTAGAGAGAAAATGACCCGGTGTCTAGTGTAAATCACACAGATTTCTCATCTAGGGGTGTCACAAGAATCGAAATAGAATCGTACATTCTACCATAGGGTCTGTAACTAAGTCAGTGTTAGAAAAACTCCTCTACTCTACCATATGTTGTTGCCGTACTGCTGAATTATTAAGAGGTCGTGCATTGCATAGAGCATCTCCAACCACCCGGGGCGGACCTAGAGAGAAAATGACCCGGTGTCTAGTGTAAATCACACAGATTTCTCATCTAGGGGTGTCACAAGCTATCTCTATCTCTACTATATAATACGAGTAGTGTTTCTTCCTCCCAATTTTCGTCCGTTTTTTGGTACGTCCTCTTGATTTGGTATGGTACGTCAAAGAGAAAAGACCCTGCTTCATGATGACCGGCTCCCGATCGGTAATTGAACCGGACTATGTCTCCCGCTCAACCTGCAAAAACATCGATCAACCACACGTACGTCGGACGGGCTAACTATCCCGATCGGAAACGAATCTGCATGTACCAAGCAAACCATCCCGATCGATCGGAAACGATCCAATCTCTGCATGACTGCGTCTCTGCCCTTGGCGATTGCGGGTGGCGGCGAGCGGATACAGCTGTGAGACTGCTGATCGGCAGGGAGGCCTCGGTGCCTAGACGAGCGGTGATGTCGTGGACTCCGCGGCGTTTGGAGCTCGTGTTGCGTCGGTGTTGGGTAGCGCCGCGTGTGGTGCCTGAAGCGGCCCTGGCCCCTGGGGTTGCACCGGCGTCGTGTTGAGCGTACGACAGGCGGCGGCACCGCCGCCGCGTAGCACACAGGTGGGCTTCTACCTTAACGTACGTTGTGGCCATCGAGCGCCACCGGATTCTACCTTAACGTACGCAGGGCCTGATTGCAACTAATCAAAATCTGGTAAGCCGGTCTCAATGGGCGCCACCGCTGCTCGGTCGTTGTTGTCCCGCCGTCGTGCATGTCAGCGAGCTCCTGATGAAGTGCGCGTCCATCGCCTTGCCCATGCCGCCTGCGGCGCCAGTTCTTGACAGTGCGTCCAAACGCCTAGCCCTCACGGCCAATCTGCCACATCATTGCGTCACCTCCGGCCAGCCAGGCCGGCCGCAGCGATCATTCCCATCAAGTGTGCCGCCGCTGCCGACTTCTACATTTTATCAATCTATATATTCTGCACTCTTCCACTCTTGAGCAGGCTAAGCGACAGGTACAGTACTGTTGGGAACTTCGAACTGAAGTCACCCAACTATGAAATTATTCCGCTTTTCATTGCTGGTACCTGAGAATGTTCAATGACGTGTGGAGACGTTTGGCATGTTCAATGAGCAGGCTGTTTGATGCCTGAACTTGACTTGCAGATGCGTGTGTTTCGCTACTTTGGTTGTTTACTTTCTTCAGATTTTGTCAGTTTTAATGTGAATTTGCACAAGGCTTTTGCTCACGTGTATTCGTAGTAGCGAGTCAAACGTTTTCTACAGCTCAATGATTAATCAAAGAAATTTGAGCCACTAACAATAGGAATGATATCAAATCACTCGTGCGACACACCAGTCTCTCTGGTGAACTATTGTTCAGCACTGCTTCTCATAATAAGAAATGTCGATGCAAACATTCACATAGTTAAATTATGCTGCTAACTAATACTCCAAAACTAGACTATACAGAACTTTGACATAGAACACACCACCGTCCAATCTCACATCAAGAATTTTTATGTAGGAAAATTGGTTCAAACTTTGTTTAGTGCCCCTTCTACATTGCTATTAGATCAACATGTTTACGAATTGCTTGCTTGAAAACAACGCTTGTTATTGGGCTAAAAGACACTTTTAGCATAATTTTTTGAGCTACTGATCATATTTCATTTGATTTTTCTTTGACATGCATGGACGGATATGAAAGCTAACTGTTCCGTCGACGGGCATATCAGCGTTTTTCAATAAACCAAGTCTTAGTATTATGTAACAACATTTGTTTTCTAAAGTACCTACAATTTAGCAAAGTTGTTAGGCAAATAGTTAGATTTAATGTAATGTTAATCTTACACAACTGTGAAAATGAGACTCGGCAAAAGAAAAATGCATCAGTTTCTTTTTCAAGAATATAAATATTCGTTTTATTTGGCCCAAGTGACTCAACAAAAATTTATCAGAAATTGAAATGAAAATATCTTAAAATAATTCAGTTCATATCTCAAATAAAAATAAAATAATTCAGTTGATATCTCAAATAAAAAAGTATAAGCCCGTTGCAACGCACGGGCATTCTGCTAGTAAATATAAGAACTTTAGAAAGGAAAATGATTTGGACCCGGGTATGCCCAGCCAATCACGATGGTCAAATTTGGCCCCTAAAACGTGTCTCGGATGGTGGATGGTGCTCGGACGTGTCTGCTTTAAACCCTCAAAAGTATGTGACTCAAACTATATACCCTAGAATCTCCCCAAATTGTCCGGTCACTTGCATGTGATTGGTGGGGATGGAGAGAGAAAGAAAAAAAAGAAAAGAAATAGATAAAGTAGTCCAATGTGATATGTGTCCTATGTGGCAGCCTGTCCGGGCGCCCCGGACAGGCCGGACGTATAGGGACGAAATGGGGGGACCGACTGTGTAGCAATTTTACCCCATTTTCTGTCCGGTCACTGTCCAGGCTGTCGGCCTGGACATTTGGGAAGGATTTGGCAACCCGGTTGAAGATGCTCTTAGATTCCTTCCATGCATCCCCTTGATGGGTGTTTGGATTCTCCGACTTGAGTTAAAGTGACTTTGAGCACGGATACTGACTTCAAAGAGCACAATGGTCTCTCTGCCGCACGATTTTGTCTAAACAAGGCCATGATACGCTCCGTGCTGATGTCATCTACACGCTGCAATATACGATGCCTTAAGTATGTTAAATTGTGTATCCTATAAGTAAGAATTTTTTCCGATTATCTCTGTCAAAAAAAAAATCTTACGAAGATTATGACGTGTGGGTGTTTAAGTTTTGGAAAGTCTCATGTTCATTCGGAGGATCGATCATCTGAATTGGTCTTGTGCACGCAACCACTCTTTCGTTGCCCCTTGTTTCTCCGATGTTTCTTTTCTAGACGTTATGTCACTGCTTCGTGCGCGTGATTTTTCTCCTTGTTGAGCCTTATCCTGCTCGTCTTCCAACCCGGCATCCATCGCCTCTGCCTCTTGCCGTTCACCAGAGCCAGCGTCGGCCGGCAAGCCGCCATGGAAGTTCCTCCTCACGGTCTCAATATTGAACACGAAATCGAAGGCATCCACCGATAGAGCTCAAGTGATGACGGGGGATACAATGGGGATGAGTTTGAACTCACTACGTCAGGCTCCGGCGGGCCCGGACGATGAGGTCGCTGGTCCAAATCGCGGTTGGTAGTTTACGGCTTTTTTTATGTTGCGTGTGATCTTTCTAGATGGACGCTGCAACAGCTATGGATGCATGTCGCAAATGTTGCTTCAGTGCTACAAATATTTTTTTGTGAGCAGCTGCAAGCGTTGTCCTCCCATACTTCATGAATGTGTTGATTTTTTTTCCCGGAGATTTGCTATGACGGAATTGGGATTTGTTGTGACCAGTGGAAACTTTGCTGCGACTCAAAACATCCAGCCTAGGGAAAATTCTAAAGGATTGCAAGATTATTTTGAAAATCCTTTGAAATAAAGAGGTTATGTCGTTGTTCCGAGGATCCAGCTACCGAGACACGTCACTCTATGAAAACATCAAAAGGGGTACAGCCACGGTGGGTCTTGTCTCACCACCAAGATAAGATTTTTGGCATTAACTGGAAACAGCTAGTACTACGTAGCAGCTCCGCAGCTGGGGGAAGATTATTAGCAACGAAACGTCACGTCTGTACGAACTAGGAAGAAAAACTGGTGGCGGAGACCTTGCGATGAGTGGCAGATAACCAACCAACGCGCACCCACTACTCGCGTTCGGGCCAGCGCGGCGATTCGGAGGAATGTTCGCTCCGCGGGGTCGAATATCCTCGTCGGACGAGGACGGGGAGAGGGGCAACGGATCTTCCTTCCGTCGTCGCCGAGGGCGAGCGGTGGCTTTTCGCCGCGCCGAGGGCCGCGTCTCGTTTTGGATTGGTTTGGATGGTTGGTGAGTGGTGACTCAGTTCCAGCGTCGCGGCGCCTTCCAGCTAGCGATGTGAGGACTCTCTAGTGATGTCTCCTGCCTGCTCGGCAGCTCTTCCCTGTTTACTGCATCATGCAAAGCAGGACTCTCTTGGGAGTACTGTGAGGATTTGTATTTGATTAGTGTTAAGTAGCGATGTCTCCTGCCTCTGTAGTCCTTTTTTTTTCCTCTTCTCGCAGCTAAAACCAAACCCGTCTGTCACCAGCGTTGGATGGACGCTATTGGCGTCGTCCGGACGTGCCACGGGCTATTGGGTGCCACTCTACATTCACGTCGCCAATATCATTATTTAAAATAAGATTCAAACATGAAATTTAACAAAACTTATTCAAACATATAGAAACTTTTACAAACCTAATCTAGCGCGAGCGGAAGGAGCTGTAGTCCTCCTAGTCGGACACGTCTTTGACTCCGCCCTTGGGCCCTGCGTCGTTGTTACTGGTGCGGTCGACGAAAGGGCTCCCGATCGCCTTGACGTGCTCATTGAACGACCACGCGCATGCGTCCTCCAACAAGAGCATGGGGATGATGTTCCGCGACTCCTCGATCGTGGCGTGAAGTCCGGGCATCTCCTCCGGGTCGCGCAGGTTCTCATGCGCCCAGATCATGGCGAGACGAAGCAACGTCCTCTTCGACATCGGCTCCTGCTTCACCTTCTTCGGTAGAGGAGGCGCCCGCCCGCCGATAGAGATACCCCCATGCGAAAGGAGAGATGTGAGGAGAGCGAAGCGACGAGGCACGACTTTTACCGGCGTCGGAGAGCAGTGGGCGGTGACAATAACGTCGCCCGGAAAGGCGCGCCCGCATTGACACCACCATGCAGGCGAGGCCGCAAAGAGGCGAAGCGACGCCACGTTGCGCCGGCTGGTAAACTGATGCGATGTGAATGTGGTTGACCGTCCGGTAGACGTGTTTCGGCCGATGTGCCAATGACACGGCTGGCCCACTCGTCAGAGCTCCACGTGGCGTCGCGCACAGTTTCGTCTGGCACGCCCAAGTGGCTCCCAACAGGAAGGGTGTGGGCAGTGCGCACCAGACATAATAATGGGCCGCGCCGGATATAACCTGGCCACTGATGCCGCAAGTGGGAGTGATTTTACGTCCGGCGTGCCCAATAAATCTATTGGCGATTCTATTGGCACCGCGAGCGGAGATGCTCTTAGACCGTCTCCAACCGTCACGATGTTAGAGGAGAGGAGTGGGGTGTGGGGTTTGTTCAGCTGACAACTGTGATAGGACGAACGCGAGAGCGGACAAAACGGACACCGGACAATGCCCGCCTCGCCCCAAATCTAGACCAAATTTGTGTTAGGTTTGGGTCAAAACGGACATGTCCGCGGACAAATGTCTGTTTAGGGTGGGTCACGCACCTTATCCGCGTGGACACAAACGGACGGTCCACATCTGTGTTTGGGGTGCCCGTTGGTTATGCCCTTAGTGCTGATCAAATCTGTCAATCTGTGTTTCCCGGGATTTCCCAGCCCAGATGTCAACCGAAATTTGCTTTTACAGCCTTTTGACTTTACAGTCGCCCCTGCGAAGGGCATGTGAACACGTCGCCACGACATATCATCCACGACGGGGCTCACTACGCTGGCTCGGCTCTTCGTGGTGCGAAGGAACCATTTTGGGTAACGGGGTCGTTTTGTCAGGATAATCTGAGCAAAGGATTCGGATAGCTTAAAATACGGAGCTCCAACAGGACTGCAGGATATTCCCTCCTTGATTCTTCGGTCTTTTAATGGTTACCGACCTGTTATTCGCTGATCACCGGCTATCAACTCCCCGCACCAAAGGGCAAAGACCACGAGTCCCACACGTCGAAGCAAATAAGACCACGAGCGCGGGGAGCTGCTATAGGAGCACAGCCGCAGTCAGCGGCTAATCTGCGATATACCCAAGTCAATACTATGTTGCTACATGCATCCCACGGAACCGATTGATTGTCATTATACAACCGGGATAAGGGACCAAGTAACATCCAAACGACAATGCCAATTTTCAGGGTTAGGCTGTGCATACGCCTCGCCCTAACTTAAGCTAGTACTTCTAGTACCATAAGTAGGGAGCAGTTGCAATGTTTCGCAAAAAACTTCCATCTGGCCAAAGCATGTCACAAACTTCTGATTCCAACGCTGCGACCGCGTTCGTCTTCAGATAGTTGTTGGTTCTTCCGCAGCTGCGTAACTTCCCTACGGCAAAAAATTGTCAGCTTAATTAGATCCTCCTCTACAGCGATCCCAGGCCTCAGCTAGCATAGTGCACCCAACTGCAAAACGGGAAAAAATCGAGGATACACCATCAGTATTTGCATGTGGACGAACACTCAACTTAAGTTGTTAGCACAACAAAGGACGTTTTTGTTTAGATGGACTGAATAGCTGGTGATGCTGAGATTGTACAACAACATATCCGGTTTCAATTGAATGGAAATGTCCTTGTCGGAAGAAAAATATTTGTATGGAAATGGGTTGTGTCATTGAATCTAGGAAAAAATGAACAGTCAAAGGATTAAATAAATACCTTCAGACAGCTGGACCAGGAGTTTCAGGTCACTAGATCATTACACCTGGGGTATGACTTTTGCATGGAATTGAGACCTATATTAACCAGTTGCAACAGGGTAGAGTTAGAAGTGAATCTTGTCAAGTTATCCAATCATGACACAACACCATATCAAAAATGTTCACTATCATAGTCAGCGGATGTAAACTTGCTAGTACTTAAATAGGAAGTACACAATCTTCATAAAAGGTAGAGGCATCTAACTATATGGCACGGTAAACTCCTTACCTTGGGGCTAGATGGTCTCCAATTACTTTTTCTTCTTCTTGACTGAACATAAACCACACGTCACTGGTCGCTGTTGGGTCAAAATCTGGGACAAACATGATATTAGTAGTCACTATCTTCGTAATAACCTTATTGCATAAGAATTTTCCACAAACCTTGGCGCGTTATTGCTGTCTTTTCATAATAACCATCAAACTTCCAGTATGCTACCCCTTTGTCCATCCTGACAGGCTTTTTCCTAATTAGAGCTCCCAGGTTCTCATCTAATGTTGACACAATGGTGAAACAGAACACCATTAGTTCAGTGTGTCTTAACACATTACAGAATAAGATAAACAGCGTAGCGTAAGACATGTTTTGTTTGAAAATTAAGAGCCTAAAATGAGCATTTATTTTAGTAACTTCATATCCAAAACAATACAGGTGGCATATGCAACCAAAAAAATACGAACATGAGAATATATGCATGTTTAACACCCAGCAAGCAAAACTGAAAGTAAATGCCCACATATAGGATTATTGACGAACTGATGACATCTGGTGAACACAAATTCAAGCGGAAGCTTTTAAAGGTGCAGAATGATATTGTGATGTGGGCCAGACCACCCAACATGGAGAGTCCTAGTTGATGAAGCATCTTTGTTAGGAAAGAGTACAGTCAGTTTAGATATTGTATATGAGTTTGAATAGATTTACTGTCTTGATGATCAAGTCTTGTCTACTATATAAAGGGGTCGACCCCTCTCAATAAAAACAGAGAAGAATAGTATCGTTTGCTTTTATCGATTTTTCAGTAATTAGGGTTAGGTCAATAGTAGATTCTTACATCTGGTACCTACGAAGGATATATTAAACAAAACTACAAGATAATAAACTTATGGAGAACTAAGAATGCGCAGGAAGCTAAAACAAATATAATATGGAAAGATGTACAGACCATCTACTGCCGCCTCTTTGTCTTCGTTTATCTCCTTTATTTGAGCAATGAGACTATTTATTTCTGCTCCTTTTCTCAAGAACATTGATTTAGCCATCTCAGTTTTTAGTTTTTCTTTTAGCTCCTTTTCCTATGAGACCAAAGAAAGTGTTGTTTATTACTGTAAAACAAAGTGACTATATAAAAGAAAGGGTTGAATTAGCTCTGAGGCCGGAGAGATGAGCGCGAGAGAGCTCCCACCGAACCCCACCGCCGCCGGCCACTCCGGCCCCGGCGTCCACCCAGCCGCCGCTCCCCGCTCGGGGGCGGCGTCCACGGTTCGTGAGCTTGTGAGGAGCGGTCCCGCGGTGGCCGACACGGAGGCAGGACGGGGGGCTGCGGGGTCGCGTGGTCTGGCGTCGCCGGGCAGTCCTGGTTCGTCGTCCTCGGCGAGGCCGGTGGTGTCGGGGATGATGTCCTCGGACTCGTCTGAGTCCAGCATGGAGGGAGGGTCGGCGGGACGCAGTGATGGAAGCTCGGTCAGGTCGCGGCCGCCGCCCTCGGCCCAAGCAGATCTGGCGCCGCCTCGCCGGCCTGTGCAGGAGAGGCTGGTCTGGCAGCAGCCCAAGCCCTCAAGGAAGACGCTGTGGAGAAGGAGGAAGCAGCTCCAGCGCCAGTCCGGTGCTGGCTGGTCGGCGCCGAGTCGTGGTCGAGACGGGATGGCCGGCAAGTGCTTCAAGTGCCTGCAAGGTGGCCACTTTAAGCGTGGATGCAACAATCTTCAGGTCTGCATCCGATGCGCGGAGGAGGGGCATGGCTCGGGTGGTTGCAAGCGCCCAAGGAGCCCGGAGTCGGAGGATGAACTGCGCAAGAAAGCGTTGGCGCAACGTATGCGGGCTGCCGGCGGAAGGGCCTCGGGTGCTCAGCCTGGTGGGCGGGGTCAGGGTGCGCCTGCTGCTAGACAGCCTGGCGCGCCGGACCAGCGCACGCCTGCTGTGCGTACGAGTGCCGCAGTTGCTGCGCCGGCGGCTCGCGGGGCGCCGGCTCGGGCAAGCAGGCCGGTGGCGGAGAGCGTGGCAAGGCAGGTGGTGGTTTGCTCCCCTGAGGTTGTGGAGCTGCCTCCTTGCATCATCAGGCGCACATCCAGGATGGAGGACATGGAGCGCAGGCTGAGCTTGGCGCTGGTCGTGTACGTCGGTGGACCAAGGCCGGCGGTGTCACGGGAGCAGGTGGAAGATGCGATTGTGCTGGAGACTGGCGTGCCAAGGGGAACATTCACGGTGCATAGCTTTCGGCCGGAGGACTTCCTGGTGGTCTTTAATTCCCCGGAGCATTTGAGGAACGTGGCGGCGAGGCCGTTCGTGGAGCATGATTTCTTCAAGCTCTTCTTCCGGCGTTGGACGAGGCAGGCGCAGGCAAGGCAGGTGGTGATGAGGTCCAAGGTGCAGCTCGCGCTGGAGGGTGTGCCTCCGCATGCTTGGGAAGTGGATACGGTGCAGAGTCTCTTGGGAACGTCGTGTTCCATTGTAGCTGTGGCGCCGGAGACTGCGAGCAGAGAGGATCTGGGCACTTTCCGTGCTGATGCTTGGGCTACGGATCCAGAGGCGATCCCGCCGCTGAGGAAGCTATGGGTGCCGGAGCCACCGGCGGGCGTGCCATTTCCGCCGCCGGAATGCCGCATCAAGGAGCTTGGGCTTTTGCAGTACCGTGTGATTATACATCTGGAGAGGGTGGAGGAGTTTTGCTTCCTTGAAGCTCCTGGTAGCTCGGGTCCGGCTGGCGGATCGCCGGGGAGTGACGGAGATGGGGTGCCGGAGGATGGCAGCTTTGGACACGACGGTGAGGGTTTCTGGACATCCCACACCAGGTCCTGGGTGCCGGATGTGCCGGACCGGCGCGGTCCATTCGCTGACTCGGATGGTGGTGGCCGGCAGTTTGGCGTCGGCGACGGTGGCGGTAGAGCGGCCGCGACGGCGGCGTGTGAGTCGTCTGACTGGGGCTTGCCCAGCTTGACTGACCTGATCGCGGTACGGCCGATCGTGGCGAGCCCACGCAGGCCCCAGGTGACGGCGGTGGCCAATAATGGTGGTGGGGCGGCATCGGTGGTGCTAGACACAACGGCACCAACGCTGGCTGGAGCCAATCCGGAACTGTCAGCTGGGATAGTTGCACAGGAGTGTGCAGGTGCGGACGAGGAAGTTGCTACTCATGTAGCGCCGGCCGACCCCAATCCGGTAGTGCCAGCTGGGAGTAAGGCACAGGAGTGCGGAGATGTGGACAAGGCAAGAAAAGCTGCTCATGCTGCATCAGTTTCAAATCTTGGCGCGAAGGGAGCGGCGGGCCCATGGGAAAAGCTGGTGATCGGCACAACCTGCCAATCTCGGCCGGGCGCTCGGCTTTTGCCTTCGTGCAGGCTTGAGGACAAGGACTCGCCAGCCCTCAGTGCGGTCTCCTTGACCGCGTCCTGTGACGCTGCGGCGGGGGCCCCATTGGAGGATGAAGTGCAGCTGGAGAAGGAAGAGGTGGCTAGCGCGGGTTTTTTCAAATTTCCCTTTCTGGTGATTCTGGTCCGGTTGGCGGTACGTTGGAGGATGCTGTGACTGGGCCGGCTGGAGGCCCATCGAGGGTGGAGTCTGAGGCCCATGAGGCCCATGGGGCCAGTGAGGAGCTGAGTGCGGGAAGCGTCTCAATCGAGCCGCTCGTCTCGTTTCATGGGCCAAACGAGCTTATGCAAGGCGTGTGTTTGGACGCAGGGCGCAGGACCGAGATCGCGGCGGAGGAGGAAGCCGCCATGTCGAAGATGCGACGCTTCTGCGCCGGGATTTTGAAGAAGCTGGCGCCCCCACTTCTGCGTGAGATCGAGTCATGTGCGCCCGTGCCAGCGCCGGTGGCGGCCACGCCTCGGCGCGTCACGCGCGCGCGGGGGCGCCAAATCCCCCGGTTCCAGCCTCGGCGCCGCGCAAGAAGAAGACCTCGGCGGCGGATTCCACGCTCCTGAAGGCGTTGGGGATTTCGCAGCCGAGTTTGGATGTGGATGACTCAGCTATGCAAGAGTTTCGTGGGTTGTTTGACTCGCCAGTGAGAGAGCAGCATCTCCGTGCTATGGCGGCAATCTTTGGCAAGACGATGCCGGCAAGCTGTTCGGCACCGGGTCTGGGAGGGATTGTAGTGCAGTGATACACTGTCACTGCTGGTGTTGGTGTTCCGAGTGTTTATATGGATTATACACCTGAGATTTTGAGCCTAAATGCCAGGGGGCTCAATGACCCGGCAAGGAGAGATGTAGTTAGGGAGTTCGTTTGCATGCTGAAGGTGAATCTGATTTGTTTGCAGGAGACCAAGCTGGAGGTGGTGGATAGTCTGGTGGTGCTGCAGTGTCTGGGTCCGAAGCTGGACGGTTTCGCTTACCTGCCAGCAGATGGAACTAGGGGAGGCATTCTATTGGGATGGGACACGTCGATCATGTCGCTGTCGCGTATCTCAACTGACTCTTTTTCGCTGAATGCAGAGGTGCATACGTTGAGTGCTGGAAGTTGGTGGATCACGGTGGTGTATGGGCCACAGGGGAATGATCGGAAACTGCAATTTCTGCAGGAGCTATCGGAGCGTAGGACGTTATGCCCGGGGCCGTGGATGGTGATAGGAGACTTCAACTTGATACTCAATGCGTCAGAAAAGAATAATCTGAATATTGACAGGGGCCTGATGAGGAGGTTCAAGGAGTTTGTCAGTGCTCATGAGCTCAAAGATCTGTATATGCACGGGAGACGTTTTACCTGGAGTAATGGGCGGGAAAATCCTACTCTCACTCGTATTGACAGAGTGCTTGTATCCATTGACTGGGAGTTGGCTCATCCGGATGCGCTACTTCAAGCTATGGCATCAAACATTTCGGATCATGCTCCCCTGCATTTGACACTCAATGCAGGTTTTAGGCCCAAGCAGCGATTCAAGTTTGAGCTATTCTGGATTAAGTTGCCTGGGTTTCTTGATGTAGTGAAGGAGGCATGGGTTTGTGATCCTTGGATTGCTGATCCTTTCAAAAGGCTCAATCATTTGTTTAGAGTTACAGCTGTAGTGCTTCAGTCTTGGGGACAGAGGTCTGTGGGAAATGTGAAGCTGCAGATTGCCATGGCGAATATCCTAATCCTGCGGTTTGATGTTGCAGAGGAGAGCAGGCAGCTCACACAGGAGGAACGGTGGTTGAGGAATACGCTGAAGCTTACGGTACTGGGGCTTTCTTCTCTGGAACGTACGATAGCTCGTCGGCGATCTAGGCTAAGGTGGCTAAAGGAGGGTGATGCAAACACTAAGCTGTTCCACATGGTGGCAAATGGAAGAAGAGTGAAGAATTTCATCTCAGTAATCCAGGAAGGAGGGCAGCTGCTCACTGAACAACATGATAAGCAGGAGGCGTTTGATAGTGCTTATTCTGCGCTTGTTGGACAGATAAACAACAGGGAGTACACGGTGGATTTGCAGGTCCTTGGAATGCAACAACTTGATTTGCATGATCTGGAAGCTTTGTTCACCGAGGAGGAGGTGTGGCAGGTTATCAAGGAGTTGCCGGCTGACAGGGCGCCTGGTCCAGATGGGTTTATAGGGGCTTTTTATCACAAAGCATGGCCAATCATCAAGGCTGACATTATGGCAGCAATTCTTAAGCTTGCGGTGGGAGATGGCAGGGGTTTTGGTAAACTAAACAGCTCCCTGATCACTCTAATCCCTAAGAAACCGGATGCCAAGGAGGTGGGCGACTATAGGCCTATTAGTCTTGTGCATAGTTTTGCAAAGCTCTTCTCGAAGCTGCTGGGAAGGAGCTTGCACGACAACTTTGTTTTGGTTCGGCAGGTGGCTAGAACAATCAATGCAAAAAGAAAGAAAGGGGTTTTTCTCAAGCTAGACATCTCTAGAGCTTTTGATTCCCTTTCTTGGCCTTTCCTTTTTGAAGTTATGAGAGCGCTTGGTTTTGGAGTTCTGTGGTTGAAATGGGTGGCTGTGTTGTTATCTACAGCTAGCATGAAAATTCTTGTCAATGGTGTACCGGGGAAGTGCATCAGATATGTAAAAGGACTAAGGCAGGGCGACCCCACTTCGCCGCAGCTGTTTGTGCTTGTCATGGAGGTACTAACTCTGTTCTTCAGGAAAGCCCAGGAGGCTGGTCTGCTGTCTGAGCTTCGTGGATGCTCTAGCTTGCAGAGGATTTCGATCTATGCGGACGATGTTGCGTTATTCATTAAACCAGAGCCGCAGGACTTGGTGGTAACAAAGGAGATTCTCAGGATGTTTGGTGCCGTTTCTGGCCTGAATGTGAACTATAATAAATCCACAGCTACTGTCATTCGTGGTCAGGCACATGATAATATGACAGTGAAGCACATTCTGGGATGTGAGCTGGGAAGTTTCCCTTGCAAATATCTGGGATTACAGCTCGCAATTCGGCAGCTAACAAAGGCTGAATGGCAGCCGATGCTTGATCAGTTTCTCAATCTATTGCCTGCTTGGCAGCGAGGTCTGCTTCAACGTTCTGGGAGACTAACCCTGATCAAGTCAGTAATAATGGCAAGACCAGTGCATCATTTGCTGGTTGCGGATGCGCCAGTTTGGCTGCTTGAGGAGGCAAACGCATGGCTCCGAGCGTTTTTCTGGGCTGGGAAGGAGGAGGTGAATGGAGGGCAGTGTTTGGTGGCGTGGCAACAGATTTGCAAACCCATCAAATATGGAGGCCTTGGGGTTAAAGATCTTCATCGGCAAGGACTCTCTCTCAAGGTTAGATGGGAGTGGCTTCGTCGCACTGATCCATCGAGGCCGTGGCAAGGTTTATTCATGCTGCCAGATAGGGAAGCCATTAAGGTTTTCAATGATCTGGTCAAAATTGAAGTGGGCGATGGTGCTTCTACTTGTTTTGGCGAGACAGGTGGTTATCTGGTCGATCAGTGGAGGAGCTCGCTCCCCTGGCGGTGGCGGCAGTCAGTGATGGTTGTGCTAGTCGAAGAACTGTGCTGGCTGCTTTGCTAGAGCATGCTTGGATCAAGGATATCCGTGGAGCTCTGACGAGTGAGGGGATAGTGCAATGTGTTCATCTTTTCGTCAGAATCTGCAACTTCCAGAGGAATGAGGCGAACCCTGACCAGTTCAGATGGAGCTGCTCTCCAAGTGGGACTTACACGGCAAGGGACACATATAAGGCGTTGTGTCAAGGGTTTGAGAAGATGGAAGGCGCGAGCTGTATCTGGCGCAGCTGGGCGCCAGCAAAGTGTAAAATCTTTGCTTGGTTGGCATTAAAAGGCCGACTTTGGACGTCTGAACGACGTTGGAGGCATGGACTGGAGGATGCAGTCGCTGCTTGCTACACATGCCTGCAGGCGGAGGATTCAGTGCAGCATATCCTTGCCGGGTGCCCCTATGCACGCCAGGTCTGGTTCGAGTGTGCTGGCAGGCTGCAAGTTGCGGTGGGTCTGCCGCAATTAACTGAAAGCCTGCAAACTTGGTGGCTGAGGGAAAGAAGGAGGTTTATCAAGAAGGACCGCAGAGGTTTGATACGTTTGTGATCCTAGGTTGCTGGAGGCTCTGGAAGCAGCGCAACGCTCGGGTGTTTCAAAATGCGAGGGGTCAATTCTCTGTGGTAGGTCTCGTCGAGCAAATCATCGCCGATTGGAACCTTTGGAGGAGTGCTGGGCTTGGAGGGAGTAGCTCATTTGCGAGAGTAGTTCACTAGGTTGTGGGTGGTGTGGTGTGTGGTGTGTGAGGTGTTTGACAGACTCGTCAGTCTCTGTCAAGTTCTTGTAATGCAAACTCTCTCTTCTATGAAATAAAGGTACGCAATTGCGTACTCTCAAAAAATAAAAGAAAGGGTTTCGTAAGATCTTACCTTCTCCTTTGCAGCACGAACTTTTTCCTTTGCAGCAATCTTTCTCTCAGTTGCATTTTCATTTTGTTCGACGATCCAGTTCCTCAACTTACTGAGCAAAGTCAAAATAAAACTATTATAGAAGTGAAATGAACTACTCCAGCAAATATGGCATGTGTTGGAGCTGGGGTGGGAGTACTTGCCTAGTAGAAAGGGCCTCATCACACAACAAATTTAGTACATGCAGCTTCAAAGAAGGGCTCAAACTTTTGTATTCTAATACCCCTTGATCTGAAGAGCCAAGAACCAATTCCTTTGAGATGAGTGTTGATTCACTAATATAATTGCCAACTTCATCCATCCAATCATCTCTGTCACTTGAATAGTCTGAAGGACTATGAACAAAACAACCTCATTTAGTCATTAGATAACCAGAGTTGGAAAAAAAAACTACACAGAAACATCAATTCGAGGGTACTTACATCTCTCCTCTGTCTTCTTGGATGACAGACAACAAGCTAATGTGAAAGTCAGCAAGAACTAAAGAACCCTCTCGAAGTTTACGACGACCTCGTCCAGTTATGACTTGTAGAACTTTTTCTGGTTGTCCCTCCCTTATTTGAAAAACCTGTATAAAAAATCATATACCACATAAATCCATTTGAAACAAATAATTTTGTAACAGCATGTGCACAAGCTAACAGATCAACATGTTAATTATGAAAAAAAAGGTTTTCTGAATAATAACTAAAGAAACAAAAGCTGTCCAAAGAAAAATGATCAATTTACTATAATATTCACCACATTGGAGATTTGGAAATAGCAAAGATAGCATGGAATGTTTGAAGCAAACAATTACTATGTTGTATAGTTTGGTTCCTGAATCTATGAAAACAATAGCTGTGACTTTATATAAATAAAATAAAATGTGAAGGCTATGCTAAATAAGTTTATCGTCTCATTATTTAGGTAAAAAAATGTGTACAGATATATATTCAAATGAAAGCAATAAGCCAACAGATATCCAGAGCACCATATATTGCTCTCCAAAAACCCTAGACTCGCTCATTGCGCCTTTCCCTTAACGCCAGTTGGGGCTGCTGGCCAGTGACAGAACTTACTTGGGAACCAGAGCATGAATTACAACAAAAAAACTCTGTCTACACTTACTCTCCCTTCTGTTCGAAATCTAATGTAAGCTCCTACATAAGTCAAGATTAGATCATATATACATAGAACAAAAACTAGTACACTATTTTCATCATTGCCACTTCACAATAGGTTGTATCCATCAAAGATGGAACAGTTTACTTCAAAATTATTGCTTTTAAAATGAACTGCAAAATACAACTATCTAGAATTTATTACTGTAGAAATATAAATTCATTCATATACACTAGTAAGATGCTACTTGCAAGGATAGCGGGCATAGATAGAATAATAAAGAACAAGTTACAATATAATAAGTAATAAATTACATACCAAATTTCTAACTTAGATGCCAAAGGCGCATAATTTGGCATGACAAGTAATGGACCAAACATGAATATGGATTCAGCTCATTATTTTCTTTACTTTGGACCATAAACAAAATTTCTCATTTTGTCTGGAGTAATACCTAGTTGTGTCCAACTGCATGAAACTCAAGGTTTGAGATGTTTTAAGGTTTCAGTTCTATTTTTCTTTTTACAAGACAGAATAAGAACAGTACTGGGATTCTAGACCTTGCCAACAATAAAATCCATGAGCACAACAACAATCTTGGACAAATCAGAGTCAGAAGTGAAGAGTCGATGGTTCAATGCATCAATGCAACACGACATGATTCCCAACTTCTTCACCAGCTCACATGTTCTATATGTATACAATGGTCCGTGATGCTTGTTCAATATATAGGATGAATTAAATATGTATGGCAAATATTATACTTTCTGGTGGTTGGTAAAAAACACTTGCAGATCATTACAGACGTGGGTACTAGCATAAACATGAATCCTGATCACCACATATTCTGGAAGTGCAGTAGTCTGCGTGGGCAAATAAATATCTTTGAAACTTGGTCACAAGCTCATGACATTATCTTAGATCAATGTTGGCATGAACATGTAGACTAAAGCCTTATAGCATGGCTGAGTGCTCTACTAACAGGCGGATAAAGTGGCAAAAATAGAATAATCTGCTGCTACCACTTGAGTTTAGTTCTAACATGGGTAAACAGCACTTACATAACAATGACCAAGAAAGTAAAAGCTGAAAGACTATCCTTATTACTTGTTTGCCATAAGTACCTCTCCAAATGTGCGGCAGAATTCAATAAACTGAATTGCAGAACCAACATCATTAGCATCCAGTTCAGTCCCCATAATGTTGGTGACTGGAGTACCTCTGGGTAGCTCAATTTTCGTCTTGGGAACATCAGTGTTCTCCTTTTGGATTTGAGGATCACCCTTAATGTCAACAGGGAACTTCTCATCATCAGTCATGTTATTTACCCTGCAGCTGGCCTTCTTCAGTTTCTTGTTGACAGGAACAGATGGGAGTGCATTGAGATCGGTCCCTATATTCTCATCCCCTTCAGCCAACAATCTATCAGTAGCATCGTCTGTCGGTAGGCCCTCTTTTTGTTGCCCTCCTTGTTTTCCTAATAAAGGGAGCAGCGAAACAGATCAACAATGCTGAACGATCACATTATAGGATACAGAATGGCCAAGCAAAAAGTTTACCTTCTTGGCCTTCGCAGGGAGGGATGACAGCGTCTGTGCAGCAGCCACCATGTCTGAGCCCTTGGCTAGCAAATCATGGACAGAGGTGTGCCCCGATGCCTTGGCAGCATGGGCCAGTATTCCCGTCGGAGTCTCCCCTTTCTTCTTTCTGCCGTCCAACCAAAACCAGCTAAGAATATGCAAGAATTTTCATAATAACCGTTGCATCAGATTTTCTAGCAAACCTGCAGAAGCTGCAGTTGCAGATGCCCCTGCATTTGGGACAGGTCCAGGACTCCTCTTTGGTCATCTCCTCAGCGTTCTCTCCATACCTAAAAAAGCCATAAGGACAAAACAACGAAAATTAGATCAGACCAAGACGGTCAGCTTGCTCGACCACGGAGATGGATAATGATCCCTTGACACCGAGAAAGAAGTGCGAAGAAATTCCCTTTACCTGTTGAGAAGGCACTTGTGGCAGAAGTGGATTGGACAAAGCCCCTTCTTCTGCGGCTGCTTGCAAGCCACCGCAAAGTCCGTTGTTTTCTGACGACACTGCGGAACAGATACAATGAATCAACCAAATCCGGCCCAAAGAAATGACCTACATGACTCTTGCAGATCCAGAGTGGAGGAGATGGGCGACGGCAGGTGCTCACCTGGTGGCAGGTCTTCCCGTTCTCCGGGTCATAGATCCGGCCGTGGACCAAACGGACTCCGGGGCACGGGTTGCGTTTCCTGGGAGGAGCCGCTTCCTTGAGTTCCTGCATCTGCTCCGGCACGACCACGCTCTCCTCAACGCCGGCGCCCTTTTTCCCCATGGAGATGCCGGCGCCCTTCTTCCCCATGGAGATGCGCTCGAGGAAGACGGGAGAAGAGGGAGAGCGGAATGAGGAAGCTCAAGAGGCTGGGTTGGGAGCGGAAGCCGGAAGGCTTGTGCTGGGATTTTTTTTCCGTTGTGGAGGTGCCTCTGGTGTTGGATGTGATGAATTTTGGAGAGGAATGGTCGAAGAAAGGCGGGATAGCTAGGGTGGGATGCCGCCAGTGAATTGCCCCCGAAATTTTGAAATTTTGCCAGTCGCCACTATCCCGTCTCTTCCCCGCCCACGCCTCGTCCCCACTTTTCGGGTTTAGCGCCGGGCAAAAGTTTGCATGGTGCGCACAACAACCCACCAACCAAACATAGGCCCGTTTTTTTTCTGAACAAAGAATGGGTCCCGAGAGACCCATAGGAGCATCTCCAACCGAAATTGTATGACCCCCAAACCGTCCGCGGACACGTCACCAGGCAACCCCTAAAAACAGACTACTACAACCACATACCTCAAATTCTAGATACCAAAATACTACAAACCCATGCAACGTAGATCACGATGCTACTACCTTATTCTACTCGTCGTCGGAGATGACGATGACCTCGGTGCCGGTGCCGGTGCCGGAGCCGCCCTCGTTGACGCTCACGGGCGTATCCTCGTAGGAGTCGTCCCTGTCGGAGAAGAGAGAGGCAATCCGGCCGGATCTGCCTCGCCGGAGCGGCCTTCCTTAATCGCCGTCTACACCTTGATCTATTCATGGACGAAGCCGGCCATGTTGGTCAACTGACCGATGAGGATGCGGTCAGCCGCCTCGGCCCTGAGCTGCTGCTCGGCCGCGCGGTGCTCCGCCACCTCCGCCTGAAAACGGAGTGCTCCGTCGCCGCCTCCACATGGAATCTGGCTTCCTCGTCCTCCAGCGTTGGCGGAACTCCGCACCCGTCATTGCGACGAATATGGCTCCGCTCCAAGCTCCACAACGCCGACCGCCGCCCCCGCCTCTGCGGCCGCCTGCGCTTCAGCCGCCATTGTTGCAACCTCTGCCGCATCGCGGGCCATGGCCTCCCTGTAGATATGCGTCCTATTCTCCGTGTGAGCTTTGCGAAAGTGGTCTCAAGGCGGCGAGTGTAACATCCTGAAATTTGGCCTTTCAAAAAATGTTCTTATTTATTCTTGAAATTTGGGATTTAATTATCCCTTGATTTGGTTGCCCTTTTAAAAATTCTCGACCATTTATGAAACCTTGTCCAAGTTTGGGATCTTATGTTTTGAATTCTCTCCCACTTGGCAAGCTTGTTGCTAGCTCTTTTCACCCAAAAATATTATTTCTATAGTTTCCTTTATTTAATTACCAAAATCCCTATATTGTGACCTTACAAAGGAAGTACCCTAAATATCTTTTCTAAAATTCTGCAAAAATTAGGGATTGATCCCTGGGCAATATATAGCCCAAATATGCAAAAATATTTGGTATGCACTTAGGGTCCCCCCCCCCCCCCCATTTCTCTGGTTTAAGAATCTGCCTCAAACTTCATGATTTCAAAGTTGTTCATGAAAAGTTTTCAATAAATTTCACCCA
Organism: Poa pratensis; assembly: GCA_947311845.1. NCBI lineage: Eukaryota > Viridiplantae > Streptophyta > Magnoliopsida > Poales > Poaceae > Poa > Poa pratensis. The sequence continues at coordinate 2,250,445 of CAMZMU010000095.1, read as the reverse complement.
GCCCAGTATAGGTTCACCTTGAGACCCTACACCTCAGGAACATCAAATTGGACCAAGCCCATTTCTTTTTCCCTTCCAAAACATCCACTTAAGTTTTGACCAGTACTGTTTTTCCAAAAATTTACACGGAGCAAGTTTCGAATTTTGAAGAACTCTAGTCAGCAAAGTTGCCACATTTTGCGTTTGGCTCACAAAGATCAAAACCTCACTCAATTTGGAGCAAGGAGCTGCGAGAAATGGGTCGTTGACCACTTCTGGCGTGCTCTGCACAGTGGTGACCACCTGTCACCACTGTCGAACACCTGGCCGAGCGGCGCCGCCGCGTCCCGCTCGTCGCCGTGCAGCCCCCCTTCGCCTCTCCCCGCGCCCAGCCAGGCCCCCCCGCCCTTCCTCGCTTTCCCTGCCTCCACGCGTCGCCGGAGACGCCGCCGTCCGCTAGCCTCGCCGCGGCTAGACGACGCGCCGCGCAGCACAGTGGCTGTTGTGGCCGCGTGTCGGCAGCTCGCGCTCGAGCAAACCGTGCCCCCCTCCCCTGGGCGTCCGTGGAGCTCCCCTCCACCCGCTGCCGCCGCCAGCTACCCGACGCACCGCTGCTACACCATCACCGCGCCGCCCGTCGACACGCCGTGGCCGCCAGAGCCTCCCCTCCGCCTACAAGTGCCACGCCACCCCGAGCCTCTCCACGGGAGCGCAATCTTCGTCGTCCAGCACATCCACTCCACACGCACGATGCCGCACCGACGCTACACCGACGACGCCGAGTCCGCTCCGCCACATCTCCAGGACACCGCGTCCATGCCCGTGACGGCCGCCACCTCCTCCCCTCGCTATAAGAAGGCTACTCCGGCACCCAGAGCACCACACCACCTCCACCTCGCTCCCAATCACCCCCCACCGCAGGATCGAAGCCATTAGAGCACCACATCGCCGGAATCCAGTCCACCACCGCCGCAAGGAATCCGCGCGATTTCTTCGCCGTAGAAGCTACCCAGACCAATTGCCTCCACCCACATCCTCCTTATCCCATGGAGAACCCGTAGCCACCCTCGCCGGAGTAGAAACGGCCGGAGTCGTCGTGTCCATCATCGACACCTCGCTGCCGCCGCGGCCGTGGAAGCTCTGCTCACCCCCGACCTTCCCAGCAAGCGCAAGTTCGCCGACGAGCTGCGGACCGCCTCCCCGAGCCGCCCAGCACCCTCTCCCTCGCCTCCCCTGCCCCCTAGCCGCCGGGAAACCTCGCCGGTGAGTTCGCCGGCGGTGAACAGTGTCCGTTTTTCAGTTTTTCCAGAGAATAACGGTTCGAGCACAGTACTGTGGGTCCCACTGTCAGGTTTTTAAACTTTTAGGGTTTTCTATTTTCTGTTTTAATAAATGGCAGAACTTTAAAAGCCCATTTCTCACTCCAAAATTATCAAAAAAATGAATCTTTTTTTGATAGCTTTGTTTTCAAAATGTCTGTCAAATGGCGTCAAAAGTATTTCATTTGAAGTTCATTTGCTTGATCGTTTGTTCGATGACGTAGGAAGGGTTTTAATACCGTTTCATTCTTTAAATAGATCCAAACTTCTCCAACGAAGTTGAAGTCGAACCCGAACCCTACCACTCTGCTGAAGGCAAGCCACCAACCCAATTTCAAACTTGGTCGAACTTAGGAAATATTTGGACTGTTGAATTAATATCTGTTGCACCTCACATGCCATATTGCATTTTAAATTATTACAACTGTGCGTCTCACGCTTGCGGGCTTTGTTTGCTTCTTTCTTCTTCGCCGAGGTGAGGAGCGGACGAATGTCGTCTTATGATCCTCGAGTTGGGGGCATTTGCCAAAAGAGTTATTTGCCTTGTACCTCCGTCAAATATGGTTGGCATAGACCACCCGGACTGTGACGCTTGGGAGCTGACTTTCCATTTGGTTCTTTCTGCCGAGATTGCTGACACCACGTCGGGGTAACCCTCGAGTGGAATGGATGCTCTCTCATTTTTATAAGTGCTTTTCGGTTCATTCTTTTACGGTGACACCGGCTGGGTCTCCCGCCACCGTCATCCGTTCGAAATATATGCTATTATTCTGTGAACACTAACCCCCGAGTGACACCGGCCGGGTCTCCCGCCACAGTCACCCGGGTATTATTATTGTTATATTACCTGCAAGTGATATGTTTATTCTGTGCTGTTATTATGGTATGGTTACCTTGTGTTACTTTGTTAATGTTGATGTTTGTAATCCAAGAAAATGACTAAGAAGATAATCACCTCCCTCGACTAGATTGAGTCACATAGTGCCACTCACCAAACACAACTAGCACAACCATGCGTCGTCCGTGTGGGCGGACCATGGCCGGGTATTTTGTCAGCCTCCTTTGATGCCACCTCTTTGGCAAGTCTAGTCGGTTACCATAGTTGGTCGGGGCTAGGCTTGCGAAGGTTCCGGAGCTAGGCGTCGCTCATGGGTTGGGGATGTGCCGGATTCACTTCTGCATAAGGCATAGAGTTATGTCGGTGGCTATACAGGGAGTGTCTTGGTAGAGTAAACGTCTGTGGAAGTACGGGTTTGTGCTGCCGCCATGGTTGGTTCTAGTACTTCGGTACCGGCGGTACAAGCCTAGACTTTAGCGTGTGGACAAAAGTTGCAACCTCTCGAGAGTGTAAATCTGGATGTCTAGCTTGTCCCTGGGTTATGGGACGTTGTTTGGGTCAAGTCACGCTATGAGTCAGTCCTATCGAATATGGAGAAATAATGAATGTGAAACCCAACCCCAAAGCCAAAGTTGGCTAGAAATGGTAGCCATAGTTGGCTGGAATTAAGCCAGAGTTGGCTAGAGAAAAAAGAAAGCCTAGATGTTGTTGGATGAGAAACGTGATCTCATTCCAGCAACCACGGAACTACCCTACCAAGGTAAGTAGGTAAGTTTTGTCCAACCGTTAAGCTTGGACTCCCCCTCGCAACCAAACTCATGCCATGTTACTTTCCGAACCATGCCATGCCATATAGATAGACCTTGTTTGCTTTTGGGCTGATGTCTTGCGAGTACTTCAAGTACTTACCTGGCTTTTCATGTGGCCAGACCCTGCTGAAACCGTCGCCGAGTACCCGCTCTATGAGAACTAGGAACCCGTGTCCCAGGCAGGACCCTGTGGAATAAGGCCGCTCTCGCCACGCTACTACCTTCGCTTCCGCTACGACTTCCGCTAGAGGCTCGATGTTAGAAAAATAATGTACATACTGTTGTGTGCGCCTGTTGCGCAAAGCTGGAGCCTCACCCGTGTTGTAACCTTGTATTTGTTCGAACTCGAAGCCTTATGAATATATTTGGTTTTGCCTTTGTTTATCAAGCTGTCATATATCCAGTGTTTCTGGGACTGGTATATGGGGTAACTCGATCATCTGGATCGGGGTGCCACAGAGCTTGGTATCAGAGCCTAACTGCCTGTAGGATACCCTAGTTCTTGGACGGCGTAGAATAAAACTTGTTGTGTTGACAACTTTTTCCGGTGTTTCTCTATCTGTTTGTGCTTTAAAACTTAACGCTCACTTTATTTGAATTCTGTCTCTGTCACAGATGGCAGAGTTGCTCGCCGAGACTACCGCCGTGCACGTTCCCGGTTTTCCGCAGTTTCTTCGGGAAATCTGGGACCACCTCTACCCAGGCGCACCTCCCCCGACTTACCACGTGTACCACAACCGTCTCGACAGGGTCACCTCGGAGTTCACCGCCACCGTCCGCCTGCGTCCGCAGCCCGTGTCCGCAGGGATCGAGCACGGCCTCACTTCCGGTGTCTGTACACAGGCGTCTCGAGCCATACAGGAGGCTGCAGGAGATGCCATCCTGTTCCTTCGCACCGTCGACCCCGTCATGAAGCAGTGCACCCGTTACGCCTACTTCCCGAGGTTGGCTTTAGACAACGGGGACACCTTTTCCCCAACCCAGGTGACCCTAGCTCACCTCTCTCCGCCCTTATTCAGTACACCACCTATCTCCACCAGTACCTCCACACCACCCTTCTCCAGTTTGCCTCCCTTCGCGCCAACGTGGCCTTGGCCGAGATGACGCGAGCTTCTGGTTCCGGCACTTCTAGTCGCCACCTCGTCTCCCCACCTTTAGGCTCAGTTCCCTCGAGCAGATCAGGAGGGGGCTTGCCCGCTACTCCTCGTCTACCGCTCCGACGCCACCTTCCCGCACTCGTAGCAGCGCTGCTCACTACTACTCGCGCTTCACTCCCGTTCGGTCTCAGCGTCGTCGCGTCCAGGCGGCCGAGCCACAGAGTTACTCCGGAGACTCCCGCGACGACCGCGCTTCACCCGACTACAGCCCCGCGGAGGAGCCCCTCGACACCGCCACGCCAGCGACACCCCTCGAGATGGAGTTCTAGACGCTCGGAGACGACATCGCTTAGTGTACTATACCTTCCGATGTATCGCGTGCTTGAATAATGTAGTGGTAGGGTTGTATCCTGCATCTTGTACCGAGTGCTTTGTATCTCGCATCTTGTATCATGTATCCTGTACGGGTAGCTTGTACCTTTACTTTGCATCTTTTGTAAAATAGCGAGTGCTTGAATCTTGTAACCCCATCCTCCATTGTATAACATCATACTTGTTGTTGTTTTGCAAACCGTGTTACCATTTGGTTTTTCTTGGATGTTACACTTTTCCCCCATGTGGATGCTCATGATACGCGCCACCACGTTCAACTGTTCAGGATGAGGCCCAATAGCGGTGCGAGTGGCAGCCAAGAAACCCCGGTTCGTCGTTCCGCACGACAAGCTGGCGAGGATCCCGAGCCCCCGCAACCACCGCCTCCTCCACCAAATCAGGAACCAAGCCCAAGTCAGTTTATGATGATGATGGATGAACGCCACAACCAGCATCTGACACAGATCATGAGGGAGTTTGGCACATACATGCAAGCCCGTAATGCTCCACCCCCGGCCGCTCAAAGCTGCAAGACTTCCAGCGCACACAACCGCCCAAGTTCGCGTATGCTGATGACCCACTTGAGGCTGATGATTGGCTCCGCGCTATGGGAAAGAAACTGGAGCTCGCTCGCGTGGACGAGCAAGACCAGGTGCCCTTCGCTGCCCACTACCTTGAAGGCCCTGCCAGCGTTTGGTGGGACAACCAGAAGGACGCCAGAGGCGATGGACCCCCTGTCACTTGGGCAGAATTCCAGGAAGCATTCCGCAGGGCCTACATCCCCTCAAGCCTCATAAAAATGAAACAGCAGGAATTTCTGGCACTTACTCAAGGCAGCAAGTCCATCAGCGAATATCTGACCAAGTTCAACAACCTTGCTCGCTATGCACCTGAGGACATCAACACAGAAGAAAAGAAGAAAGACAGGTTCCTTCATGGGATGCATCAGACCATAAAAACTCAGCTCAGTGTTCTGCAGTTTCCAGATTTCCAGTCCATGATCAACACGGCGCTGATTTCAGAGAAGGAGCACCGCTCAATTTATGACTCCCACAAACGGAAGTTCGAGCCCCGTAAGAACCAGCATGAAGGAGGTTCTTCAAAACCACGCCCATGGCAGCCCAACAACCGGATCTCAACACCTCAGAACACCTGGAATCAACCCAGGAAGGATGGCTACCCCCGGGAAGGATTCTACCACAAGCGCCCCTTAGTGGATGACTGCAAGAGGGAGAACTCCTGCTTCAAGTGTGGCAAGACAGGACACTACATCAAGGATTGCCCTCTCACAACAGCAACGGCAACAGCAACAACAACAACAGCAACCACCCTGCTGGGGCGATCAAGCCACCTCAAGTTGCCCGTGTCCACCACATGTCAGCAGAGGAAGCATATGAAGCTTCAGACGTAGTGCTTGGTACGTGTACTATCAACACTAAACCCGCGCTGATTTTATTCGATTCTGGAGCTTCCCACTCTTTCATCTCGAAGGATTTTGTTGCCAAACACCGTTTTCCGTTTCCCCTTTGGGCCATCTTTTGGTGATACAAACCCCCGCCTCTGAGATGAAAACAAACACCATGTGTCAAGATCTGACAATCAGCATCAATCAAGTGAAATTTCCCGCTCAGCTCAGCACTCTCAATGTGCCCGGCCTCGACGCCATCCTGGGTATGGATTGGTTAGTTCAGCATGCAGCTCAGATCGACTGTGCAACCAGGGCAGTTACTCTCACCAACCCGGAAGGCATACGAACCACTTATGTGCCAAATAAGCCTCACCAGATAAATGCGAAGATGTTTCTTGCTCAAGCCCCGGAGATAGGGGAAGTGTACGTAGTCAGTGAATACCCGGATGTTTTTCCAGATGAATTACCCGGAATGCCCCCTGATCGTGATATTGAATTTGCTATTGAAGTAATACCGGGAACAAACCCAATATTCAAGAAACACTACCGTATGACAAGTCCCGAGCTAGTGGAACTGAAGAAACAGCTTGACGAATTGATTCAGAAAAAGTTCATCCGCCCAAGCATTTCACCTTGGGGATCACCGGTTTTGTTTGCAAAGAAGAGCGATGGTACCCTCCGATTATGTATTGACTATCGTGCTCTCAACGATGTCACCATCAAGAACAAGTACCCACTCCCGAGAATCAATGATTTATTTGACCAACTACGTGGTGCCCGAGTATTCTCAAGATTGATCTCCGCACGGGATACTATCAGCTGAAGATTCGAGAAAGTGATATACCCAAGACCGCCTTTACTACCAGATATGGACTATATGAATGCACAGTTATGTCCTTCGGCCTGACCAATGCTCCAGCCTACTTCATGGGCATGATGAACAAGGTATTTATGGAGTACCTCGACAAGTTTGTTGTGGTGTTTATCGACGACATCCTCATCTACTCCAAAAATGAGGAGGAGCACGCCGAACACCTCAGAATGGTTCTTGGAAGAATGCGTGAGCAACAACTTTATGCCAAGTACAGCAAATGCCAGTTCTGGTTAAAGGAGGTGGAATTCCTAGGGCATGTATTATCTGGAGCCGGTGTGGCTGTAAACCCCAACAAGATCTCCGATGTGTTAAACTGGAAGACTCCCACCAATGTGTCAGAAATCAGGAGCTTCCTAGGGTTGGCTGGTTACTACCGAAGGTTTATTGAAAACTTTTCCAAGATAGCCAAGCCCATGACGGAATTATTGAAGAAGAACCGCAAGTATGCCTGGACAGATGAGTGTGAGGAAAGTTTCAACGAGTTAAAGACCCGGTTAACCACCGCCCCGATTCTGGTGTTGCCTGATGATGCCAAGGATTTTACCGTATACTGTGATGCCTGCAGAAATGGGCTAGGGGCCGTACTCATGCAAGAAGGAAAGGTCATCGCATATGTGTCAAGGCAACTCAAGACCCACGAGCTCAACTATCCCACCCACGACTTGGAGTTAGCTGCCGTCATTCTCGCCCTAAAGACTTGGCGACATCACCTTATTGGTCGGAGATGCGAGATCTACACTGATCACAAAAGCTTGAAGTACATCTTCACCCAGCCTGATCTCAACCTAAGGCAAAGGAGATGGCTAGAGGTGATCAAGGACTACGACCTCGGAATTCATTACCATCCAGGGAAGGCCAACGTGGTAGCAGATGCCCTGAGCAGGAAGCCCCCTAAAATCCGGCCAAGTCTGGAGAAGGAATTCGCGAAGCTAAACTTGTGCGTAGGAAGCAAGGCCTATTTAAGCACCTTGGAGGTAAAGCCAGACCTGGAGGAAGAGATAAGGACCGAGCAGGCCAACGACCCCGACCTAGGCAAGATCAAGGCCAAGATACCGCTGGGCCAGGCCAAGGAATTTTCCCTGGACAACCAAGGAGTACTCCGCTTCGGTACCCGCCTTTGTGTACCCTACAAGACCACACTAATACAACAGATCCTCAGGGAAGCCCACGAGTCTGCCTATTCCATTCACCCGGGAAGCACCAAGATGTACCAAGACTTGAAGCAAACATTCTGGTGGTCCGGTATGAAGAAGGATATCGCCTACTATGTCGCATCCTGCAATGTGTGCAACCTGGTAAAGGCCGAGCATCAGAAACCCGCTGGGTATCTCCAACCCCTTAAGATACCTGAGTGGAAATGGGACAACATAAGTATGGATTTCATTGTCGGACTTCCCAAATCCAGCCGAGGGAATGATTCCATCTGGGTCATTGTCGACCGTTTGACGAAGGTATCTCACTTTATCCCCGTCAAGACCACATACCGCTCGGACCAGCTGGCACAGCTCTATGTGAACAGGATTGTCAAACTCCATGGAGTCCCGAAGACCATTGTGTCGGATAGAGGTACCCAATTTACCTCCAAATTTTGGACGAGCCTGCATCATGCCATGGGGACAAAGTTATCCTTCAGCACCGCCTATCACCCCCAGACAGACGGTCAAACCGAGCGAGTCAATCAAATATTAGAAGACATGCTCCGCTCGTGTGTGCTCGCCTACGGAGCAGGTTGGGAAGATAGCTTACCGTATGCAGAGTTCTCATACAACAACAGCTACCAAGGCAGCCTAAAAATGTCACCCTTTGAAGCACTGTATGGTAGGAAATGCCGAACCCCACTCAACTGGTCCGAAGTTGGAGACCGCAAGATCTTTAGGCCCGATGATTTGTTGGAGGCAGAAAAGCAAGTACGTCTGATACGAGACCGGCTCAAGACAGCACAGTCCCGCCAGAAAAGTTATTACGACCGCAAGCACCGTCAAATCCTGTTCGAAGAAAATGACTATGTCTATCTTCGTGTGACACCCCTCAAGGGCCTGCAGATTCCACATGAAAGGGAAGCTGGCCCCAAGATTCATTGGACCTTTCAAGATCCTAGCCAGAAAGGGACGGTAGCCTACCAGCTGGAACTGCCAGAGGAACTAGATGGGGTACATGATGTTTTCCACGTATCTCAGCTACGGAAGTGTATCTCACCGCCAACCAAGCAGGCTGACTTTAAGGAATTGAAGTTGAGCAGTGAACTGACTTACGAGGAACACCCCGTCAGAATCTTGGATGAGTCAGAACGCCGTACTCGCAGCAGGGTCACAAAGTTCTACAAGGTACAATGGGACAAGCACACGGAGGATGAAGCTACATGGGAACGAGAAGATTTGTTAAGGACAGAATACCCGTATCTATTCAACGAGCAACAGGAATCTCGAGGACGAGATTCATCTTAAGGGGGGAAGGTCTGTAACATCCTGAAATTTGGCCTTTCAAAAATTTCTTTAAAAATTTATTCTTGAAATTTGGGATTTAATTATCCCTTGATTTGGTTGCCCTTTTAAAAATTCTCGACCATTTATGAAACCTTGTCCAAGTTTGGGATCTTATGTTTTGAATTCTCTCCCACTTGGCAAACTTGTTGCTGGCTCTTTTCACCCAAAAATATTATTTCTATAGTTTCCTTTATTTAATTACCAAAATCCCTATATTGTGACTTTACAAAGGAAGTACCCTAAATATCTTTCCTAAAATTCTGCAAAAATTAGGGGATGATCCCTGGGCAATATATAGCCCAAATATGCAAAAATATTTGGTATGCACTTAGGGTTTCACCACCCATTTCTCTGATTTAAGAATCTGCCTCAAACTTCATAATTTCAAAGTTGTTCATGAAATGTTTTCAATAAATTTCACCCAGCCCAGTATAGGTTCACCTTGAGACCCTACACCTCAGGAACATCAAATTGGACCAAGCCCATTTCTTTTTCCCTTCCAAAACATCCACTTAAGTTTTGACCAGTACTGTTTTTCCAAAAATTTACACGGAGCAAGTTTCGAATTTTGAAGAACTCTAGTCAGCAAAGTTGCCACATTTTGCGTTTGGCACACAAAGATCAAAACCTCACTCAATTTGGAGCAGGAGCTGCGAGAAATGGGTCGTTGACCACTTCTGGCGTGCTCTGCACAGTGGTGACCACCTGTCACCACTGTCGAACACCTGGCCGAGCGGCGCCGCCGCGTCCCGCTCGTCGCCGTGCAGCCCCCCTTCGCCTCTCCCCGCGCCCAGCCAGGCCCCCCCCCCTTCCTCGCTTCCCCTGCCTCCACGCGTCGCCGGAGACGCCGCCGTCCGCTAGCCTCGCCGCGGCTAGACGACGCGCCGCGCAGCACAGTGGCTGCTGTGGCCGCGTGTCGGCAGCTCGCGCTCGAGCAAACCGTGCCCCCCCCCTCCTGTGCGTCCGTGGAGCTCCCCTCCACCCGCTGCCGCCGCCAGCTACCCGACGCACCGCTGCTACACCATCACCGCGCCGCCCGTCGACACGCCGTGGCCGCCAGAGCCTCCCCTCCGCCTGCAAGTGCCACGCCACCCCGAGCCTCTCCACGGGAGCGCAATCTTCGTCGTCCAGCACATCCACTCCACACGCACGACGCCGCACCGACGCTACACCGACGACGCCGAGTCCGCTCCGCCACATCTCCGGGACACCGCGTCCATGCCCGTGACGGCCACCACCTCCTCCCCTCGCTATAAGAAGGCTACCCCGGCACCCAGAGCACCACACCACCTCCACCTCGCTCCCAATCACCCCCCACCGCAGGATCGAAGCCATTAGAGCACCACATCGCCGGAATCCAGTCCACCACCGCCGCAAGGAATCCGCGCGATTTCTTCGCCGTAGAAGCTACCCAGACCAATTGCCTCCACCCACATCCTCCTTAGCCCATGGAGAACCCGTAGCCACCCTCGCCGGAGTAGAAGACGGCCGGAGTCGTCGTGTCCATCATCGACACCTCGCTGCCGCCGCGGCCGTGGAAGCTCTGCTCACCCCCGACCTTCCCAGCAAGCGCAAGTTCGCCGACGAGCTGCGGACCGCCTCCCCGAGCCGCCCAGCACCCTCTCCCTCGCCTCCCCTGCCCCCTAGCCGCCGGGAAACCTCGCCGGTGAGTTCGCCGGCGGTGAACAGTGCCGTTTTTCTGTTTTTCCAGAGATAACGGTTCGAGCACAGTACTGTGGGTCCCACTGTCAGGTTTTTAAACTTTTAGGGTTTTCTATTTTCTGTTTTAATAAATGGCAGAACTTTAAAAGCCCATTTCTCACTCAAAAATTATCAAAAAAATATGAATCTTTTTTTGATAGCTTTGTTTTCAAAATGTCTGTCAAATGGCGTCAAAAGTATTTCATTTGAAGTTCATTTGCTTGATCGTTTGTTCGATGCCGTAGGAAGGGTTTTAATACCGTTTCATTCTTTAAATAGATCCAAACTTCTCCAACGAAGTTGAAGTCGAACCCGAACCCTACCACTCTGCTGAAGGCAAGCCACCAACCCAATTTCAAACTTGGTCGAACTTAGGAAATATTTGGACTGTTGAATTAATATCTGTTGCACCTCACATGCCATATTGCATTTTAAATTATTACAACTGTGCGTCTCGCGCTTGCGGGGCTTTGTTTGCTTCTTTCTTCTTCGCCGAGGTGAGGAGCGGACGAATGTCGTCTTATGATCCTCGGAGTTGGGGGCATTTGCCAAAAGAGTTATTTGCCTTGTCCTCCGTCAAATATGGTTGGCATAGACCACCCGGACTGCGACGCTTGGGAGCTGACTTTCCATTTGGTTCTTTCTGCCGAGATTGCTGACACCACGTCGGGGTAACCCTCGAGTGGAATGGATGCTCTCTCATTTTTATGAGTGCTTTTCGGTTCATTCTTTTACGGTGACACCGGCTGGGTCTCCCGCCACCGTCATCCGTTCGAAATATTATGCTATTATTCTGTGAACACTAACCCCGAGTGACACCGGCCGGGTCTCCCGCCACAGTCACCCGGGTATTATTATTGTTATATTACCTGCAAGTGATATGTTTATTCTGTGCTGTTATTATGGTATGGTTACCTTGTGTTACTTTGTTAATGTTGATGTCTGTAATCCAAGAAAATGACTAAGAAGATAATCACCTCCCTCGACTAGATTGAGTCACATAGTGCCACTCACCAAACACAACTAGCACAACCATGCGTCGTCCTGTGGGCGGACCATGGCCGGGTATTTTATCAGCCTCCTTTGATGCCACCTCTTTGGCAAGTCTAGTCGGTTACCATAGTTGGTCGGGGCTAGGCTTGCGAAGGTTCCGGAGCTAGGCGTCGCTCATGGGTTGGGGACGTGCCGGATTCACTTCTGCATAAGGCATAGAGTTATGTCGGTGGCTATACAGGGAGTGTCTTGGTAGAGTAAACGTCTGTGGAAGTATGGGTTTGTGCTGCCGCCATGGTTGGTTCTAGTACTTCGGTACCGGCGGTACAAGCCTAGACTTCAGCGTGTGGACAAAAGTTGCAACCTCTCGAGAGTGTAAATCTGGATGTCTAGCCTTGTCCCTGGGTTATGGGACGTTGTTTGGGTCAAGTCACGCTATGAGTCAGTCCTGTCGAATATGGAGAAATAATGAATGTGAAACCCAACCCCAAAGCCAGAGTTGGCTGGAAATGGTAGCCATAGTTGGCTGGAATTAAGCCAGAGTTGGCTAGAGAAAAAGAAAGCCTAGATGTTGTTGGATGAGAAACGTGATCTCATTCCAGCAACCACGGAACTACCCTACCAAGGTAAGTAGGTAAGTTTTGTCCAACGTTAAGCTTGGACTCCCCTCGCAACCAAACTCATGCCATGTTACTTTCCGAACCATGCCATGCCATATAGATAGACCTTGTTTGCTTTTGGGCTGATGTCTTGCGAGTACTTCAAGTACTTACCTGGCTTTTCATGTGGCCAGACCCTGCTGAAACCGTCGCCGAGTACCCACTCTATGAGAACTAGGAACCCGTGTCCCAGGCAGTACCCTGTGGAATAAGGCCGCTCTCGCCACGCTACTACCTTCGCTTCCGCTACGACTTCCGCTAGAGGCTCGATGTTAGAAAAATAATGTACATACTGTGGTGTGCGCCTGTTGCGTAAAAAGCTGGAGCCTCACCCGTGTTGTAACCTTGTATTTGTTCGAACTCGAAGCCTTATGAATATATTTGGTTTTTCCTTTGTTTATCAAGCTGTCATATATCCAGTGTTTCTGGGGCTGGTATATGGGGTAACTCGATCATCTGGATCGGGGTGCCACAGCGAGGCATGGTGGATGGGGAGAGGCAGGTGCCAGAGTTGGACTGTGAATGGGACGGAGGGAAGAGAAGAGATGTGCGGCGGCGGAGGGAGGAGTGCGGGCTAGGGTTTGGCTCCGACCGAGCTTTATAACCGAAGATGGCCTCCTCGAGTGGAGCGTCCGCCGGTGCGCCATGAATGCAAGCAGCTGGTTCGGCATGAATGCAAGACGGTTAAGCTTGCCTCTCCGCGTCGGCGGTCGGTCAAGCGTGGGGCCACGATGTCAGCGGCTACAGGGCGGGCGCGCCCGGGCGGCCCAAACCCTCCCCACATATGGGCTGGCTTTGGGTTTGCCGGACAACCCGGTCATTTGGGTTGCATTTGGGGGGCGCGGTTGGGTGAGGGTTTTCGGCCCAAAAGCTGTCCGGGCTGTCCGGCCGGACATTTGTGGGAGGTTTGAGAGAGCCAGTTGGAGATGCTCTAAGCTGTTATATTCCATCGGTGGGATTACAGATTGGCCGAGAAAAAAAAGCATTAGAGCATCTCCAAGTGAAGCAAACTAATAAATAACCGCTTTTTACATCACTAGGGACTAAAAAGTGGTCTCAAACAACAGCCCGTGATGTAAATTTCGACAAAAAAACTTCAGGGCACGATGTAAAAATTGGCTCAGGTGTTGTAAATATACATCAACAGGGGGGGGTGACCTAAATCGCATGCAGCCGCGCGCACGTGCCAGGCAGGGAGTTGCTCTCGCAGGGCTCGCTCGCGCCCTCCAGGATCCGTGTGTTCCTAACGCGCGCTTACCCTAGTTGCTCCCAAGAATTAAACGTATGGTGTGTAAAATAAATAAAAGTGCAATAACGGACAACGAGCAAATGAGTGTAGAACGGGGTGGAAATGGTGTTTTTATTAGTGTAAAATAAAGGACCGGGGTCCACAGTTCACTAGAAATACATAGACCGCTTGCTAGCTGCATCTATGACTAATAATCCACCCGCATGATAACATTCGTGTCTCCCACAAATATTAAGTTGCAAGCAACAGATAATTGCAATAAGCAAAGTTGAAAGTGCATGTGCCCTTATGTGTGGTTTTGGTAATTAATGACAATCTCTATGTACTAATGTTTGCATTGAGATATCTTTATTGATCTTGTCCATGAAAAAGATTGGAGTTCATGTGTTGGACTCTAGAAGATTATATGATGACCAAGGTTCTATCAAAGGGTTTATATGAAGAATGGTCATCTAGAGTTGAGCTTATTGCAAGCATGGCTTGGAAAGAAGATTGGGTGAACATTCATGTTTATCTCCAAGCCATCATATACATCAAGAGAAGAAGATGAAGTGCAAGTGGATACATGAAGACGGAGCTTAGCAAGGCTCTCCCATCATGGAGTATGGGGGAGTATTTGGAGAAGTCTTCATCAAGCATGTGCTAGCAAGCACAATCAAGAAAGGTGTTCCAACTTCAGAGAGTCATGATCGTCATCATCTAGCTCAAGTGGAATGCGCAAGGCAAAGTTATGATCTTGATAGGATTTCTATTTTACCGGTCTCATGGTGTTAGTGGGAGACCGGATTATAGGATAAACGGCGTTCTATCAAGAGGGCTCTCAAGTGAGTAACTTGATCGCATCTTTGTGGAGAGCTCAAACATTTGAATATTTGGCATATCATCTTTCTTGATTCTTATTTGGCTTTTATCTATGTGAGAATTTAGAGCTTGTGTTCATCTCCATATCAAGCTCTAGTTCATCAAAAACGGATTTCATATGCATATCTTGTTGCATTTTTTATATTAGAGGTTTTACCGGCTTATCTTTTCTAGAGAGGTCAAACTCTCTCCTTGTGGTTTCCTTCTCACGTGATGGACTATGATGTGTATATGCATGATCTTGTAGGGCCTATGATTATCTTCGAAACAAGCCCAAGATCATAGAAAACGGAGTCTTGATGATTATCTTGTTGAGTTTTGATGTTGGAGGATTTACCGGTTATTCTTTTATAGAGAAGGTTTACCTTTCTACATTTTGTTTTGTCCTCCCATATTGGACTATGATGTTTCTCTGCATGATCTTGTAAAACTCTTCGTTGTGATTCCAACGAGCTCAAGAACATCGAAAACGGAGTCCAGATGATCAAGATATGTTCGTTTTCGTGTTGGTCATTTCTGCAGTTTTTATAGGCCGGCCCCAGGCCGGGTGCCACGGCTGGTAGGCCGGCCCCAGGCCGGGCCAAGGCTGGGCTCACGTTTTTTGCTCATAACGGTTGGATTTTGGGGCCCTTTTAAAGGGGGTCTTCTTCCCCAATGACCCCCAACCACTTGAGCACGTTTTTCCACTCTCTCTCCTCCATTGTTGACCTTGGAAAAGTTTGCCCCCTCTCAATCCCTCCCATGATTCTTGCATATCTTTGAGGGAAAAGTGAGAGGAGATCTAGATCTACAATTCCACCCATCTATTCCTCCTCTAAGTGAGGGGAACCTAGTAGATCTTGATCTTGGAGTTCCATTTGTTGAGTTCTTCTTTGTTCTTCCTCTTCTCCCCCCACAAGCATTAGTTGCTTTTGGTGGGATTTGAGAGTGAAGGATTTGAGCACTTCTTGTGTTCTTGCCATTGCTTTTGTGCATCGGTTTGTGCTCTCCACGAGGATTCGTGGAAGTGAAAGTTCGTGAGCTTGTTACTCTTGGGTCTTTGGACCCTAGACGCTTTTTGTGGCGGTTGAGGCCTTTTGTGGTCACTTGGGAGCTCCCAATCCTTTTGTGGGTTGTGCCTCAAGATTGTTGTAAGGGACTCGATTTCCGCCCAAAAGGAAATCAATAGTGGAAGGTGAACCGAGCTTTTGGGCAAGGTTCATCGGAGAATAGGGTGAGGCCATTTGTGGCGTCTTGAGTTTGAAACTCACACCCCTCCAACGAGACGTACTCCCCTAAAAAGGAGGAACTCGGGAATACATCGTCGTCTCCGCCTGCCTCGGTTATTTCTATACCCGAGCTCTTTACTTATGCACTTTACATTGTGATAGCCTTCGTGCTTGAAGTATCCTTTATTGCTATCACCTTGTTGCTTGTCTTGCTTAGCATAAGTTGTTGGTGCACATAGGTGACCTAGTTTATTTAGGTTGTTGGCTTGTTAATTTAAACATCTAGTTTTATTCCGCAATTATCAAGCCTAAACCGGAGAAGTTTTAAATCGCCTATTCACCCCCCCTCTAGGCGACATCCTTGTCCTTTCAATTGGTATCAGAGCCTGGGCTCTCTTTTTGAGCTTTACCGCCTAGAGAGTAAAGATGTCGTTTAGAGAATTAGTGCACGATCCCACTTTTATATTCGATGGCACAAATTATGATGTTTGGAAAATTCGCATGCTTAATCTTTTTAGGGCCATGGGTCCAAATTATATAAAGAGTATTGTAGATGTGGGTTTTTCTCCTCCAAAGGATTCCCAAGAATTATCTATAGAGGATGAGGAAAACTCTCATCTCGATACTCAAGTATCTAATGGTCTTATTTGTGTTTTGAGCGATGTAGTTCTTACTTCAATCATGCCTTTTCGGAACGCTCATGAGCTTTGGACCAAGCTTCAAGATAAATATGAAGTGTCCAACATTATTGAGGATGATTGTTCTCCCTCCACCTCCGGCCGTGATGAGTTCACAACTTCTTCCACTCCACCAACATGTGATTTGTCACAAGGTAATGATATGGTGAGTGGTGATAGAAATTGCTTTGTTGATGGTGAATATTCTATTGACTATACTTCATCTCTATCTCATTGCAATGTTCTATCTTTGGACTTAAACTCTTCTAGCACTTCAAATGTCCTACATGCTAGTGTTGATAGTCCTTGCATATCATGTATTAGTTGCTTAACTAAATCTCATGATGATATGCTTTCTATGTCTTGTTGCCATGAAAATAATGCTTCCATATCCTCTAGTACTTGTGTGGCTAACAATGTAGAGGAATCCCAACATTTGTTGGAACAAGACATGGACCTCAATGGTGCTTCAAGCAATTCTTCATCATCATCGTCCATTACTCACTTTTGCCTTATGGCTAGGGATTCAAAGGAATCTTCACCTTTGGAACCCTCTACATCTTGTGATGATGAGAATGAGGATTATTATGGATTAAAAGAGAATGATATTGACTCCTTAAAGGAGAAGAGTGAGATGGTTTTTAGTGCTATCCCTAAAGGTAGTAAAGCTTGCTCTTATTTGTGTGAAATTTTGACTTATGCTATTAAGTGCAAGGAAATCATTGAAGAAAAGGGAAGGATCGAAAGAGAGGATGCTATGGAAAAAGCATCCTTAGAAAATGCTCTTGAGGAAGAGCATGAGCTTCGAGTGTCTCTTGAGGAGAAACTTGAATCTCTTGATGAAACAAATGATCTTATTTTTGCTAAAATCATTAAGGAAAAAGATCATGCTATTGCTAAATATAAAGTGCTTAAAAAGGAAAAAGTTGAATTTGGTGTTGGCAATGCTAGACTAGTTGAGGATATAGAGAGACTTGACAAAGCTCATAAGGCTTTGGAAAGTGAACACTCTCTCCTTACCAAGTCTCATGATCAACTCCAAACTCAACTATCTAAAAATGATGTGCCTAGTTCCTCTACTCCCTCATGTGATCATGCTAATATTATTGAGGAAAATGCTAGGTTGAATAATGAGCTTGCCAAGTTGTCTTCTTCTATTTCTAATGTTAATGATGCTTGTGCTACTAACTCTAATTCTCGTGAAGCATCTATTTTGAAGGAGAATGTTGAACTAAGGGCTCAACTTGAGTTGCTAACTAGCAAGTATGGGAAATTGGAAGAAAGTCATGAAAAGCTCTCTAGCTCTAATGAGGATCTTCTAGCATCCCATGCGAAGCTAAAGTTAGCTCATGAGGCTATCACTACAAAGGTAACATCTTGTGAGCCTCATGTGGACAATGGCACTACTTCTACTCTAAATGCTTTATTGCCATGTGCTAGTCCTTGTAATTCTATATCACATACTATTGCTAAATCTTGTGATGAATTACTTTCCATGCCTTGTTGCTCTAACAATGAAGCATCTACTTCCTCTAGTGTTTGTGTTGATACTAACCATGTAGAGGAATTAAAAGAGCTCAAGGCCCAAGTCGCTTCTTTGAAGAAAGACTTGGAAAAGCGTCATGTTGGGAGTCCACACTTGACAATGTGTTGAGTGTTCAAAGACGTCCCAATGACAAGAGTGGACTTGGATTCAACTCCAATAACAAGAACAAGTCCAAGTCTATCAAGAAGAACAAGGGCCAAGAACAAGTCAAAGATTCGGCCAAGATTGTTTGCTTCAAGTGCAAAGTTGAAGGGCACCATGTTAGATCTTGCCCTTTGAAGAAGAAGCCTCTTAGTGAGAAGCAACAAGGGAAGCGGCCTCAAGTTCAAACTCAAGTTGAAGAACGGTCTATTCCCAAGAAGAATCAAGCTACCCCTTCTCAAGTCGAGATTCAACTAAGAAGAAAGGAGGAAGCCAATGTTGCTACATATGCCGTGAGAAGGGCCACTTTGCTTCTTCATGCACTAATGGTACCTTATTCAACCCTATTATAATTGATGATGTTTATTCTCTTCGGAAGGATAAGGTTGGCAATGTGTTTGCCAAATATGTTGGTACTCAAAGTGGTGTCAAGAAAAGCACCATTTGGGTTGCCAAACCTATTGTGACTAACCTCTTAGGACCCAACTTGGTTGGGGACCAACAAGCTAAAACTTGATCAATAGGTGTTGTGGAGGGCATTGGAGACTTGGCTACATCATGAAGAATTAAGGGATCTTCATCAATTATAGTCTCTCAAGTCAAGTCATTTGGATTATATTGTTCTATCTCATATCCAATGTTCCTCCTTGCGGTAACTTTTATTTGAATCATATATACATTGAAAGTTGCTTGCACCCTTGCATGTGTTAGGTTTTGTACCTTGCTAGTGTTTGTATGTGTTGTGCTCTCTACTTACTTATCTTGAGTAATCAAGTCTGTGTATGTTGGTTTGCACACCATATACTTGTGTTGAGCCTTATTGCTTTTATTTGATATCTTATCTTTGTGGCTCTCTTTTGAGAGATTAATGGACTATCCCATTTTGGGGAGTGATATGCTTCGTGCACTTCACACTCCTAAAATGGTGTGTACATAAGGAATACCACTTAGTGTTGATATATCAATATTATCTACTCTCTATGTGGTATGTCACTCTCATGAGAAATTCAAATTCTATAATGTTCATTAATTATCTCTAGTTGGTGTTATTTGCCTCTTGTTAAGAAAATTGGATTATCACATTATGGGGGAGTAATAAGCTATGTGCATATTACAAGCTTAGAAAATGTGAACATGTGAGGTATTGTCACCTAGAATGGATTTTGTAAATAATCTTATTCCTATGTGGCATGTTTCTCAAACAAGTTCCATATTTGCTTAAATGTCTTTTGTCTCTCTTCTTTGGATCTTGTTTGTGATGGACGTTCTTGGTATGGTTTTCCCAAATATGTTCGCATATCCTTTTGGAAAATCGTTTGGGACGGGGATGTACCCTTCGGGTCCCCTACCATTGTCATACCTGGTGCGGCCCAGCCGAAGGCGCACACGGTGGCCCACGAAGCACAACAAGCCACGACTTGCAGTACAAGGAAAGGACTCCAAGACGTAGTCTACTAGAACTCATGTAAACCCTACCTGGATCCCTTTATAAAGCAGGCAGGGGCACCCCCACAGGCAGATCCATACGAGACATAGCGAGACCACGTCTCACCTCATCGCCATTGCGGCCACCATGTAACATCACCATTATCATCAATACAAGATCAGACAAGCATGATGTAGGTCTTTACCTCACAATGAGGGGCCGAACCTGGGTAAATCCCTGCTTGTCAGCCGTCCGGAACTACCAGCGCGCCATCTTCTCTCCCTCACGAAACCCTAGGTAGCTCGACCTTGGGATTGGCCGTGGTAACCCCACGTCAATTGGCGCCGTCTGTGGGAAGAACGCGTGCTGGATTTACGATTTCGGCGGCTCCAATCTACGTCAACAACGGCGGCGACTCGCCATCACCAATCAGCGCCCGAGAGCTCGACATCAACAACCTTCATCAACAACGGCGGCGTTTCGTGCGTAGTCTCTTGTGATCCGATCTGTCAGCCGCCATAGCGAGAGCACTCAGCCGGCGGTCGGAGGAAGCCTCGATCGCAAGCAGGAGGCGGCGGCGTCGATCCGATCTGATCGACCGAGACAAGGACGACCAGTCGGACGAGTCACGGAAGCCAAATCGATTAGGTGCATCAGGGCGAAGCATTAATGGCTAGCTCATGCATACGAGGCAAACCAACCAAAAGAAGTACACGCGATCTGATCCCTCACGTGAAGGCCAAAAGCAATGAATCAATTCAAGGATAAAGCAACAAAGGCTTTTAGCTATATGCAGCCATCGAGGGACACGGGACGATGCCGACCTCGACATCACGTACGCTCCCGTCGGGCGCCGGCGACGCGGAACCTGCACTAATGATCTCTTCATCCAAGCCAGCACGAGGAGCCTTGGCGATGGGCTTGGGGGCTCGTCATCAACAGCGCCCACCATCAGAGATGATCCGAAGAAAAAAAGGGCGAGCAGCCATGTGTCCGCTCGGCAACGTCGACTACCCGGTGACCCGGTGCGGACAACTTCGACCCCTCGACTTTCTCGACCACCATGACAGAGATCAACATCGGCGGAACGGCGCATCGCGTACATGACAGACCGGCGACTCAGGGCGGTGGCGCTACGCATCTTCACCTACAACTTGCCAACCTCTACACCAACGCAGAAACAGACGCACCCGACACTCGGGGGCTGCGCCACACATGTCATACAAATAACATGGCGGTGATCAACATCGGCACAAAGAGTTGCTCCCTGGAAAGGCACTATGCTCTACGTGCACCCGGGGGCTAGCGCTTTGACATCAACAACGACAACAATTTCATCGCTGCACCGATCAGGCGACCCCGCCTCACCGACTCGACAAGGTGGACTCGGGGCTGAACGTTGTCGCCGCGTCGACTCCGTCTGTCACGTCTACTCCGTCCACCACATCGACTGCGCCCACGCCGCGTCTAGGCCAAGATCATACAAAAGCTAAGTTCCTCTGCTACGAGTCGATAAATTGCCTTTATTATGTTTTTAACCTGCTTTGGCCACACCCAATGCACTCCCGGGGGTTGCGCCTTAATAATCTGTTGGGTGCACTGCCACCAAGCGTGTTCCCGATTCCGCTCAGTTTTGCTTTTCGTTAAACAATCCGAGTAGCTGGTACGACCTGACGCCAAACCCGTGATCTCTAGCCCGGTCGACGCACTCCCGACTGACAGACTGGCAAGGCGCAACGTCTATACGACACCAGGCTAACGAAAAGGATCTATCGCAAGGCAGAAAAGGGTGTTAACTTGCTCAAGTTCCAAGCACACGGATTTATATTTTATTCTATACATACTGCAAGATACGTCACTTCTTTGTTTACTGATCTCCCAGATTGATTTATTGCTAATCATCGTTACCGATGCACCAACTCCGAATCATCAACGCTGGCGATGTCTACTACACCTTGTCGATTTCGCCGCGTCGACTCCATCCGTCGCGTCGAGTCCTTCCGGCTAAACAAACTTGCCTTGACCGCACCTGATGCTTTATCGGGTGCTGCGCCGCACAGGCCGCAACAAAAGTGCCTTGGCCGCACCTGATACTTCATCGGGTGCGCGCTGCACAGGCCGCAACAAACTTGTCTTGGCCGCACCTGATGCTCTACCGGGTGCCGCGCCGCACAGGCCGCAACAAAATTGCCATGGCCGCACCTGATACTTTATCGGGTGCTGCACCGCACATGCCACAACAAATTCGCCTTGGAATTTGTAAACCATCTTCATATTGGCTCTCTTGCTTTGAAGTGCCTTATTTTATTGCCAATGATTTGTTTTGATTTAGCTCTCTCTTGTCTTCCTTGTATCTTTTGGATCCTTATTGCTCTACTCAAAATTTGTTATGTGCTTTCTTGAGTTAGTAAATGCAATGATTCCATTATTGTGCATTTGTGTTCAAACTCTTACCTCCAAATAATGCACAAATCTCGGGGGAGCAATCCTATATGTTTTTGAACATTAGTTGTCTTCAACGTGTATTTGATCCCGATGACGTGTCTCTTTGGAAGACAAACATTTCTCGTCTTGGTACTTTGTGCTATCATGAGAAGTGTAGAGGGTTTGGTTTATTCCTTGATGGTATTTTCATCATTTGGTATCTTACCTTCGTTTGATATCTTTTCAGCAGGGTATTTTCAATCATGTGTTGATTTGGGTCTTTTGATATAATTTGGACAATTCTCTTTCTTGGCACACTTGTGTGTGCTTTCTTGGTTTAATTGGTGTTTTGTCCAATTTGTATCTCGTTTGGTTCTTGGAAGTCTTGTGCATGCATATTTACTATATGTATATCTTATGGCATGCTTACTTTCGTTGATCCAATATATAGGATAAACTTCATCAAATACTAAATGGCTAAGATGTGCATGAAATTCAACTTCATATCAATATGCACATATTTATGTGGAGTTTGTCCTATGTATTGTGATTGCTCTAACTACTTTGGACCCAATAAGTTTGGGTACCATTTGTACTTGAATTTGTTTTAAGTACATTGGAGATGCATTGGAAGCTTGTCTCATATACAAGGAAGGTGGTGTCACCATGTGCTTATTGGAGCCAAGCTTGGATGATCGTGAACTCTTATCCTCTACATCACCAATACTATCTCGGTAACAAGTATCTACCTCATGCCTACTTTACTTGTTTTCAACCATGTGTAGGTTGTTTCTTGGCATGAATCTTTATTGCAATTGATGTGTTCTTGCAAAGCCTTTATCAAAACATTTTTATTGCAAATGTGAGCAAGTCAGGATGATTACATATCAAGGGAATATATATAATCATTTTATTGATTCTCCAATCCCAAATATGTTAATCTGGCAATTCTTCTCAAAGTCTCTCATATGCAATATTGATGAATTTGCAAAATCATTTGCCCTGTGTGATACTTGTTATCTTTCTCAGAGCATCCCAACTATCTTTTTGCTGGAAGTTCATCTATACCCTTTTAAGATAAAATTGAGCTTTATGCTATGCTTTAAAGCAAAGATCTTTGTTGGGGATATACCGACTAGGGGTATCACCAGCATGGATCAATCCGGCTAGTCCAGTGTGGCGCCCCGACCGCAGAACTATACAGTGATGCTGTGTGTCACCGGTTAAGCGATACAACCGGAGGTTACGGGTTACCAATCCCCGGCCAAAACCTTTGGCAGGCGTTGCTCGGAATGGATCATCGGCAACGCAACACCCCGATTGATGCCTTAACGCAGGCACAATTATCAATGCATAATAGAGAGATCAAGACTTGTGGAACAACTGGCACATCACAGACTCTACGACTCAAAGCATTATAGTTCAACTCTTATAATAGAGAAAGATAGCAAATATTACAACCAGAGGTCACAGACCCAACAGTACATCATGCGGAAGCGAATTAAGTTGTTCTAAATAACAAGATCCAAATTATGGCCGAAGAGGCCTATAGATAAACATTCCAGCGCCAGCTGTTCCGGGATGTCCCAAGCTGCCACCTGGGAACCCCAGACTACTCGTCGACGTCCACATAGAACCCACCTTCAGTGGCGGTGAAGTCCTCCGCTGAAATCAAATAAACAACGTTGAGTTCGACGAACTCTGCAAGATTACTAGAGCTACTAGCTCAATGATTGGCTGTCAAAGGTTTTATGGTTGTTTTGCATAAAGCTAGTTTTCTTTATAAGAGACATCTGGCATCGACTAATCAGAATATTTTCGAAACGGGGTAAGAAGTAAACTCCTTTCTTTCGATCAACTTCATCAACAACCACCATCAATCACTTCACCTGTCTACCAAGGCACCTCCCCGAATCACCCTCGAGGAAGTCAACCTTACATTCTTGGTAGTACCTTTAGTACTCAGGTTTTAATCATTCCGTTCAAGTTTTCTATGGTCTCTGAATCCGGCACCAAGTCGTCCATAACCGTGGTGTTGATGGTATAATTTGGCTGCTATAGGTATTCTTAAGCCAAATTAATTTAAATGATGGTGGTTAGATTATTAGCCGACATATACTTGAACTTGCCGTTTAGTTTGAAAATGCAGCTTTGATTATAGTCCAGAGCAGATGTCACAACAATACATCAAGCGTAACGAGCTATTGATTCGGAGGAAATATATGGAATATTTTCTGGACTAGCGGCTGTTGAGGATAAGTTCTTCATGAATTCAGAGATATATGCTGAGTTGAACTGTAGGTACATAGGACAAGTCCTAGCAGGCCTCGGTAAGTACCAGGCTGAAGGCGTATTCGAGATTACTCAATCACGTACGGCAAGTGTACCAAAGGTTTCCTCATTTGTTAAGACGTATGTACTAGCACTGGCCGGATCGCCGGATCGCGGATTGATTACAGATTAGGAATTTAAAAGTCCGGCTTGCATGCCAAGGAACTCCATGTACGCCAAAGACCAGGCAGCCTATATAACATGGGCATACGGCCGATTGACGGAATAATGAATCGCTATTCATCAAATACACATCTACTTCTTTATTTATCGTTTTATCTATCGTTCTTCTACTTTGCCAAATCCTAGCAGCCCTAGGGTTTGGTTGATCTTTACCGTTTTGCGCTGAAAAGCGGTCGTCTCTACTCCACGAAAGCGAGGGGATCTTTGTTGCTTTGCTTGGAAAGCATCCGTTCGTCGTCACGAAAGTACGACGGGTATCGTGGTGTCGCGCGGCAATTTTGCGTGGCAACACAATTGGCGACTCCGCTGGGGACGAAGAACAAGAACACATATGATGACAACCGACCTCAAGAACAGGAGCGACGTCGACCCGGACAACACCATCGCCGTTACACTCAACGATCTGTCGGAAGATGATCGGCGCGAGGTTGAACGGGAGATTGAAGAATATATGACTGGACAACGAAAACTGAGGTTGGCTGAATACCAGAAGACAAGGAACCGCGTCGTCAAGAAGATAGTTGCGCCGAGTCCCTCCGATCTGCTCGACGCTGAGGTAAAAAAGCCAACCGAAAAAGTTGCTCATCTAGCTGATGCATCCGTAGCTAGTAAGAATGATTCTGATATGTCAACTATGGCAAGCGCAATTAGTCTATCAACAGCTAATAGAGTTGAGAGATCGCAGGAGCAGCTTGAAATTAGTCTTTCTAGTCATGTTCGCTCAGTACTGTTGCCTAATAGCGATGAAAATTCTGCTCAAAAGCTGACGTTTCCGGCCGAAAGCAGTAGGTTAATTAAATTTCCTAATCAAACTTGCGGCGCTTCGGCTAATCTAGCACAGCTGCCTCACGTTGCTTCAAGTAGCGTTCAAAGTGGCCAAACCTATGCGAGCAGTTCGGCCGAAGCCTTTGTACCTAGCGCTGCTCCTCTTGCTATTTTAACTTCAGTTACACCAGATTATCACAGCAATAACCGAAGTGCAATATTTAATTCTAATGTGCAGCAATCTAGTTATCAGACAGTAGCTTTAGATAATACATCTGATAAATTTAAGGAGCAACTAGAAACTAGCATATCTGGTCATGTTCGTTCTGTAGTGCTCCAAATCAACGATGAATATTCTGAGAAAAGGCCGATGCATCCGGCTAGTACCAAATTTAATAATGTTCCTACCTATACACATGTATCTGATGCATCGCCTCAAGGTGCCCAGCCTCAGGTCCCTTTAGATAACAATCAAGCTGGCTGGAATTATGTAAGTAGTTCGGCTAATAATTATATGTCTAGCATAGCTGTTCCTATTATTTCAACTTCGGTGCCACAAAATTATCATAGCAGTAACCGAAGTGGATCCTTTAATTCTAATTTGCAGCAAGCAAGTCATCAGTCGGTAGCATACAATACAACACCATTGACGCCTGTCGGTACCGGGGTTCCATACGGGCCGGTACCCGATACATATTTTAGTGGTCCTCCGTTGCAAACATCGCATGCTCAAACATCGATGCCGGAGTTTCCACCGCGTGACTGCGTTCCATCTGGTGCTCAAACCAATTCTCCACAGCCCAATGTGCAATCGGCCATTAATGACGGACGATTGACATTTATAAAGAATACTAACACGAAACTCGATAGTGATTCTTCTCCTATCAATAAGATTGACTTTGAGAACAAGATAGTTCTTGTTCGGTCGGATCAGACCGAATCTACCCAAGGTAAAAATGTTATTGTTGATCATAGTGCTGCATCGAGGATGATCAAACCAAAAGATTCAGAAGTAGGAGGATGGAAAGTCAATAGAGGAAAGAAACAAGCTCCTAGAATAAAGCCGACAGTTAGCATGTTGTTGGAAAAATATACATCACGCAAAACCAGCAATGTGTTTAGTCGGTTTGTAGGCGTTAAGCGTTATAGGTCACCTTCTGGACCCGGTGGGTATCAACGATGGAAAAGTAATTCATATGACCAGGAGCCGTATTTTGCAATGCAGCCTGCATATTGGGGCGGTGCAGCTCCTATGTATCCGCAGTTTCCTCCCTGGGGTTTAAATCCTTGGGTACCAAATCCTAAAGGGACAGGATGTTACTTCCAACCGGAGTGGATTTCATCGAGGCCTATGTTCAGAGCAAATTCGCATGAGAGAAGGGCTCGGTTTAATCAGAGATCTAGATCACGTGATGGCAATGTAATTCATGGCAGTGATGTGAGGCCAGTTACGGGAGCTTCATATACAATTGGAAGACATAATGCTGATGGCATAATTCATATTGGTGGTCAGAGGTTTAAGTGGGTGCCAATCAGTCCCGAAAGCCATGCAGAAACACGTGATGCAATTGTCATTCGAGGGAACCGATCACCGGGTTGCAATACAGATGGAAGAAAATATAATGGTGGCTGCAAACTCACTTGGGTGCCGGTGAAGCGTGTTGGACCTCAGACTGTAAGAAGCTCAGATGATTCAGAGGATTATCATGCTCTGGAACTTGGGGAAGGCCGATCAGCTAAAAGTGATGAGAATAGTACAGAAGCGACATACTCTGATGCTGAAAGGAGTGGATCGGTGCAGAAGAAATATGTTAGTACACAAGATAAAGGTTTGGGTAATACAATCATTGCATCTTCTAGTAGCAGTCAGAAACCTGATTCAGTTAGCACACGTACACTTTCAGTCATGAAAAGGAGTAGCCCAGGAACATTACCGAGCTTATCTGTGATGAGTTTCAGACCTGGTTTTGGTACGTCTACCTATCATGTGAATCCAAGCAGTAGCGGAACCCAGGTAGTTGTAGCTGGGGGTGTGTTTCATCAGCAAAGAAATATTTCGGCCAAGGAAAAAATATTTGTCCCGGGAATGACAATACAACAGTATAGGCCGAGAGACTCGGGGGGCAGCAGGATTAAATCAGTTATGCCAGGGACTAAACCGAGACCTCGATGGTGTCCGACAGGGCTCACACACACACACACTCAGAAACGGCGTGTACAGCGGCTGCGAGTTTTGGAAATAAAGGAGAAGATAGCCGAGAAGAAGCGTGATAAGTTCTTCAATGGAGAAAGACAAATGGTTCCTGCAAAAATTTGGAAGGAGAAGCGCATCGTAGCACAGAAGAATGAGGCCGAAGATGGCATGATTGCCGATCTCGAAGATGACATGATTGATGAACTCGCAGATGACACAATTGGTGATGAGAACTCACATAATAGCGAGGATATAACTACTGATATGGATGTTAATATGATGTTCGCATCTGCCGCAGAATTTTGTGCACCCAAAGCTTAAAGATGCAATGGCCGATATATTATTTCATGTATCGTCCGAAGAAGATATGGCCGATATATTATTTGAAGTATCGCCCTAAGAAAATTGGCCGATGTGTTCTTTGGACATAGCCTGAGTAATGATATCGTCGAGAAAGCGACGACATCTTTCCAAGGTACGCTTATATTGTTTTTGATAAATAATATTATACCAAAAACATGGGGGCATGTGTTGATGGTATAATTTGGCTGCTATAGGTATTCTTAAGCCAAATTAATTTAAATGATGGTGGTTAGATTATTAGCCGACATATACTTGAACTTGCCGTTTAGTTTGAAAATGCAGCTTTGATTATAGTCCAGAGCAGATGTCACAACAATACATCAAGCGTAACGAGCTATTGATTCGGAGGAAATATATGGAATATTTTCTGGACTAGCGGCTGTTGAGGATAAGTTCTTCATGAATTCAGAGATATATGCTGAGTTGAACTGCAGGTACATAGGACAAGTCCTAGCAGGCCTCGGTAAGTACCAGGCTGAAGGCGTATTCGAGATTACTCAATCACGTACGGCAAGTGTACCAAAGGTTTCCTCGTTTGTTAAGACGTATGTACTAGCACTGGCCGGATCGCCGGATCGCGGATTGATTACAGATTAGGAATTTAAAAGTCCGGCTTGCATGCCAAGGAACTCCCTGTACGCCAAAGACCAGGCAGCCTATATAACATGGGCATACGGCCGATTGACGGAATAATGAATCGCTATTCATCAAATACACATCTACTTCTTTATTTATCGTTTTATCTATCGTTCTTCTACTTTGCCAAATCCTAGCAGCCCTAGGGTTTGGTTGATCTTTACCTGAAAAGCGGTCGTCTCTCCTCCACGAAAGCGAGGGGATCTTTGTTGCTTTGCTCGGAAAGCATCCGTTCGTCGTCATGAAAGTACGACGGGTATCGTGGTGTCGCGCGGAAATTTTGCGTGGCAACACAATTGGCGACTCCGCTGGGGACGAAGAACAAGAACACATATGATGACAACCGACCTCAAGAATAGGAGCGACATCGACCCGGACAACACCATCGCCGTTACACTCAACGATCTGTCGGAAGATGATCGGCGCGAGGTTAAACGGGAGATTGAAGAATATATGACTGGACAACGAAAACTGAGGTTGGCTGAATACCAGAAGACAAGGAACCGCGTCGTCAAGAAGGTAGTTGCGCCGAGTCCCTCCGATCTGCTCGACGCTGAGGTAAAAAAGCCAACCGAAAAAGTTGCTCATCTAGCTGATGCATCCGTAGCTAGTAAGAATGATTCTGATATGTCAACTATGGCAAGCGCAATTAGTCTATCAACAGCTAATAGAGTTGAGAAATCGCAGGAGCAGCTTGAAATTAGTCTTTCTAGTCATGTTCGCTCAGTACTGTTGCCTAATAGCGATGAAAATTCTGCTCAAAAGCTGATGTTTCCGGCCGAAAGCAGTAGGTTAATTAAATTTCCTAATCAAACTTGCGGCGCTTCGGCTAATCTAGCACAGCTACCTCACGTTGCTTCAAGTAGCGTGCAAAGTGGCCAAACCTATGCGAGCAGTTCGGCCGAAGCCTTTGTACCTAGCGCAGTTCCGCCGAAGCCTTTGTACCTAGCGCTGCTCCTCAAGTTTACCTATCTCGGGCCAACACTTCAATCCTATGGATATTAGGAAGGATACAGGTAATGGCAACAAGTATCTAATGCAACTAGTAGGATACTCTAATCCAGGCAAAAGACCTTTAGAACCGAATGCAATATTATAGTGGAGAAAATAATTACGGAAAATAGGAGGAGACATGCTCAGAGGGGGGATTACGCTTGCCTTGTTGATATGACAGATAGTAAGAATCGTCGAAGTATTGTGGTTGCACTTCAAGTCCTTGATCTACCGAAGCACAAACAACACCGGAAGGAAACAAATAAATAACAAAAATACAAAAGGTGCAATGCACACTCATGATGACATGACATTTTAATGCATCTAATGGATCATAGACATGATCCTCAAGTTAAATGGGTTGTCCCAAATAATTTGGCATTATTTGGCATAACTCATAATTATCTTAATGACAAGTATATCTTAATTCCAAAAGGACCAATACCCATTTATTAATCAAACATGCATGAAAATGATGTTTTCCGTTAGATATTTTCTTCATAATCATTTTGATATTTTTCTTTCAATTTTCTGAGCATTTAGGAATTTTTGGTGAATATTTTCATAAGGCAATTGAATCTGCCATTTCTGGGATATACAATTTAGTAATGAAACCAAGGTTCATTATTGGTTAGAAATGCTTGAAAATAGGCAGTAAATGTTCCTCTGAACATTTTGAGCCATTAAACAAATTTTTTGGAGTTATTTTGAATTTCCCAGAAGGAATTTCTATTCTGCCAATTTTAGTATTTCATTTAAACAGAGCAGAGAAATAATTCAATTCTGCTCAAATAAAATATGGATGTGTAAAGTTTGTTAAGATAAACATTTTGAAATCTTATTTGCTCAATTTGGAATTACAGAACAAAAGTTATGAATTTTTAAAGATTCACTTTTATTAGCCATTTTCTGTACTTAATTAATAAGAGCAATATAAAATATTTTTCATGCGTCAAAATTAAATGAACATGTAGAGCACACTTTGCTGAACATGTGGAAATTTGAATCATCCAATTTGAAGCATTTTTCGAATTACTATGCAATTTAGAAGAAATGATTTAATTCTGCAATTCTGTTTTTCAGTTTTAAAACTCGCAGAAAAATATTCGAAACGTTTTTCACTCTGGGCTGGGCTAGCCCGTGTCAATGACATGTGGGGCCCGTGGCCACGTCCGCAGACACGCTGGCACGGTCAAGGCCACGACCGGCGCGCTGGGCGCGGTGACCGCGTGCACCGGCACGGATCCGACGACGGCGCGCACGCGTTTGTGCAAGCGGCTTGCGTTTGTGCTCGGGCACGCGCGAGAAAGGCTCGCGGCGCTACTAGGAGGCGAGTGGCGGTGCTACGAAATCGAGTGGTCGCCGGAATCCGCGACGGCGAGCTCGACTAACGGCGGCCGAGAGGCGGCGATGGCGCTACGACGTTCTAGAGGGAGAGGAGGGGGACAAGAATGTCCGGGAAGAAGGCGTGCTCACCACGCGCACAATGGAGAAGACGTCCAGGCCGGAGGTAGACCACAGCGGCGGCGCGAAGCTCGGCGGTGCTCGGACGGCGGCGGGGAAGACGAAGATGGCGGCGTCGATTCGGGGCGCCTCAGCCCGATTCCTTCGATGAGAAGGAGAGGAGGTCGCGGCGGTGCCAGTGCTCCTCTTCGATCTGTCCGGGAGGGCTTCAATCGCCGGCGGCGAGCGTCAACGGTGAGCTCGAGTTCGGCCATGGTGGGGAAAAATATATAGAGAGAGGAGGGGCGACATAGGGGTGAGGGGAGCAGAGGAGTGCGGTGCTCCTCTTATCCTTGTCGCCGGGGAGAGGAGAGCAGGGGGCCCGGGGCCCTGGCGCGGCACGGCGTCGGAGCGAAGAACGGGAAGCACGGCGTCGTGTCTCCCGGAGAAGACGCCGTTTTTGCACGAAGCCCCCTGATCTTCTTTCTCCATTTACAAATAGGTCCTTTTTTAATATTCTTTTATTTCCAATAGCTCTTTAGGATTTTAATTGAGGCACTTAGACCACTTCAAAAATTCTGGGAATTTTTGGGTATTCACTATATATTGTAAGGAACCTCACATAAAATTTTCAGGTCATTTGAAATTCATTTGGTGGGAGAATAAAATAGGACTTGCTCACAGGCAATTTTAAGTTTCTCTCCATATATCTTATTTTACAAATCAAAATAGTTTGCAAAAAATATATTTGGAACCTTTGGAACTCCCTTGACAAATATACAAGCTTCAAATAATTTTTACTTGTCACAAACTTCCTCAAGACATTAAAAGATTTAAAGCCATTTTTGGTATTTGTTTTTATGTGTTGCCACACCATTTGTTTTAAGCTTAGCAATTTAAAGATGATGCCATGATGCATGAAGGAATGCAAAAGTGGAAATTTTATTCACAAAATTCCAGTTCACAAACTTGGGGCTGTTACATCCAGGGTGGCCCGCAATGGTGCTAAAGGCTTTGCCTACCGGGCGGCCCAGATAGCTGACGACCAAGGCAGGCGGATGCCGGCAAGGAGAAGGCCCAAGACCGAAGCCCATTGACATAGGTATACATCTCGGGTACCCTACCATGAGGGTACCTGGTGCACGTAATGACTAAGGCCTAATCACGAAGGGCCTGCTCGAAGCCCAAGACAGGAGGACCAAAGAAGATGGAGTACCCTACAAGATTTAGACATAGGCATAGTCGGTTAGGGCTTTCCTTATATGTAAACCAGGTCGGTTACGTACTCCCGAGACCCAGCCTATTTAAAGGCTGGGAGGGGCGCCGATCTGGGGACAAGCCATACTCAAACCACCAAAGCTCTAGCGAGATAGACATCTTGCCGGAGCCACCTTGTAACCTCATAATCTCACGCGATCAATAACAGACAAGCAGGAAGTAGGGTCTTTACCTCCACCCGAGGGGCCTGAACCTGGGTAAATCTTTGCCTCTGCTTGTCAGCCGACGAAACTAGCAGTACTACCACATTCTCTCCCCATAATCTCAACCCTAGGTCCTTAACCATGGGATTTGATGAGTGTACCCCTCGTCAATTGGCGCCGTCTGTTGGAAAGAATAGTGCTGGACTCGCGGTTTCTTCGGTTCCATCGAAAAACGACGACTCGCCGATCGGATCTACAAACGGCAACTCGCCGGCTGCATCAACAAACCAGAACTCGCCGACTCAGGCGGCACATGGCAACTCGCCGACTCACTCGACAAACGGCAACACGCCAGCTTCACCCGCAAAAAGCGCATCGGATCCTCTGATGGATTTCGAGCCACACTCGCCAGATTTCCGGGAGGCTTTCTCCGATCTCGAGTCAGGTTTGGGTTTAACCGTTGGTTCGTTCAATTTTTTCGTCAACAAGCTTGGTGTGCAGGACTTGACAGATCCACGCCAACTCGTGACATCCGCACCCGAGGCTCCATCGGTTGCGGCTCCTTCGACTGCGGATCCCTCAACTGCGTCCATACCATCGTCGATCCTCCAAGCTTGTTCGTCTGCAACAACCATGTCCACACGAGAGATGCGCGAGCTCATTGAGGAACTCCAGGGCGAGGAGGCCGAATCAGCATATCGCACAAACGATCCTGAGCTCGATCTCCCACTCGAGGATAGTTTCGACAGCGGGATCTCCCTCACGACTTCGATGAACCTGAAACTCATATCGGCAACCACGTCGACTCCGAGATCTACACCAACAACTACAACCTCGACTTCGAGATTCATAGCAACTTCGCCGACGCCGAGATGAAAATAGGCGATGAAGGCATCGACAGCGAGATCCGTCCAGACGGACCACTCGATGGGCATATCGACTCCGACATGAGCCTTGATGACGACGTCGAGTCCATGGTGGGACTCGAAAACACATATACATACCCTCGGGTGATACCCCAGCAAGTCTACGTCGCCATCGGCGCAGAATCATCAGATGCTGCGGCCAGCCGCAGGCCTACAGAATTCCCGTGCACAGTTACTATGCCGGACGGAGTCACAACTCTCACAATCACTGCTGAGATGGCAGCCAAAGCAGATAAAGTCATCAAGGAGTGCACAATGATGCCAGCAGACGCAACACAAGAGGAGATGTTGACCTTCGAGTACTTCAACTGGCTGGAATCACTTCGACTGCGGCAGGTCAGAGCAACACTCGAAGAACGCAAAAAGCAAGCTAGCTTGTCGAGTGCGCGAAGAAGACAGCTCTCCCTGAGCTCCACCGGGCGAGCAGACACAAGACCCAGATCAAGGCTGTCACACCTCTCGCCGGATGAAAGGGCGGCACTCACCCGCAACTTAGGCAACTCTTTCATCACATACGACAAGGAGGGAGTACCGGTACCCAAAACAGCAGTGGGTGCTCTCTTTACCGCTGCAGCATACCTGGAGGCAATCAAGCCCCCAGCGGATGACCCCAATGCAAAACTACACCGCCAACAATCAAATCACTCGCCTTAGCTGTGAAGGCCATACGCCAAATTCCAAATACTCCAGGAGGGAGTCGAGATCGTGCCATAATTGACATGCGTCGTGAAGAGCACAATCGCAGTGGTCGTCGCCACCACTCGAAGGAAAGAAGCGGCTCGCGCAGGCGCAGGTCCAGGAGCAGATCACGCAGATCTTACAGTAGCGACTCATACTCTGTAACATCCCAAAAATATTAATCAGTATTATTATTCCAAAAATGAGAGCCAACAAAAACTTTTTTTGCTAAATTATATGTGTTGATCTCATATTGTTGCTTGTGTTGTTTATTTCTTGCTAATTGTGATGTTGCTTGAGTAGTTTAGTGATTGTTTGTATTTGTTTGTTTATTAATTAGACGAGAACGCTGTCGGATTTATCGAGGAAGGAGAGTTTGTGGAATCTGAAGATCAAGACCAAGGCCAGTTTGCCGAGCAAGGCAAGCTACTCTCTAAGCTTGCACCCCAAATATATGCATGTATTTTGATATCATGATTTACTCTTCAAGCAAAGATTTATAAAACCTTTTCAAAACATATATGGAAATTATTTTGCCACCTATGTAGAGATATAAGATAATTATGTCAAAATTATAGGATGGGAAAAACAAATATTGTTTATTCAAAACTCCTTTGAAAATATTTGTGTGATTATGGAATACCGAGATGTCGGTGTTGAAATGGAGAAGTGGAGAATGGAGATGTTTATGAAAAATGCATAGTGTGTCCTTGTACTTACGTCAACCAGCCGATACCCTGTGCGACCACATTTACCCACATATGGGAAAAGGGCTTAGTCATATAATTTGCTCATATTAGTATGGGATGACTCATCGACGGAGATGACTCCGTTGTGCATGAGGGGATAGTTTGTTGATCTACCCCTGACCCAGGTCCTCGCTCAAACTCTATGGAAAGATAAGGAGGAGGATTGAAGGTTCCACCATAAACCGCCGGGCAAAACCTATGAGTCCTCACACTTAGATTCCGACGGGCTGGGTTAAGTGTTGATGGAAGTGTCATATGGGCAGAGTCCTATACTAGCATGAGCAAAGGACAGGCTAGGGTCGGTGGCTTACTTCGCATACACCTTGTATGGCGAGACGTGGCAGACACAATGAGTTGCCGGATGGATGTGGGGAAAGCGTGCTAACTCTGCAGAGTGTAAAACTATTCCAATAGCCGAGTCCTCGGATATGGACAGTTGGGAGGCCCTACTTTGACCATGTGCAAGTTTTTGAAAAACTTTGAGTTTTAAAAAGAAAATGAAGTGGAGAATGTTCCATACACCTATACCAATGGATCGGTATGAGGTTGTTGGAGGAAGTGGACCATGACGGACTATGGTCGGAAAAAGGAGGAGTTTTGGGAGAAAACAGATAAAATGGTGATTTCTTTAAAGATAGTTATAAAACTCTTCTTACCTTTTTCAATAAAGATATAGAGATGTTTTAAATAAATAAAATTGGAAATTTAAATAAAACTAGTGCATACTCATGTTGGGGTAGTTTGCGAGTACAATCAAATGTACTCATATTGGTTTCGTCCCTGGCTATTGTCCTAGCCAGACTGCGAGGAGGAGCACTACGCCGAGCAAGAGTATGGCGACTTCTATGCGAACTAAGGATCTCCATAAGTCAGCTGCCTATCGGGTCATCTTCATTAGGATTCGATGTCTACTACGCCGTAGCTTCCGCTGATATTTTGGTTTGGCCCATGAAGGCACCTATGTAAGACTTGGTATAAATGACCATTTATGTAAGACTTTTAATTCGGTATTGTAATGGATGTAAACTTTGGTATCCAATTCGGATTATGTGCAACGACAGACTGATCATGGGATCATTGTGTTAAGCATAATCGGGTATTTCGGACAGCTAGTCCGGGGTCCCCACATACTCTGATCGAGAGCCTGAGCCACATGGAGCTCGGTGCTTCACTCGACGCGTCCACGAGACACGGATGCCCAAAGGGTTCAAACTCACATCTGAACATCCCAAGTACACGGGTCGACAGGAACCTTCCGGGTGGCTGGAAGACTACAGGTTGGCTGTCGCGTGCCAGCGAGGTACACACACCACAGCCATGCAATACATACGACTCATGCTCGAAGGCACAGCCCGCGACTGGCTCAAAGCTTTACCTCCATGAACATACGACTCGTGGGATCACTTCCGCAATGACTTCATCAAAAACTTCGAGCCTCTATGTGAGCGCCCAAAAACATTCGAGGAGCTGCGAGCTTGCGTTCAACGGTCAGACGAAACGTTGAGGTCATACATCAGACGATGGACTGAGATACGCAACTCAGTCGGAGTAATTTCAGAAGATATGGCCATGGACGCTTTCATAATGGGACTCGCCAGGCGGGACCTCAAAGAAGCACTTGGTCGCAAAAAGCCAACCTCTGTGGCTAACCTCTTGATGACCGCGACTGAGTGGGCAGACGGAGAAGACATGGCGCGCACCACACATGGGTCCTCACCCCGTGAAAATCATGAAAGCGGCAGTCGAAGCCGCAGAGACTCGTACAGAGACGACCGAAGGCGCAAGCGTTCAAAACGTCACTACGACGATGACAGACCCAAATTCATGGTGGCTGGGTTCTCCACATGTGTGGACCCCGGACTAGCTGTCCGAAATACCCGATTATGCTTAACACAACGATCCCGTGATCAGCCTGTCGTTGCACATAATCCGAATTGAATACCAAAGTTTACATCCATTACAGTACCGAATTAAAAGTCTTACATAAATGGTCATTTAGACCAAGTCTTACATAGGTTCCTTCATGGGCCAAACCAAAATATCAGCGGAAGCTACGGCGTAGTAGACATCATATTCTAACGATGACAACCCGACAGGCAGCTGACTTGTGGAGATCCTTAGTTGGCGTAGAATTCGCCATACTCCTGCTCGGCGTAGTGCTCCTCCTCGTAGTCTGGCTAGGTCAATTGCCAGGGACGAAACCAATATGAGTACATTTGAATGTACTCGCAAACTACCCCAACATGAGTATGCACTAGTTTTATTTGATTTGACAACTTTTATTTATTTAAAACATCTCTATATCTTTATTGAAAAAGGTAAGGAGAGTTTTATAACTATCTTTAAAGAAGTCACCATTTTTATCTGTTTCTCCAAAACTCCTCCGTTTTCCGACCATAGCCCGTCATGGTCCACTTCCATCCAACCACCTCATACCGATCCGTTGGTATAGGTGTAGGAAACATTCTCCACTTCATTTTCTTTTTAAAACTCAAAGTCTTTTAAAAACTTGCACATGGTCAAAGTAGGGCCTCCCAACTGTCCATATCCGAGGACTCGGCTATTCGAATAGTTTTAACCCTCTGTAGAGGTAGCACGCTTTTAGCCCACATCCATCTGGCAACTCATCGTGTCTGCCACGTCTCGCCATACCAGGTGTATGCGAAGTAAGCCGCCGGCCATAGCCTCTTATTTGCTCAGGCTAGTATAGGATCCTTCCCATATGACACTTTCCATCGACACCCAGTCCAATTTCCCGTCAGAAACCCTAAGTGTGAGGACTCATAGTTTTGTCCGGCGGTTTATGGTGGAACCTTCTATCCTCCCCACCAACTTGTGTGAGGACCCGGGTCAGGGGGTAGGTCCTCGGACCATCCCCTCATGCATAACGGAGTCATCTCCGTCGATGAGGTATCCCATACTAATAAGAGCAAACTACATGACTATGCCTTTTCCCATATGTGGTAGATGTGGTCGCACAGGGTATCGGATGGTTGACGTAAGTACAAGGACACACTGTGCATTTTTCATAAACATCATCATTTTTCCACTTCTCCATTCCAACACCGACATATCGGCATTTCATAATCTCACAAGTAATTGCAAAGGAGTTTTGAATAAACCATATTTGTTTTTCCCATCCTATAATTTGATATAACTATCTTATATTTCTACATAGGTGGCAAAATAATTTCCATATACTTTTGAAATGGGTTTTATAAATCTTGCCTTGAGAGTAAAACATGTTATGAAAGTAGATGCATATGTTTGTAGTGCAAGCTCAGAGAATAGCTTGCCTTGCTCGGCAAAGTGACCTTGGTCTTGATCTTCAGGTTCAGCAAACTCTCCTTCCTCGATAAATCCGACAACGTTCTTGTCTAATTAATAAGCAAACAAATACAACCAATCACTAAGCTATACAAGCAATCATCTCAACATAACAACCAAAAACATCACAAATAGCTACTGCACACATCAAACCATACAATTTGGTTTCAAAATAATTGATTTAAACATTATTTAATTACTTCTAAAATTAAGGCAGAAACTTGTTGAACATGTTTAATTTCACAACTTGAGTTCTGTTGGTCACAAAAATACAAACTAAAATTCTATGGAAAGCTACTGATGTGTAGAAGACAACACAATTTGATTTGGTTCAATTGGAGTTACTAAACTCCCTACACATTTGTTTGAATCCAGAAGCTTAATAACCAAGTTTTGGCTACCATTTACATTCTATTACTTCAAAAATTAAATTCTTTTAGGGGTGACTAAACATGACTAAATGTGACCTAAAAAAGTTGGTCCTAATTCATTTGGGTTAACCATTTAACATATTTAAATGTTTGAGTGCAGAAGGGTGTTTAAACTTCTACTTTAAACTAAACAAATCCTACTGCACCAATAATTCTACCAAAATTAGGGAAGCTAACACAGGGCAGTACTAAGCTAGCAAAATTGGTTTGGAATTATTTGGACTAACAGAGTATCAGAAACAAACAAGTTTACATTTTAAACCTTCTGTAGTATTTTTAATAATACTTTTTAACTATTTATTCAAATGACATGAGACCAATTGGGTTGGTTAAACATTTTCATAAGCTTTTCAGAAAAATTGGATTTGATTTATTTGGATGTATATAACTCAAGTTATTGAATTTATAAAACGAGTCCTGTACTGAATTTCCAGAGAAACTTAAATTAGAAATCCTAACTGTTCTGGATAATGCTGAAATCCCTGACAGGTGGGGTCCACCAGTCAGTGACTCAGGCGAAACGGTGCGCGGGCGGGAAATGTTTAAAAATCTGACTAGCGGGGTCCACGGGTCAGTGACTACGCGCGCGAAGCGGTATGCGACCGTGGATCAAGGATCCAAAGGCTCACAGAGCCCGCGTCGGCCGGCGGCGACCTAATTTCTGCGGCGCCGCCGCGCCGGCGGCACGGTGGTGGATGCTCTGCTCACCTAGGGGGCTCGGGAAGATGCGGCGGTGACGCAGATCGACGGCGGAGGCTCGGGGAAGCTCGTGGTGCGAGTGGAGCTTGCTGGAACGGCGTGAGGCGGCGACGGCGACGCGTCGGACTTCCACGGCCACGGACTCCGGCGTACTACTGCGGTCGCGTCAGTGCACGATCCTGAGGGAAACAAGGGGCGGGTGAGTGTGGTGAGTACGGAGAGCACGGTGGGGTGGTCGGAGGAGAGGAAGGGGCAGCAGCACGACGCGGCCGTGTCGTCGCCTACCTCGGGCTCCGGCGAGCAATTGCTCCTGC
The DNA here is from genome assembly GCA_947311845.1 of Poa pratensis. Taxonomy (NCBI): domain Eukaryota; kingdom Viridiplantae; phylum Streptophyta; class Magnoliopsida; order Poales; family Poaceae; genus Poa; species Poa pratensis. The sequence goes on along the minus strand of CAMZMU010000095.1, from coordinate 2,210,928 downwards.
TGCCAGGGCCGAGCTTGGCTGCTACTGCGTGCATGCTCTCCTAGCGGTGCACAGAGGGGGTGGAGTGAGTTGGAGAGGCCGTGGTGCGGTGTGGAGAGAAGTGAGCTCGGGGCGAGCTTAAATAGGCTCGGCGGCGGTGTACGGTGGACTGGGTGCAAGGGGGGGGGGGCGACCAGGGCACGGCCGGGCTAGCCATAGGGGGCAGTGGTGCGCGGTGATGTTGCTGGGGGTCCTGGGCGCAGAAGCCAGCGCGCGTCGCGAGCAGAGCGAGCTCGCGGCGCGGGACGGCCATGGGCGTGCTCGGCGGCGCACGGGCATCGAGCAAACGGTGGCTCGAGGCGTGCCTGGGTGCGGTGTCTCTGCGAGGGAGTTAAGTGAAGCAAGGAGAGAGTGGGGGGGGCACGGGTGCGACGTCCACGGCGACGACAGCGCGTCGGCCTCGGTGGCGATCATGGCGCAGTGCGCCAGCTGCCGCCTCCTGCTGCTCCTCCACGCTCTGGCCCTCCCTCTTCTTCGATTTCGAGCGCGGCGAGGTCAGTGAGGTGAGAGGGAGTGAGTGCTGGCGCCAAATCGACGAATTAACCTCGAATTCGAGCAATTCAACTTCGGATTTGAGGAATCGGTGAAGAACACGACTCCTGCCCACCACGTGTTCGATGAAATGTGCACATCATTTTTAATTTTGAATTTCTGAATTTTGATTCCATACTTTGCTTCATAAATATGTATAGGTGTTTGTGGTGCTGTGTTGCATTTCATGGGTCAAGTGCAACATAGCACACTTTGTGTTTTGAATTTAATAAAGAAAGTAATAGAATTTAAATTTAGGTTTTTAAATTAAATTTTTGAGAGGGAAAAGTTGTAAGAATAAAAATGGGAGAGTTTATATATCCACTCCACTGAATTTGGTTTGAAACCATTTCAAATTCTTACTTGGAGAATTTGTGTAAAACAATTGTCAATTTTATTTTTCTTGCTTTACTTGTTATTTTATTTTATTTCTTTTCTTTTTTTTATTTAGAGCAAGCCACACAATTTGCAAGAAATAAATAACACAAGCAACAAGAATTAATTACCACAAGCAACCATTTGCAAACAACACATAATAATTAACAAAAGTTTTTGTTGGCTCTCATTTTTGGAATAATAATACTGATAATATTTTTGGGATGTTACACCACACCCCGCAACGACCAAGACAGAAGCGACCGACGGTCAGAAGATCGACGGGACAGTCGAGATGATCGACGGGACAGTCGAGATGATCGCCGGGATAGTCGAGACCGCGGCCAACGCAGCGACAGCTACAAGAGGAAAGATTGGCACAAGTCACTACCTGGAGCACAATCCGAGGGATCATTCGAGGAAAAGATGGATGCTGATTGCAGATTCCACCTGTACAAGGGGAAGATGGAAAACTGCGCTCCAATCACTCGATGAGAAACTGCAGGGAGTTCGACCAAATGGCGACTAATTACATAAATCTCAGAAAGGCAGCAGCCACACACGCACCTGCACCTGTGCCTCAGCCAAACAATGTGCCTATTCTGATGGCACCACCTCCACCACCACAGCCTGCCGCAGGCGGAAATCTCGCGGGTGCCATACAGCACATACCTTGGGTGGACGAACCACAGTACCCTCCGCCCCAAGGGCAGATGTACATGATACAGAAAGGTCGCCCTTCCAACAGGGAGCAAAAACTTCGCACTCGACAAGTAAACATGGCGGTCATGTCGCCTCCCGCTGTAACTGAATTCTTGAAGGGTTCTGAAACCACAATAAGCTTCAGCAGAGAGGACCACCCTCCGTCGGTTGTTCGTCCGGGGCACTCTGCTCTGGTACTCGACGCACAAATTGGAGGCTACGCCATGTCCAAGGTATTCATGGACGGTGGCAGCGGCATAAACATCATCTTCGCAGATACGCTCCGCAAAATGAACAGGTCAGTCGAAAACCTGCCAAGGTCCTCAAATACCTTTCACGGTATCGTCCCAGGGAAAGCAATAAGCCCGGAAGGCACCATACAACTCGATGTAACGTTCGGGGACAAGAACCACTTCAGGACAGAGTCGATTGAGTTTGAAGTTGTAGACTCGAAATCACAATACCACGCTATACTTGGACGCCCGACGTTTGCTCGATTCATGGCGGTTCCACACTATGCATACCTCCAGCTGAAGATGCCTGGACCAAAGGGAGTAATCACAGTCAAAGGGAACTTCCAAAAGTCCAATTCTTGTGACCGAGAATTCAGCAAAATCTCTGAGATGTTTGGCATGGAAGCAACACTCGCTGATCTAGTGGTCTCCAACGATCAAACACTTATGCTAGAACACAAAAAGGTGGTAGTCGACAGAGCATTCAATGCCACCAATGACACAAGATCGCATCAGGTGCACCCGACTGACCCGACCAAGACAGTCAATGTCTCGTCGAGTCTGCCTATCGCATAGGAAAGCGCGCTCGTCGAATTCCTCCGTGAGAACTGGGATATATTTGCGTGGTGTCCAGCCGACATGCCAGGTATTCTCAGGGAATTCGCCGAGCACTCTCTCCAATTATTTCCAGATGCTAAACCAGTCAAGCAAACAATGCGCCGCATATCCGGCCCAAAAAGAACCGCAGTCGAAGCCGAAGTCGACAGGCTACTCGTGGCAGGTTTCATCAGAGAGATCAAGAAATCACAATGGGTGGCCAACCCCGTACTCGTAGAGAAGAAGCACACAGATATCCTTTGGATGTGCATAGATTTTACAGCACTCAATAAGTGTTGTCCAAAGGATCACTTTCCACTACCTCGAATCGACCAGATCGTCGACTCCACCGTCGGGTGCGCTCGCTTGTCCTTCCTGGATGCTTACTCGGGTTACCATCAGATAAGGATGAAGGAAGAGGATGAAGAGAAAACGGCGTTCATAACCCCACTCGGGGTCTACTGCTACACAACCATGCCCTTTGGGCGCAAGAACGCAGGCGCAAATTGGGCGAAACATCCAGGTCTATGTAGATGACATCGTCATCACCACAAGAGAGGAAAACACACTACTCGATTACTCCGAGAGGCGTTCGCAAACCTCAAACGCTTCCACAACAAGCTCAACCCGAAGAAGTGTACGTTCGGCGTGCCAGCCGGGCAACTCCTCGGGTATCTAGTCTCGGCTCGAGGAATCGAGGTGACCCGGAGAAAATACATGCCATCTTGATGATGCAAAGGCCTTCAAAGCTCCATGACGTGCAAAAATTGGCGGGTCGAGTAGCAGCACTCAGTCGATTCATCAGCAAACTGGGCGAAAAAGCACTCCCGTTCTATCGACTGATGAAGAAAGCAGACAAATTCGAGTGGACACAAGAAGCCGAAGCAGCCTTCACGGACCTCAAGCGAGTCCTCACAAGCCCTCCAATCCTCGTCGCACCAAGGGAACGCGAGCCACTGTACCTATATGTCTCTGCAACTAACAGGGTGGTAAGCACCGTACTGGTAGTCGAACGAAGGGAGGAGGGACACACCCAAAGCATACAACGCCAGTCTATTACTTGAGTGAAGTGCTCTCCACATCAAAGCAGCGGTACCCGCACTATCAAAAGCTGGCCTACGCCGTGTTCATGTCCTCAAGGAAGCTGACGCATTACTTCTCCGAGCACCCGATCACTGTAATCAGCACCTCAGGGATCGGGGACATCCTCACAAACCCCAACGCAACTGGGCGAGTCGCAAAATGGCTCATCGAGCTAGCACCGCGAGACATCAAGTATGATTACCCGAAGGCCATCAAAGCACAAGTCTTACCTGACTTCCACACCGAGTGGATTGAAGCTCAGCTCCCAGATGTGTCCAACTCATGGACTATGTACTTTGACGGCTCGAAGAAAAACGAAGGCGCAGGCGCAGGTGTCATCCTCATATCACCAAAAGGCGACAAGCTCCGCTACATCCTGCAAATGGGGTTCGAGTTCCCATCAAACAACGAAGCGGAGTATGAGGCCCTGATCCACGGCATGAGGATGGCCAAAGCCCTAGGATGCACTCGACTGATGATCTACGGTGACTCGAATCTTGTGGTGCAGCAAACAATGAAGGCCTGCGATGCAATCGCAGATAATATGATCGCCTACCGAGACTTGTACAACATCATGGAGGGCAGCTTTGAAGGCTGCGAGTTGCGGCACATAGGGCGTGAGAGCAATGAAGAAGCAGATAAGCTAGCCAACATTGGCGCGACCAAAGCACCAGTTCCACCTGGTGTCTTCTTCGAGCGCATCGAGCACAGGTCCATCAAGAAAAAACGAACAACTCCTACATCAGCTGCAGCAGCCAAGAGCAAAGCACCTAGCACAGAGGACCCGCCAGTCGAGGTACTCCTCATCGAGCCAACTTGGACTCAGCCTTTCCTCGCATACATACTCCGCGGCGAGGTACCTGAAGACATAACAGAGTCAAGACGTGTCACTCGACGATCTAAAGCATACACTGTCATCAACGGTGAACTGTACAAACAGCATATCAGGTATGTTCCAACGTTGCATAGCATTTGAAGATGGCCAAGCCATCCTTCGTGATATTCATGCAGGTACTTGCGGGCACCATGCCAGCAGTCGATCACTCGTAGCCAAAGCCTTTCGCGCAGGCTTCTACTGGCCCACAGCACTCAAAGACGCGAGGACATAGTCAAAAGGTGCATCGGCTGTCAAAAATTCGCCACAAAGCCGCACGCACCCGCATCGGCGTTGAAGACAATACCATTGGCCTGGCCCTTCGCCCAGTGGGGGCTCGATATGGTTGGGCCACTCAAAAAATCCTCCCATGGAGGGCATACTCACCTTCTGGTGGCAGTCGACAAGTTCACCAAGTGGATTGAAGCAGTCCCTATCACAAGTTCGACTGCCACTACAGCAGTCAATTTCATAAAATCCATCATATACCGCTTTGGTGTGCCAAGTAGCATCATCACTGATAACGGTACAAACTTCACGGCTGAAGAATTCCGAACTTTCTGCAAAGAGCAAGATATCACGCTCAACTATGCATCCGTGGCACACCCGCAGTCAAATGGCCAAGTCGAAAAAGCCAATGGGCTTGTGACGAGTGGAATCAAGAAACGCCTCCTGGTCCCACTCAAAAGAGCAGCGGGTGCTTGGGTCGAAGAACTTCCATCTGTGCTATGGAGCTTACGCACAACTCCCAATGCCTCAACACAATTTACCCCATTCTTCATGGTCTACGGCGCAGAGGCAATCCTGCCATCAGACGTAAGGTTCAATGCACCAAGAGTCGAAGCATACAACGAAGAAGATGCAGATGAAGCACTCGAAGATGCAGTCGACTTGCTCGAAGAAGCACGCAACACGGCGCTAGCACGCACAGCTGTCTACCAGCAAGATCTACGCAACTATCACAGCCGTCGACTGCGTACCAGGTCCTTCGAGGTTGGTGACCTGGTGCTTCGACTGAAGCAAAAGAAGGTGCACAAACTTGCTTCGCCATGGGAGGGACCTTTCATCATCACCGAGGTCATTGGCGGTGGAGCGTACAGACTGAAGCACGCGAAGACAGGCGAACTCTCACATAATCCTTGGAACGTTGCGCAGCTGCGCCGTTTCTATGCTTAGGTTGCTCAGTCGCATAATGTAATAGGCACATATGTCGGATGGCTGCAGGTTTCAGACGCGCTCTTTTCCTTACCAGGGTACCTAAGGGGACTGGAAGGTTTTTAATGAGGCGGCCTGCAGCTTAACATTCAAAAATGGAATATAATCAATGATTCCTCATATTTCTCTCTGTTTACTACTCGCATAATTTACTCGCACAACCTTAGCCTCAACTGAGCACTCGGGGGCTGTGTTACCTCAAAACATGAGCTTTCGCTCCTTCTTCAAACATAATACTCCAGCCGCGCTCGAATACTCGGGGGCTGGGTCATAAAAATCATACAAACAAGTTGCTCAATAACATGAGTCGAAGCTCCAAACATCGCAAAAATTCACAGCCTCATTCGAACACTCGGGGGCTGTAGGAGTCATATTATATATTAAGTGTTTGTCATAAACCCCGTTCGGTACACTCGGGGGCTGCACACACACAAGTACACAAATATACATTATCTACAAGTGGCAAAATTACACTCGGGGGCTGACCCCTACACATACAACCTTAATCTACAGGTTCTTCCTTTGGCTGGGTCCACTTCTCCTCCTCCTTTAGCACATGATGGATTAGGACCAATGCGTCCACCCGTGTCTCTCGTAGTGCTCCTCCATTGGCACAGGACCCCACCTGGTACGGGTGCAGGCCCCATCGCAATCTTTTTTAAATCAAGGTGCGGAAAGTGCGACCGCACAAAGGCAAGAGCAACGTTAGCCCCGCTAATCAGTTGCTCGCGTACAAATTTCTTGATTGCCTTGCCCTTTCGAAATTTCTTTAGCAATGCAGCAAGGCCTTGTGGCTGCTCATTCAAAGGAAACAAAACCTCGTGGACTCGAAACAAGGCTAACCTGCAGCTCTCCAGTCGAATGGCAGTTCGCCACGCACGGTCCAGAAGCTTTACCAAAATGGCACTCCTCGCCCTGTCTGACCAAAAGGGGTGGGCAGCGTATTCCGCGCTACTCGCTTGACCGTCGAGTCGGTCCTGTAGCCGCGCCTCCTCCTTCGACTGGTCAAAACAAACACCTATGGCAAAAATAATGCAAAACTGTTATCCCAGTCGACCTTTGAGTCGAGTCAGCAATTCAATTTCCATAAGAGCTTACATTCAAGCTGAAGGTTCACTTTCTCCAACTCTTCAAGCAAAAAGGCCTCCCGTTCCGTAGTTGGGGATGGCCTCGACTGCAACTCAGCATACGCCTCTTGTGTCTCCTTCAGCTCGTCGCTCACCTTCGAAAGCTTTTGCTGAAGGTAGTCCATAATTTTCTGGTCATTCACACTTCGCGACTTCGAGGAACCACCCACAACAGGGCCAGTTGATGCTTTAGAGGCTCGGTTCTACAGTCAGAATAATTAAGGGCATAAGGAAGCATGAAGAGCTCAAGCAAAAGGCTCGGGGGCTGCGCCTCCCGATTACTGAAGTTCATATTTCATAAAAAGACAGATACGATGTCTGATAATTTACATATAGCAAAAGCAAAATGACGAAATCCCTAGACTTAGTCAACAAAGGGATCACTCGCTAAGTCGTCGACTTCTTGGAGGAAGCCTTCTTCGCCTGGACCCTGGCTGCCCTATCTTCAACAGTTGTTACAAGCTGTTGGGCATACTTTTTGGCGGCTTCCATCCAAGTGCCGAGCCCGACGGTTCTGCCGTCAGAACCCCGTGGGAACTTCGTCGTAGCTTTGTCAAAATCTGCCTCGACTCCGTGCGCGAGCAACATGAGAAAAGTAGTCTGAGCACCACTTACCATTTGCTCGCGACAGAAATCGGTGACGGCAGTCCCTTCAGGCTTGAACAGCTCTACCAGTTCTGCAAAGGAAGATGGAAGCTCTTCACCAGGGAAGAAGCTGCCATGGAGGGCGCCCAAGGCACTCGCCGCCTGTGTCAGCATCTCCCCTGCTCTGCTACTGGTAACCTCTGAGACAGCCACACTTTCATCGAGTGAGGTGCCAAGGCTTTGCTTGCCAGGAGCAGTAGGGCCATCCATCACGCCTAGCGTAGCACGTGGACAGCATAATCAGCACCATATTGCAGAAACCTCAAACATCTAAGGAACACAGCAAAAATTCGTACCAGTCAAAGTGGTGCTGGCGGCAGAAAGTCGACCAATCGCCGACTCCTCTCTAACCTCGGCTGCTTTCAGCCTCTTCTCCAGATCAGCCACTCGACGGGTGGCGTTGTTCATCTTTTCTGCCGCATCAGCGGCGGCCTCTGCAAAACAAACATACATGGTCAACAGACTGCAAGAGGAATCAGCTTCAACAAGTGGTACTAGCATAAAGAGACACGCACTCTTCGCAGCTTCGAGTTGCTGCTGCAGGGTGGCGGCTTCCGTCTCCTTGTGTACATACTTGGAGCCAGCATTCAGTAGCTCCTGCACAAATGGCTACAACGCAATACGCGAAAGTTCAGAACAGGTCTATCAGGTCCATGAACAGCTTTAACACCCGCTAGTGATTCAACTATTATACAAAAGCACAAGCTTACGTGATTCAGGAAGGAGGAAGTCGAAGCAGGAACGCCTGTCGCTGCTGCCTCCTCTTTGTCAGCCGCAGCCTCAGGCTCAGGTGGTGTGGCTGTGGCGGCCGGAGTCGCAGGGGTTGGCGGCTGTTCTGGTGGCAAACTCCGAGCAGTCGATGCCGCACTGCTCTTCTCCATCTGAGGTGGTGGTGGCAAATCCTCATCCGAGGACACGCTGTTTCACACATGCTAAGTTAACAACTTGGCAACATTCATAAACGGTCAAAAAAGCAAGGGCAAATAATACTTACTCTTCAGTAAGATCGACCATTCGATCAGGTGCAAGCACACCCATGCTGGGGCGCGATTTCTTCGGGGGTCGTGGAGGAAGCGAGCGAATGGGAGGGATGTCGAGTGGCGCCATTGTCGACTCCGTCTCGTTCCCCTCCTTTTCCTCTGAATCAGCGGTGTCTTCCTCCTCGCGTGCCCGCTTCTGCTTGGTTTGCACCTCAGCATCACCTTCATCGCGTCTGGCGTATGTGCGGTGGCGAGTGAGGCCATTTCATCATCAGAGCCCGCCTCGAGTGGCTCGTTGTCCGGCACTGGGCCGTTCTCAGGCAGAGGGGGCATCGACTCATACATTTTGTGTCCCTGCACACAGAAACAGCAAAGGAATCAATATCGCACATGCATAACATATAAACTGACATATAGTATCGACTGTTACCTCTGGTAGAGGGTTGCTGGTTTCATAAGGAGCCACAGGCGAGTTCATCTCGCAAGGCTCTTCATCAGTCAGCTTGGTAAGGCTTCTTACCAACTTCTCCGCTTCCGCATCAGAAAGCTCCACTGCGCGTGAGCGGGTTGGATCAGAAACCCCACTGTATGCCCACAAAGCATGCGCTCGGGCTCGGAGAGGCTGCACTCGCCTCTTGGCCATAATGGCTAGCAAGTGGATGCCCGTAACCTCCCGACCAACAGTGGTTTGAAGCTTTAGCACCTTCTCCATCAGAATGTCAGCCTCTTCGGCTTCGACTCCGGTCGGCTGGGCGATCCAGGATGGCCTCTTCTTCACCAGAGCGTCTGCGTCAAAAGGAGGCAACCCGAACGCTTGGGTGCCTATGGTCACATCCTTGATGTAGAACCACTTCTGGCGCCATCCTTGCACAGACTCGAGGAAGCTGATCTTGAAGTACTCGACGTCAGATCGAGTCTGTACTCCAAAACCACCAGGTCCTTTGGCGCTGTGCTGGCGCTTGACGTTGAAGATACGGCGAAAAAGCCCGAAGTGGGGCGCAACGCCCAGAAAGCACTCGCAAAGAACGAAGAAACACGCAATGTGCAAAAGCCCATTGGGCGTAAAATCGTGCAATTGCACCCCATAAACGTGCATCAGTGCACGAAGAAAGTTGTGAACAGGGAAGGAGAATCCCCTGTTCACAAAATCCACAAAACAGACCCGCTCATTGGGGCCTGGGCGCGGGATTACCTCGGCGCCAGGGATGCGAACTTGCGAGGTGTCCTCAGGGATCAGCCCGTCGTTCCGCAGGCCGGTGAGCATCCTCTTGCTGCAGGAGGACTTGGTCCAGGCGCCCTTGTCCCTCTTCAAACCGCTGGCAGCGGCTCCAGCGGCGCTGTCTGCCGACGCGTTCGCGGCACTCCTGCCCTTCCGGGTGGCAGGCTTCGTCATCGCGGTGGTGGGTTGCAGAAGCTTCGCTATGAGGCTATGGCGATGCGTAAGGAGGAAGAAGAAGCAGCGGCGGCGGAGAGCAAATGGCAAGTAAAAAGTACTATTTACTCCGCCGCACCCTTTTAACCTCAACGCAAAAGAATCCGCACCGTGGATGCGAGATCGTGGGCAAAGTAGCAAATCCAGCCGTACACGTGGCAGCCATGGAGAGCAACCGTCGCCGGCCACTCCGCCCACTACGCACGGGAATCTAGGAACTGCCATCATAGCCCCGGAGAAATCGTGCTGAACGTCAAATCCAGTCCAAACGGCTGCACATGGGCCCACATACGTGTCACGTCCCATCCATCGCAGCATAGCGCACGCCACCGCGTGTCAGGTGGCGCAGTCGCCATAAAACGTCATCCCTGACGTCATTGCAACAGATTTGTTCAGAAAAGATTTCGGGTTCGCCCAATGCATATCAATCACTCGATTGTTTTCGAGTGAATGGTCACTCGACATTCTCTTCGAACAAAGACATGTTACTCCCATCGGGAGCAAAAAAAAATTTCTTCGACTAAGAGTGTATAGGATAAAAATGATTTGAGATTATCCTCCATTGCAAGCAATAAAGCACAATCTCGGGGGCTACTCCCATCGGGAGCGCTGTCGCGCACCCGATAGAATAACGTCAAAAGGTCAGTCGACAAAAGAATCGACTCAGTTCATATACAAAATCATACTCGAAACATTCCCGAGTTGCGTCCGTCGCAAATACCTCGGATGCTGCACGCATAGTGCAAAGGTAAGACCCGCCGAACTTTCGAGCTGGGCTAAGGACCGTTCCAGCAACGTCAATCCTTATACTTTCCGTGTCAGCAGACATGATGAAAAATCCTGACGGACGCGTTGGGTAGAATTCAAATCTATACTGCAGATCGACTCAGTAAGACCTCCGCGGCCTAGTCGAATCTGACCAGTTTGTACCAGATTCGAGTCCGGGGACTCGAGTTTGATTGAAAGCTAGTAAGGTTTTACCCGAATGTGTAGTTAACCAGTCCCGATCCGTCGAGTGTACTGGGCCTGCTAAGCTATTATCCCTTGATCATCATAAGCAAAAACCACAGTCGATGAAATACTCGACATAGCCAACATGTGCTATTCATACAGGAATTCCAATTATAATATATAGAATACAAAGCATATGACGTGCACTTACGAACGAGTCCATGCCCGATTCTTCGAGTCAGACAAGTACTCGGGGGCTACTGACATAGGTATCATCTCGGGTACCCTACCATGAGGGTACCTGGTGCACGTAATGACTAAGGCCTAATCACGAAGGGCCTGCTCGATGCCCAAGACAGGAGGCCCAAAGAAGATGGAGTACCCTCCAAGATTTAGACATAGGCATAATCGGTTAGGGCTTTCCTTATATGTAAACCAGGTCGGTTATGTACATCCGAGACCCAGCCTATTTAAAGGCTGGGAGGGGCGCCGATCTGGGGACAAGTCATACTCAAACCACCAAAGCTCTAGCGAGATAGACATCTTGCCGGAGCCACCTTGTAACCTCATAATCTCACGCGATCAATAACAGACAAACAGGAAGTAGGGTCTTTACCTCCACCCGAGGGGCCTGAACCTGGGTAAATCTTTGCCTCTGCTTGTCAGCCGACGAAACTACCAGTACTACCACGTTCTCTCCCCATAATCTCAACCCTAGGTCCTTAACCATGGGATTTGATGAGTGTACCCCTCGTCACCCATGAAGCCACCAAGATCAGGACGGAAGGCGGCAGACTTGCCGATTAAGTTTAGGATTTCGTATACTTGCTGGATACGTAATCACCTTGTAACCCTAGGTCCGACCGCCTATATAAGCCGGACCGAGGGACGCCTTTAGGGCACGACTTTCATACTCATTGTAACATGATCAAGGCTATTGCCATTATAGTGAGTTATAGCAGCACGTAGGGTCTCGCCTCCGATGCGAGATCCGAAGCTGGGTAAACTGCCTTGTTCGATCCTGACCTCGACGACGTCCACCTTCTTACCCTACGTTCACCCTCGGCTAGCAGGACCCCGTCTCCTATCCAAGATGCCGATACGACGACAATTGGCGTCCACCGTAGGGACTAAGGCGGCAAGCGTCACGTTCCAGACGGGAACCCTAGGCGGCATCGGGGAAACCATCGCCGTCGGCCGCGCCATGCGCTACGGCAACAATCACTACATCAGCTGCGATGAGTCCTACATCCCCGCGGACGACTACATTGTCGGATGCGGGGTTGTGCCGTTTGGCGGCGTCGATGTATTCATCGGCTACACATCTGAGGCGTATGGGTTACCGCGAATTTATTCGCCATCCCACCCACCCTACAATCAGGAAGCTTACATTCAAGACGGATCTGAGTCCGCCTCCTCCCAGGAGTCCGCAGATTCAGATCTACACCTTGTCGGCATGACAGGCCTGGGATCCGACTCCCAGCCTGATAGCAATGATCCCGAATCAATCCTCCCTGCGTTGCAGGATGAGGCTACGTCGGATGCCAGATCCAGATCTACTGTTCACGTCAACATAGACTCTGATTCCGAAGAGGACTCTGCAAGCATGTTTGAGCAGCGGATCAAAAGGTGTTTCAATACACCCGAACCTCCGCCTTCTGAGGCAGCTACAGCTCGTCCGCCAACATGCAGCAGGTCTTTGTGGCGGATGTCACCGGCACGGCTTCAGCTCAGGCGGCAGCAGCAGATGCCGCCAACGCTGGGACACCGGCAACCGATCCACTATTTCCAGAGCCCCCGCCGGCTCCAAAGAAGAGGATTACGGAGAAAGGTGAACCCAGTAAGGTCGGGAACATGGCGGCCTTGGCAGAAATCCTGCACACGCCGGTGACCGACAAGACTAATCCGGCTGATTTGGAGAAGCTTCGCAGCACGTTGGTGGAGCAAACCGAATACCTCAAAAGCAAGCAAGCAGAAGTTCAGGTAATACTCGATGAAGCCAAGGAGGAAAACGACAAGATAACCGCCAAGTTAGACCCCAAACGTAACCTCTTCACCACAACTCCATTGCCCAAGTCTGCAGGACACGTGGCAGACAAAAAAAGCAAGAAAGGCAGGGGTCGATCACCCGACAACTTCAAATCCCCTGCCCAAAGGCTTGGTTTCGAATGGGCTTCAGCACCGCAGTGTAAGGACAAGAACGGGGATGTCGTTCTCTGCACCCCTGTCCTCAACACTGCGGCCGCCTTAGACATTCTCAACAACAACGACTACGGCAAGGACGAGAAGATCTATTACGCCTCGATCCTTGCTCATAAAGCTTTAGAGCAGCAGGCCCGTGCAGATTCTCGTGCCGACATGGCGGACGCACGAGGAGGAAGGCTAGAGTCGAAATCCAACGCTTGCAAAGTTGCGGCTGGTGGTCACCCCGAGGATCCATCTGGCTCCAGTAGCCATGGGAAGGGGAAAGACAAGGATAAGGACCCGCGTAAGTCACCACCTCCCAGGAGGCAGCGGGACGAAGCGTCCCGAACCGGTAACAGACGCGAAGCCCCACCTCCCCCACCGCCTAGAAGGGATGAAGGCGGAAGTCGGGGAAACAAGCAGCAGCCAAGGAGTGGCGGCAGTCGCGACAACGCCCCGCCACCAAGAAGAAGCAGGGACCGTACACCGTACCCACCGCCAGTGCCCAGGCACGAAGGCGGAAGCCGGGGACACAACAACGAGCCCAGGCATAGTCGGGCAGCGCAGGACAAGCCTAACGCTGACAGATCCAACAGGCAGCTCGGTCCGAAAGACGCACGCCATCGTCTCAACGACATCAAGGCAGGAAAGCAGGACGCCTACCTCGGCCCGGAGTGCTTTGGCCTAGCCATCCGCAACGTTCAGATACCTCGAGACATGACATCAGTGTCAAAAACTCATCAGAGGTATAATGGTGCGGACAAGCCAAACTCATGGTTGTCAGACTACGCGCTGGCAGTCGAAATTGCCGGGGGCAACGGCCTGGTTGCCGCACGCTTCCTTCCCCTCATGCTGGAGGGGACAGCCAGAAGCTGGATCGAAAACTTGCCGGAAAAGGCATTCATAGCTGGCTCGACATGGAAAAGGTGTTCACACAACACTTCCAGGGCACATACAAGCGACCCAACACGTATACAGATTTGGTGCACTGTGTGCAAAAGCCGGATGAAACTGCAACAAGCTTTCTGGAAAGGTGGATCCAGACAAAGGCAAGCTGTGAAAACGTGGACGACAATGAAGCAATCCATGCCTTCACAACCGGACTCCTGAAGGGTTCGAGTCTCAGACACAAGCTCGTACGCATGCAAGTCAAGGATCTCGGAGTCATGCTTGAAATAGCAGCCATGTACGCACAGGCGGATGACGATGCGCGCGATGTTGATGGCGCCCATGACATGGCACCAAACAGGCGAGCAAGTCACAAACGCAAGGCTCCCCAGGACGACAAAGCCGGACCATCAAACGAGGTCGCCGCCGCCTTCGAAGGCAAAGGCGAAAATCGCAAGTGGAAAGGAAAGGGTAAAGAAGGCGGCTCCAGCAAGCAACGCCTAACTTATGACCAGGCAAAAGCCTTACCTTGCCCAATCCACGCATCCCTGGTTAAGGTTAACCACACACTAGGGGAATGCCGGTTCATGGAGGATTTCAAGAAGGACCCCGAGGTTGGCTGGAAGCCGAAAAAGAGCAAGAAAGCTGAGAAGGCAAAGAAGGAAGACGATGATGGGGCAGTCTCCATGTCGGAGGATAAGGACCCTAAGCCGCCACGCAAGGAGAAAAAGTATCCCAAAGTTCATGGCCAGCTGGTCTGCTTTTTGGGCACTCCCTTGGCGAAGGAAGAGAAGACGGAACTGCGCGAGCTTAATGCTACAATGCCTGATGTTCCTCAGTACTTAGACTGGTCCGAGAAGGTAATCACATGGGACATGGACGATCACCCGGACCATGTGCCGCATCCCGGCAAGTATGCCCTCGTCGTCGACCCAATTGTCGGCAACTTCAGACTGACAAAGGTGTTGATGGACGGTGGCAGCAGCCTCAACATCTTGTACGAAGACACCCTGAAGCGCATGAACTTGTCGGAAAGCCAGCTTGATTACAGTAAAGTCAAGTTTCATGGCATTGTTCCGGGAAAGCAAGCCAAGTCAATGGGAAGCATCAAGCTTGAGGTTACTTTCGGACCTGAGGAAAACTACCGCTCGGAGTATCTCAGATTTGAAGTAGTCCCCTTCAAGAGTGCCTACCACGCCATATTTGGACGGCCAACTTTCGCCAAGTTCATGGCTCGGCCGGGTTACATCTACAGCAAGCTGAAGATGCCTGGACCCAATGGTACAATCACCGTCAATGGCAACTTCAAAAAAGCTAAAGAGTGCGAGTGTGGCAACGCCGCCTTTGCTGAGGCAGTCCTTCACACAGAGGAGCTAGCCATGATGAAGAAGGAGACTGATACGTCGCAGTTGCCGGAAAACGTAAAGACAGCCGAGCCCAAGAATGCTTTCAAGGCTTCCGTGGATACAAAGAAGGTGGATCTGATCCCAGGTGACAGTTCCAAGCAAGTCATCATCGGGTCCAGTTTAGATGACAAATAGGAAAGCGCGCTCGTCAAGTTCCTTCGTGAGAATCGGGACATTTTTGTATGGTCGTCAGCCGACATGCCAGGTGTCCCAAGGGAACTTGCCGAGCACTCTCTTAATGTCTTCGAAGGAGCAAAGCTTGTGAAGCAAGGAATAAGGCGCGACGGTGAAGAGAAGCGGAAGGCAATTGGGAAGGAGATCATCAAGTTGCAAGAAGCCAAGTTCATTAGAGAGGTAGTATACACTGATTGGTTGGCAAATCCTGTAATGGTTCCAAAACCCAATAAGGAAATGAGAATGTGCATTGATTATACCGGTTTGAACAGGTGCTGTCCTAAGGACCACTTTGCTTTACCACGTATAGATCAAGTCATAGACTCCACAGCCGGCTCAGAGCTGCTGTGCTTTTTGGATGCGTACTCTGGGTACCACCAAATCAAAATGTGAGAATCCGACCAACTCAAAACATCGTTTACTACGCCCTACGGGACCTTCTGCTACATCACGATGCCCTTCGGCCTAAAAAATGCCGGCGCAACGTATCAGCGATGCATGCAAAGATGCCTTCATGAGCAAATTGGCCGCAATGCTCATGTCTACGTAGACGACATTGCCATCATGTCGAAAAATAAGGTGGATTTGCTCGATGACTTGCGAGAAACCTTTGATAGCCTCCGAGTATATAAGATGAAGCTCAACCCGAAAAAAATGCGTTTTCGGGGTTCCTGCCAACAAATTGCTCGGTTTATCGTTTCCGCAACCGATACTACCGGATACCAGTCGGGTTGGCGGCAGTTGAAAGTGATACTACCGCAAGTTGCCAGCTGGCCGCCTGCTATGGTTTGCCGGCGGCACAGAAAGCAATACTGGAAAAGCTCTATGGAGGCAGCTATACCTAAGTAGCCCTCGCACAGCGCTTGGAAGCCGGCTAGCACTAGGATGCTATTCGGCGCTATGTTGTGTGGCTACAGCCCGTAAAAGCTAAGTACAACCAAGAAGAAGGCGGAGAGCGGCAAAGTCATACCATGGAGGCTGTGTGACGCCAACATGACCCGCTCGCCGTCTTGGGGATCGGGTACGGCTTCATTGCCTGGTACCCGCCAGGTACAGTCCGTCTTGGGCGGTACGAAGCCGCCATCCTCTAGCTCCTGCGGGTACTCTGACGTCACGCATGACGGCAGCCAGTACCTGGAGCCCAGATCCGCCACCTCCTCTTCTTCCACGGCAGCATCGCCGGCGGCAGCCTCTGGCTCCGCCGTAGGATCGGCGTCTGTCGCCGTCAGGGATGGAAGAGGAAAGGTGGGCACGGCCATCGCTGGGGCCATCGGAGATGGGGAAGATTTAGACACCCCGCCTGTAGTCACGGCGGGGAAATAAGAAGTCGCCGGAGCAGTGTTCACGGGAACCGCCGCCGCTGGTGTAGATCCAGATCCAACCGCGGTAGCCGATGCTGCGGCTGACGCCGCCGCCGCCGCAGCCGATGCCTGCACGTCCTTGCTCGCCATTTGGGGCACGGAGCGCCGCTTGGTGTGCTCGCCGGAGTTGAGTGAGGGGTGGAGGAGTGCTCGAGGAGAGGAAGCGGCCGCGGTAAATGCGAATGGAAAAGGTAAATTCATCCCCGTGGTAATTTGGGGTATTTATACCTCCTGCTCCGCGATTCGTGCGCAAAACGGCCGGAGCCACGATCTCCGCCACGCGCCCACGTCTCGCACGTCGTGGTAACGGCGCGCGTTGCCGTCGCCTCAATTTCCGCGCATGGTGGGGAAACAATCATGACGCACGACCGAGTTCAAACTGTCGTGAACTCCGTGACGTCATCTGTCAACATTTGACGGACCGGTCAAATGAAAGACCTTTGCCTGGAAGATTCCTGACAACCGTCAGGCTGTCTTTCCCATGTTGACGGCAACGCGTCCGACTACTTTTGTCGGACCGCTGCCTGATTCAACTTCGGAATGCTTGAAGCTCTTCAGCCGCCTACTATATCGAGAACAAGGCGGATATCACAGATGAAAGAAGACGGCGCCTGGAGAACTTAAACCTTTCCGTTGGCTAATGTTGGGGATATACCGACTAGGGGTATCACCGGCATGGATCAATCCGGCTAGTCCAGGGTGGCCCACAGTGGTGGTAAAGGCTTTGCCTACCGGGCATCCCAGATAGCTGATGACCAAGGTAGGCGGATGCCGGCAAGGAGGAGGCCCAAGACCGAAGCCCATGAAGCCACCAAGACCGGGACGGAAGGCGGCAGACTTGCCGGCTAATTTTAGGACTCCGTATACTTGCTGGATATGTAATCACCTTGTAACCCTAGGTCCGGCCGCCTATATAAGCCGGACCGAGGGACGCCTTTAGGGCACGACTTTCATACTCATTGTAACCTGATCAAGGCTATTGCCATTATAGTGAGTTATAGCAGCACGTAGGGTCTCGCCTCCGATGCGAGATCCGAAGCTGGGTAAACTGCCTTGTTCGATCCCGACCTCGACGACGTCCACCTTCTTGCCCTATGTTCACCGTCGGCTAGCAGGACCCCGTCTCCTATCCAAGATGCTGATACGACGACAATCTTATTGGTATATATATGACTTCCACTAGGATATCATGTTCTTCACCGTAGTATCTATTTTGTGTGTGCATGTTTCTTTGTGGACTTATATCTTCATGATTGATGTCTACTTATAAACTTATACATATCAGAGTAGTTACATCTTTAATTGGTATTCTAAAAATACTCTCTTGCACTTGTTTGTGTTCTAAAATTGTCTAGGAGGGAGTGAGGATTCCATGTTGTGCACTCCATAATGAAATGCAAATCCTACTTTGTGCACGTATCTTGGGGAGCTCTCTCTTGATTTTAGAACACTTGGTTGATCTTATCATAATATCTTCTTGTGTCCAATTGATTTTTCGGATACTTTGATTGCGTGCCTCTTTTGTTGAGGTATATTTCTCTTTGCTATTTAGTTGCATTCTTTGGATTCTCAATATAGCTTGATTTCCTCCTATTATTGATCAATGGAAATGTCCATTTGATTCTACTCATTTTATGAGAAAAGTTAAACTTGTGGAGGAACTCTCACTATGTTGGCCTTCCAAATCTTTTTGCCCATTTCGGCAATTGTTGCCAATGGGGGAGAAGTTTTGGAGGGTTTATGGCATTTGACTTTGTACTTTGATTTGTTCTTAAGTATTTGCCTTCTTGCCTTTGCAATTCGTTGCTTGGTTTTGTATATAGTGGAAACTCCACCACCGGTAATGGTTGACAATATATGCAATGAATTCATGTTCATACACACGTGCATAGATTGTGGGGGAGTTTGCTCTATATATATTATTGGACTAACATCACATACTTTTGTAGTATTTGCTGTTAGTACAATTGGCTCTAGCTCGTTAATTTCCATATTATAAACCCTCTCAAAAGAGATTGTCATCAATTACCAAAATGGGGAGATTGAAAGTGCATGTGCCCTCATGTGTGGTTTTGGTAATTAATGACAATCTCTATGGACTAATGTTTGCATTGAGATATCTTTATTGATCTTGTCTATGAAGAAGATTTGGAGTTCATGTATTGCACTCTAGAAGATTATATGATGACCAAGGTTCTATCCAAGGGTTTATATGAAGAATGGTCATCTAGAGTTGAGCTTATTGCAAGCATGGCTTGGAAAGAAGATTGGGTGAACATTCATGTTTATCTCCAAACCATCATATACATCAAGAGAAGAAGATGAAGTGCAAGTGGATACATGAAGACGGAGCTTAGCAAGGCTCTCCCATCATGGAGTATGGGGAGTATTTGGAGAAGTCTTCATCAAGCATGTGCTAGCAAGCACAATCAAGAAAGGTGTTCCAACTTGAGGGAGTCAAGATCGCCATCATCTAGCTCAAGTGGAATGCACAAGGCAAAGTTATGATGCTGATAGGGTTTCTATTTTACCGGTCTCATGGTGTTAGTGGGAGACCGGGTTATAGGATAGACGGCGTTCTATCAAGAGGGGCTCTCAAGTGAGTAACTTGATCGCATCTTTGTGGAGAGCTCAAACCTTTGCATATTTGGCATATCATCTTTCTTGGTTCTTATTTGGCTTTTATCCATGTGAGAATTTAGAGGTTGTGTTCATCTCCATACCAAGCTCTAGTTCATCAAAAACGGATTTCATATGCATATCTTGTTGCGTTTTTGATATTGGAGGTTTTACCGGCTTATCTTTTCTAGAGAGGTCAAACTCTCTCCTTGTGGTATCCTCCTTACATGATGGACTATGATGTGTATATGCATGATCTTGTAGGGCTTGTGATTATCTTCGAAACAAGCCCAAGATCATACAAAACGGAGTCTTGATGATTATCTTGTTGAGTTTTGATGTTGACGGATTTACCGGTTGTTCTTTTATAGAGAAGGTTTACCTTTCTACATTTTGTTTTATCCTCCCATATTGAACTATGATATTTCTATGCATGATCTTGTAAAGCTCTTCGTTGCGATTCCAACGAGCACAAGAACATCGAAAACGGAGTCCGGATGATCAAGATATGTTCGTTTTCAGTTTTGCTCATAACGGTTGGATTTTGGGGCCCTTTTAAAGGGGGTCTTCTTCCCCAATGACCCCCAACCACTTGAGCACGTTTTTACCCTCTCTCTCCTCCATTGGTGACCTTGAAAAAGCTTGCCCCCTCTTAATCCCTCCCATGATTCTTGCATATATTTGAGGGAAAAGTGAGAGGAGATCTAGATCTACAATTCCACCAATCCATTCCTCCTCTAAGTGAGGGGAACCTAGTAGATCTTGATTTTAGAGTTCCATTTGTTGAGTTATTCTTTGTTCTTCCTCTCTTCTCCCCCACAAGCATTAGTTGCTTTTGGTGGGATTTGAGAGTGAACGACTTGAACACTTTTTGTGTTCTTGCCATTGCTTTTGTGCATTAGTTTGTGCTCTCCGCGAGGATTCGTGGAAGTGAAAGTTTGTGAACTTGTTACTCTTGGGTCTTTGGACCCTAGACGCCTTTTGTGGCGGTTGAGGCCTTTTGTGGTCACTTGGGAGCTCTCAATCCTTTTGTGGGTTGTGCCTCAAGATTGTTGTAAGGGACTCGATTTCCGCCCAAAAGGAAATCAATAGTGGAAGGTGAACCGAGCTTTTGGGCAAGATTCATCGGAGAATAGGGTGAGGTCATTTGTGGCGTATTGAGTTTGAAACTCACACCCCTCCAACGAGACGTACTCCCCTAAAAAGGAGGAACTCGGGAATACATCGTCATCTCCGTGTGCCTCGGTTATTTCTATACCCGAGCTTTTTACTTATGCACTTTACATTGTGATAGCCTTCGTGCTTGAAGTATCCTTTATTGTTATCACCTTGTTGCTTGTCTTGCTTAGCATAAGTTGTTGGTGCACACAGGCGACCTAGTTTATTTAGTTTGTTGGCTTGTTAATTTAAACATCTAGTTTTATTCCGCAATTATCAAGGCTAAACCGGAAAAGTTTTAAATCGCCTATTCACCCCCCTCTAGGCGACATCTTTGTCCTTTCAAAAGTGTGTAATGTAAACAATGCAAATGACACGTAGATATCGCACCGTTGTTTTCTCCCTAGTGGCAACAACACATCCAGAGCATCAGTCATTTCTGTCATCTGAGCCCAGGCAACCGGAGACATGAACCCACTATCTAGCATAAATACCCCCTCTTGGAGACACTAGCAACTACTTGGGCAAAGCAACCACTAGCATCGGAGAGCATGCAAGAACATAAATAAAACATATAGATTGATAGATGAACAATCTTGATCATAACTTCACAATTCATCGGATCCCAGCAAACACAACATGTAACATTACATAAAGATGATCATGTTAGGCAGCTCACAAGATCTAAACATGATAGCACAAAGGGGAGAGACTACCATCTAGCTACTGCTATGGACCCGTAGTCCCGTGAAGAACTACTCACGCATCAGTCCGGAGGAAGGCATGGCGGTGTAGAGCCCTACGGTGATGATCTCCCCCTCCGGCAGGGTGCCGGGAAGAGCTTTAGAATCCTCCCTAACTAGGGTTGACGACGACGACGGAACTTTTCGGGGAATTTTGATCGGCTATTTAGGGTTTTCTGGACGAGGGGAATATATAGGCGAAAGGACGGCGCTGGGGGACACCCGAGGGTGCCAGACGACCCCCTGGCGCGGCCCCACCTTCTGCCGCGCCGGGGTTGCGTCTGAGCCCCCTGGTGCGCCACCTCGGCGGCCCTTCGGACTTCATCTTCGTGTCGGTGAAAAACTTGTCCCCATAAATTTTCGTCCAATTCCGAGAATATTTCCTTACTAGCTTTTCTGAAACAAAAGGACAACAGAAAACAGGAACTGACACTGTGGCATCTTGTTAATAGGTTAGTTCCAGAAAATGCATAAAAATGATATATAATGTAAATAAAACATGTAGCATTTGTTATAAAACAAGCATGGAACATCAAAAATTATAGATACGTTTGAGACGTATCAGCCAGCAGCGACGCAGACAACTCCAGAGTTTCCCCGGCGATAGGGCACTAGTACAGAACGACACATCGGATACCCCTCTATGGAAACGGCACGAGTTAGGCGACGGAAAATCGAGCTTTCCGCGTGAGAAAACCTGCTCCGCCAAGCAAGCTGGTGGTTCGTTTGACTCCGTGTGCGATATGTACATCAATGGCATCGGATATTTGTGTACAACCGTTGGCGAGGTTGCGTATATAAAATTCCTTTTTTAGGACTATCTTGGATATTATAAAAGACTGTCGATTCGCCCTTGTTCCTCAGCTGCAGCTTGTTTATACTCCGCACTCGTGTTCTCCATGGCCAAGAGAATGAGCTCGTCGGGGAGATCGATGGCATCCTCCTCCTGCGCCGCCGGGGCCAGGTCAGATCTGCCGCTTATGAAGTGCGTTTGCTGCCGCTTTCGAAACGCGATTCGTCGAGTGTCGCGTTCAGATCTGAACCCAGGCCGGATCTGCTTCAAGTGTCCAAATCACAGGGTTAGTTCGACGCTTCGACTAGTTTTGATTGATTTGTATTCTATGTGTGATGCTAATTTGGCTCTGGATTTGATTTACCATTTGACAGGGGAGGGGCGAAGAGTATTCTGGGAGCTGTGATATTTTTTTTTGGATTGAAGATTATGTTGAGATGCTGCTTGCTAATAGCGTCGAAGTGGAAGCTGCGGAGCTGGAAAATGTAGCCTTGATAGCCAGGAAGGCTAACATGGAGATGAAGCCGCACACTGCGGCTGCTCTAGCTGGTTTGGCATGGCACGAACAAACACTTTGACTAAATCTGACCATGTTGTTGCTGTGCGAAAGGAGCGGCAGAAAGGGGAAGAAATAGCTCAGTTAAATTTTCTTGTGAGCATTGCTAGAATGATTATTGTGTGTTTGTGTGCTACTGTTAGGTGTGAACTTGTACGCAACAATGAAAATCAGTAGAATGTATTAGGTTCGTATGCAGCTATGAAAATCAGTAGAATGTATTAGGTTCATATGCAGCTATGGAAATTAGTAGATTGTAGTGGGTTTGTATGCAGCTATGGAAATCAGTAGAATATAGTAGTTGTGAACTTGTATGCAGTAGGGTTCTATGCAGCAACTCATTATTAATAAGTATACAATGGAAACGGTTATATAAAATATCCGTTGCCAATTCGGTGCTTATAAATGTAGTGCCGACCGAGCAAGTCATCAGTCTCATTCTCACTCCCTCACTGTCTATCTTCCAACCCTAGCCGCCGCACCCTGTAGCTTTTAACTCTCCTCACTCTCTCATGGCTTCCTCTGCGGGCGCTTCTAGATCCGGCCATCGCAGCCGCGGCTCTAGCGGCATCACCGATCTAGCGGCACCCGTTTGTGATGCTAAGGCCGATCTGGAGGCGGCCGTGATGCGGCTGGTGTTGCAGCGCGTCAGGCGGATCTTGGCGCCCTCCTCCTCCGGTGATGCCCGGTGTCCTCTAGGCCACGAGGAACTGGTACAGATCATTCGTCAGGTGGTGATGCAGCAGTGCCGGCGGATCCGCCAGCAGAACCAGCCAGAGATGCGAGGAGGGGGCCGATCTGGAGGCCGCCGTCGACGGAGCAGGAGGTGGC
Source organism: Poa pratensis (assembly GCA_947311845.1). NCBI lineage: Eukaryota > Viridiplantae > Streptophyta > Magnoliopsida > Poales > Poaceae > Poa > Poa pratensis. Next base: position 2,187,431 of record CAMZMU010000095.1, on the reverse strand, counting down.
CGATTTGGAGGCCGCCGTCGACGGAGGAGGAGGTGGCCGATATGGAGGCCGCCGTCGATAGAGATGAAAAATGAGGTCTAAGGCGCTCAGCTCATGAACTAGTTCATCAATTGGTTTTATATTAGATTGTTCATCAATTGTGCTATGTCTTTATATGTCATATTCTGCAGCGGTATAGGCAAGATCTCATGAACTAGAGATTCTTTGTTTTGATATGTGATTTGTATTAGCAACTAATGAAATGTTCTATTGGTTTTATATTAGATTGTGAATTATTTCGGTCAATTCTGCTCTGTTTTGATATGTGATTTGTATTAGCAACTAATGAAATGTTCTATTGGTTTTGTATTAGATTGTGAATTATTTCGGTGACACTGTCCAAGATGGAGCAAGCCTCAGATCTCGACGTGGTTTCATGTTTTAAGTTTCTCCATCTATCTTCAGGATGTATGTAGCAATTAAGCTGCATATGTGATTTGGAGAAGCATGAAACCACTACTCGACTGTTTTGGTAGCTCGAAGACCGTTTTCGAGGTTTTGAAACAGACAGCGAACTGAGGAAGAAGGAGAAGAGTGGAGGACTATAAACGATCAGCGAGCTGAGGAAGAAGGAGAAGACTCGACATGTGTAATTGATCATCTTTCGATGCTATGTAATGGTTACAATTGTTATATACATTATGAATGGATTTGTTAGCATTTTTGTACTTCTGCTGTGAAATTTTAAATATCCAGTGGCAACTCTATTCCTGCTCTAGGCTTATGAAGAAACCTCAATGCAAACGAGTCAAAACATAATCTCCGTTTCTGATGTTCCGATACATCGGAAACGGAGGTATGTGCACCACTGTTGCCAAATAGAGTCCTCATCGGTGACCTTTTTTTGTCTCCGTTGCCGATGAGGTCCTTCACATCAGCCACAGAGGCAGGGATACGGACCACTTCACCGTTTCCGATGGGGTTTTGGCCCGTTTCCGATGTGTCGTTTTGTACTAGTGGGACTTTCTCTGCGGCGGGGGTTTTCTCTGAGCGGTGGTGGAATGAGGTACATTTTTTTTAATAATTGGTTACATTTAGACGTGACACATCCATCCCCACCTGTCAACATTTTAAATGGTCCCACTCGTCAGAACTCAGCCAAGTAACGGTCAACGAGCTTGACTCGATTGAAACGACCGTTTGGACATCCTGCAAGTCTCGAAAGAGCAAAGCGAGGGCAAAAGTGAGGAAAGCTAAGGAAGTGGGGCAAAACCGAGAAGAACTAATCAAAGTGGGGCACAAGAATAGAAAGCCCTTGAATATGCCACACTTTCAATGATTTGCAACTATGTGAGCTTCAGTTTTCAATTGTATAAAGATTTGTAACTTTTCAGCGTTTAATGAAAACTGAGATGGATAAACCAAAGACAGACAATCTAGCAAACATCAGAAAAATGTGTGGATGTATTTACCTCGGTACTAAAAAGCGGCAAAGTAAATTTCCCAAAAAACATGTTCCTACGTGATGCTAAAACATGTTCCTACGTGATGCTGGGTTGGAAGCTGGCTTGTTCAGGTCCAACCTCGAGTTGTTGTCTTTGCCTGATCAATACGTAGTAGAACGAGAGACAACAAATAAGATGAGAGCAAATGTTTACAAGTTATTAGCAGCGCAAAAATCATATGAAACCAAGTTGCAGGTGTTGAGTGAAGAATGTGTCACAATATTAAATGAGAAGGCGAAACTCAATGAGATGAACAAATGGTTTCTAGTGCTATTTTGTTTGTACATTTATCCAGTTGCTTCCTAGTTGCTATGTGGATTTAATGTGACCTGTCCTTTTCCGTGGTTGATGCGCGAACCATCTAGCGCAGATCCGGGGAATAGTTATTGATTGTTTAGCCACGGTGTAGACATTTTAACCACGAAAAAAGACCTTTTTTTCATAAAAACCGGACGTGGTAAATACTACGTTTTCTTCTAGTGAATTAATGTTGTGTCTACGAAAGTTAATCAATTAATTTCTCAAGAAACTATTACAGGTTTGAACATGTGTATGATTATAGAAAACTAAATAAGGCTATTTGGAAAGATCATTATCGCTTCCCTTTTGCAGATCAAATGTTACAAAGATTATCGAAACACTTACATTTTTATTATCTAGATGGATTTATGGATTTTTCTTAGATCCCTATCCACAAAGACGACCAGTAGAAAAAAATATTTACTCACCTTTTCCGTACCTATAGGAGGATGACTATTGGTTTATGTATGTTTTTGCTACTTTTAAAATATGCATGTCAATTATATATTATGATTTGTCAAAAGATTACGAATGTATGATTATTTTTGCTACTTTCCAAATATGCATGTCAACTATATATTATGATTTGTCAAAAGATTACGAATGTATGATTATTTTATATTTATACTATGGCTCTATATTCTTAACAAAGTTTTGCAGCGATATAATGATCAACTTCTTATTTTAAACTAAGAGAAATGGCATTTTACGATTAATGAGGACACTGCAATTAGACATAGAGTTGTAGGTAGGGGCATTGGCGTGAAAAAAGAAGAAGATATTGCCTTATCAAAGTGGACAAAGCGAAAACTAGTTTGTAGCCCGGGCTACATGTAGCCCGTGTTTTTTTATTTTTATTAATTAACAATTTAAAGTTTCAAAAAATTCCGAGAACAATCATAGAGGTTGACAATGACATACTTTAACGTGCTGCAAAATTTCAGCGCGAAATATTATGTATTCCGGCCTACACGAAAATGACAAATTCTGACAAATCTAGAAAATTTTGAAATCTGTTCACCACCTCAAATTTATAAATTTATCATTTATACACAGCCCAAAATACACACTATTTCGCACTATTTTTTCGCACACTGGTGGAAGGAATCATTATCTACATCTAGGATTATTTTCAGTTTTTTTTGAAACTTTAAATGTTGTTTTCGATTTTTTCAAAAAAACGAGCTACATGTAGCTCATCATACACATCACCGTTCTCTAATATTGTGGCATTATATGATGTCCTCTTTATAATAATTTTGTCACTTATGCTCCATTGCCTTATCAAAGAGAAGTTTAGTGGGAGGTGTTGTTCTTCGGAGGCGACTGGCGTTGGGCGAGACGCGGCGATGTTTTTCAGTTTAGGATAGGCATAATAAAAAGTAAGAAATTACATACGAACTTTCTAACTTAGATGCCAATGTTGCATAATTTGGCATAACAGGTAATGAACCAAACATGAAAACGGATATGGCTGTGTGCATCAACCGATGTAAAGATCAGGGCAATCGGCTTTTCTAAAAAATGCAACGAAATTTCTCCAACACGAAGCTTTTTCATAAGCTATGCCTAGTTATGTCCAACCAAATGACCATCAAGATTTGAGACGTTAAAAGTGTTGCAGTCCTATTTTTTCCGTTTCACAAGACAGAATAAGAACATGACTGAGATTCTAGATCGTGCCAACAATAAAATCCATGAGTAAAACAATCTTGGAGAATCTAACTAATGGTAACGAATTACTGCAAACCAGACTTATGAGTGAGGAGTCAATGCATCAATGCAGCGCGACATGATACCCAATTGCTGCACCAGCTCGCACATTCTATATGTATACAATGATCCATGATGCTTGTTCTATAGGATGAATTAAACATTTATGACACATGTCATACTTTATGATGGCGTCAAACACACATGTATATCATCAATAGCATAAACATGCATCCCTAATATATTCTGGAAGTGCAATAGTCTGCATGAGCAAATAAATATCTTTGAAACTTCGTCACAAGCTTGTGACATTCTCTTAAATCAATGTTAGCCCTAACGTGTAAAATTCACTGTTTTCTGCCAATCTCTTGCTCTCACCCAGTATGAATATAAAATAAAATTTACTAATTTGTTTTTGATTCAATATGCAGACTAAAGCCTTATGTCATGGCTGACTGCTCTACTGACAGAACAAACATAGGATAAAGTGAAAAAAAAACTGAATAAGCTTGATTTTAGTTCTAACATGGGTAAACAGCACTTACATAACAATGACCAAGAAAGTAAAAGCTGAAAGAGTATCCTTATTACTTGTTTGCCATAAGTACCTCTCCAAATGTGCGGCAGAATTCATAAAACATAATTGCGGAACCAACATCGCTAGCCTCCAGCTCAGTCCCCACAATGTTAGTGACTGGAGTACTTCTAGGTAGCTCAATTTTGCTCTTGAGAACATTAGTTCTGTCGTTTTGGATTTGAAGATCACCCTTAATTTCACCAGGGAACTTCTCATCAGCAGTCATGTCATTTACCCTGCGGTTGCCCTTCTTCAGTCTCTTGTTGACAGAAACAGATGGAAATGCATTGAGACCAGTCCCTATATTCTCATTCCCTTTAGCCGACAATCCATCAGTAGCATCATCTGTCCCTAGGGCCCTCTTTGGGTTGCCCTCCTTGTGTTCCTAACAAAGGGGTCAGCAAAACAGATCAACAATAAAGAACAATCGCATTGTACGACAGAGAATTGCCAAGTAAGTTGCCTCCCTGAACCCTGATGATCTAGAGAAGAATTGACAAGCAAGACATTTACCTTCTTGGCCCTCATAGGGAGTGATGTCAACGTCTGTGCAGCAGCCACCATGTCTGAGCCCTTGATTAGCAATTCATGGACAGATGAGTGCCCCCATGCCTTGGCAGCATGGGCGAGTATTCCCGTCGGCGTCTCCCCTTTCTTCTTTCTGCCAACCAAAACCAGGTATGGAATATGCAAGAAGATCCATAATAATCGTGCATCACCTTTCGCTTGGCTAACCTGCAGAAGCTGCAGTTGCAGATGCCCCTGCATTTGGGGCAGGTCCAGGCCTCCTCTTTGGTCATCTCCTCCGCGTTCTCACCATACCTAAACATGCCATGAAAAGAACACCGAAGGCAACAAGATCAGACCAAGAGGCTCTACGATGGTCAGCTTGCTCGGCCAGAGATGGAGAAAGAGGTGAGAATAAATTCACTTACCTGTTGAGCAGGCACTTGTGACAGAAGTGGATTGGACAAAGCCCCTTCTTCTGCGGCTGCTTGCAAGCCACCGCAAAGTCCGTCGTCTTCTGACGACACTGCGAGGCGGATAACAAAAACAACAATTAATCAACCAAATCCCCCCAACAGAATGACCTACATGACGCTTGCAGATCCATAATGGAGGAGATGAGCGGCGGGAGGTGCTCACCTGGTGGCAGGTCTTCCCGTTCTCCGGGTCATAGATCCGGCCGCCGACCAAACGGACTCCGGGGCACGGGTTGCGTCTCCTGGGAGCCGCTTTCTTGACCTCCCGCGTCTGCTCCGGCATGACCACACTCTCCTCACCGCCGGCGCCCATTCTCCCCATGGAGATGCGCTCGAGAAAGGGGGAAGACGCAGGGAGAAATGAGGAAGCTCTCGGGTGCTGAAGTGCTCAAAATGTCTCCGCAGTGGAATATTTCTTCAATATACCGAATTTACAGTACCGGGAAGGAAATTCGTAGGTATACTCGAAAAACTCGAGATTTTGGCGCCTGCGAAATTTCACGGCGCTTCCACCGTCCGACCCGCCTTAATCTGACCAAATTCTAGCCAAATTATGACCAAATTTCGGCGGATTTATCAGAATCATTTGTGTCATGGTTGGTGCACGCCACGTGAGCGTCTCCACCGGCCCTCCAATAGCCGGTTCGCCAACTGTACGGTACAGAGAGTATTGAAAGTGCTGACATAGGTTACCGTTCTATTGGGATCGGCTGCTCCAAGTCTCAATATTTTTTTTAAAAAAAAACTTAAAAACAGTAAAGTAAACGAAACCGGCAAATTCCATTAAAATTTAAGATATATTTTACAAATTTGAATGAAATATAAATCTAGCGACGGTAGTAGCGGTCAAATAAGATTAGTCGAGCTTGTCACCATCGGCCATATCACCGTATCATCGCCCATCCGTGGCTCGTCGTCGTCGACGACCAAGATGATATCGTAATCAACCGCCAACCATTGACACGAAAAATCGGCGGTGTCTGTCTTGAGGGCGTGAATGATCCCCGGATGGGGTGGCACGATGGGGATGGCCAGCTATATGCCGCCTGCTAGGCTCACACTTCGCCGCACCTCCGGCTTCGGCAGCTTCTACAGCGGCGCAACCTGCTCTTTCTCCTTCACCTTTTTCGGCCGGCCGAGAAACAGTCGGCCCCACGGCAGCGAGGCCTACTCCCGGATGACAATGTCGCCCCGCCTAAGTGGAGTGGAGCCGTTGACGACTCCTGGCTGGGGACAAGAGGGGGCGCGCGTGAGGCCGACCCCACCCATGGTTGCTTCCTCTTGGGACGAGACGAGTCATCGGCGAGCGGGAGGACGATGCGTCACAGAGGAGAAGCGCGACGACGAGCCCAACAACGGCGCGACCCACAGAACATGGTGAGAAAGAAGATGCGTTCTACAATGCAGGACTGCATGTCATGTCATTAAGATAGTTACCATTTTTTGAATATATAAGCAATTTAGCAATTGATTTAATCCACGAAAACAGTAAACAATTTATGACTAGAATAACCAAAATTAAACTAACCATGCGATCTACTAAAACAGTAGATAAACAGATCGAATCTAGAGCAACTAGTACAAACAGATTCTCTAGCAGTATCTCAAACAGGAAGATTAAGGACACGTACTGTGCAGCGGCAGCAAAACCACTGTCGCCCATGTCGTTGATGAAGAGGTTGCCGATGTCGGGGAAGAAGTCGTCGTTGGGGAAGAACTCGAAGCCAGTAGTCGCGCGAGTGCGCTCCCCAAAAACCTGATCGTCACTCTCTCGTACAGGATCACAAGAGGCGGGGTTCCGGAGGCCTACTGTTGTGGCGCTCCAACCCGACTGCTATACAGTGATACTGTGTCCCCGGTTATCCGATACCACCAGACACACTATCAAAGCATAATAGAGAGGTCAAGACTTGTGTAACAACTGGCACATCACAGACTCTATGACACAAATCATATAGTTCAACTCTTATAATAGAGAAAGATAGCAAATGGCAACCAGAGGTCACAGACACAACATTACAACAAGCGGAAGCAAATTAAGTTATTCTAAACAACAAGATCCAGATTATGGCCTAAGAGGCCTACAAATAAACATCCAGCGCCAGCTGTTCCGGGATGTCCCAAACTGCCACCTGGGAACCCCAGACTACTCGTCGACGTCCACAAAGAACCCACCTTCGAGGTCGATGACGTCCTCCTCTGAAACAAAACAAACGACGTTGAGTTCGACGAACTCGCAAGATTATAAATAGAGCTTTAGCTCGATGAGGCTTTCAAGGTTTTATGGCTGTTTTGCATAAAGTTGATTTTATTTATGAAAACATAACTCAAAGGCATCGACTATTCAGAGTATTTTCAAAAAGGGGTAAGAAGTGACTCTTTTCTTTGACCACCTTTCTCAACATCAACCACTGTACCTGTTCATCAAAGGCACCTCCCCGAATCACCCTCGATGAAGTCAACCTTGCATTCTTGAGTGGTACCTCTAGTACCCAGTTTTTAGTTATTCCGTTCAACTTATTCTATGATCTTACCTTCACTTCCCAAGTTCGTCCATAACCGCGGACACGGCTTTTCGAAAAGATTTAACCCTGCAGGGGTGTACAACGTTTGCCACGCGTACCGTCCGGCCCATTACCTAGCTTTTAGCTCTCTTCCTTGGAGAGCCGGCTGGGTGGGAGCGGTGTCGACTTCTCCCCCGTTAAGGACTTTCCAGGATCATCAGTGGCGGTAGGACAAGAGGTACCTCCAGCACCCTGTCCCGCGGCCACTTATTTTCCTGACACCACCATCCTCATCTCAGTTCATACCACCATCATCACGCACGCGCAAATGGAAGCCCGAACTAGAGGACCCTGGCTAGCCCCGCCCGAGTTATTTAGTCTATGAGGGTTCCTGCAATTGCATAGGCCTCACGCATGGTTGCACGCTCAGTCTTGGTTCAAGAGGTAAAGAACTCGCACCTAGGCGGCGAGAACGAGACAAAACACCACAACCACAGTGGCCGCTCATCCCCACCTTTAAGCATTTTATTACCTGTCTCCTCAGTTCTCCACCATCAACCGCACATCTCAACACCTGTTTCCAACATCAAGTATCCATCGGACGGCTAAGCATTTAACTAAGCATGGCTAAGCATCAACATTGCATAGTTAAGTATCTCAGGCCAACAATACAAACCTATGGATAATAGGAGGGGAACAGCTATTGGCATCGGAATCTTAATGCAACTATAGGATACTCTAATCCAATAAAATTGACATTTGGAACCGCATGCAATATTATAGTGGAGAAAATATTTGCGGAAAATAGGGTAAGACATGCTCAGAGGGGGGATTACGCTTGCCTTGCTCAACGTGCGGGTAGTACGTCTCTTCAGGGTATTGTGGAGTAACCCCGGCTGCTTGATCTATCGAGACATAACAACGGAGAGCAATCAATCACCACTCATGTTTTAGCAAATGCAATGCGCAGACACATGATGGCATGACATTTTTAATGCACTGGAACTATTATCACGAGTTCTACCAATTTACATGAGATACGGAATTAATTAATCAACAAGAGAGAGAAATAGCTACACATTTGTTTTAATGTTTTCCTGTGCTCTAAATTGATGTAAACATGCATGAAATGATGCTACTAGTTATTCCATACTTTTGGGAGCATTTTGGTATAATACACCATTTTTATGATGCACCGATAAAAGTTGTTGCATTTCTAAGAATTCCTCTTTTACGCATGCCCTGATTAAGGTTAAATTAACCAACACTGGAATTATTTGACCAAATTAGAAAGAAATAGAAGGAACAGTATCATTTTTGGGTGCTGGGCAAAATCGAAATATCCGATTTATTTAAATTCGGAATATCCGAGTGACAGAGGAACAGGAAGTTTGAGTACTGCCGTTCTTCGGATAATCCGAGTGGTGGCTACGTCGGAAAATCCGATCATCGGGGACGGCAAAAATTCTGCTAAGGACTGAGGATTAGCCAGTACTGGAAAGATTCGGAAAATCCGATTGTCCTTGTTGTCGGAAAATCCGACGCACTGCAACGCCGCGGCGACGACGAACTCCAGCGTTCAACCGCGAGACAGTGAGCGAGGGGAGAGGGGAAGGGTGCTGGGAGGTTCAGTAGCTCACCCTGAGCTCACTGGTGCAGACGGCGAGGTTGGGGACGGTCCACGGCGGCGGAATTCGGGCGGCGGTGCCGCGGCGGTGGTCGGAGAGGAACTTGGCGGCGACGGCGAACTAGGGCGCCCCGGCTCGATTCCTCCGGTGTAGAGGAAGCAGGGAGGCGGCGGAGCTTCCTGCGCTCTTGGTTCCGCTCAGAGCGAGCTCAATCGACGGCGGCACGCACAGCCATGGCGCGGCGGGGTGGCTCTCGTGGGGAGGAAGAGAGAGAGAAGGAGCAGGCGAGCAAATGCGGGTGAGGGGAGCAGGTGAGGTCGTGGGGGTCGTGGCGTCGTGCTCCTCGCAGGGGAGAGCAGAGGAGAGGGGGGGCCCAGCGATGGCATGCAGCGCGGGGGAGCACGGCGGCATGGCGACAGTGGCGAGGAGAGAGATGACCGTTTTACAAAAAAAAACCTGGAACTTCTGTTTCTCTCACAGATTGGTCCTTTTCTGTTTTAATTATAAAACCTTTTAAAACCAGCAGACTTTGGAGATTTAATTGAGGCACTTAGACATTTTATAAAATTATGAAATAATTTGTGTGTCCTTTTCATATCATGTGGAAGCTCCACAAAAATTGGCGTCTCAAAATAAAATGTTTTGAACCACTTTTGTTTAGAAAGGTTGGATATGGCATTTTGCTAAATTTCAAAATGTTGCTCCTTTAACAATTTGGAGCAAGTGCAAAATATTATTTTGGAGCTCTTGGAACTTACTTGACAAATATAAGAGGACAAGGTATTTGTGTTTTGCAAGTTTGAGTGCTTTCACGGTTTTGAAATTTGTTGAAGCAAAATTGGCATTTTGTTTGAAGTGGTGCCAAACCACCACAATTCCCTAGCATCATCACAATTCCCTAGCACAATTCCCTAGCAACAACATGATGCATGGATGCCATGATGCAATGTACACAAAAGTGGAAAAATTACACAGGTTTTTAGTTGCTCAAACTCCGGGCTGTTACAACTGTCCCTTCAATCGGTGCACGCCAGAAGACGGGATGGAAAAGACTTGAAAGACGGCGGCGCAAGGTTATGGAACTAGGATGGCAAGCGACCATGTGTTGCGTAGTCTGGCGGGTAGGGTTTACCTCTGCATATATGGCGCGGGTCGGGTAGGACGTGGGCGCAGCCCACGATCGAGTTGGTAACGTCTCCACAATCCAAAAGAATCGGAAACGGCAAACCAATTAACGCGTCCGTTAATTATTAATCAATAACTCAATAAATTTTCCCGGACTGCAAAAATATAGCTCAACTCGGTGAGATTCCCGCAACCCGTGCCGCGACTTGACGCGATGCGGTGGCGGAGGAGTGCACGAGAGAGATTCTTCTGTTCTCACAAGCACACCAAGTAGTACAACACTTCACCTTATAAGGTGGTGCAACTCTCTCCCAACTAGCAATGTGGGACTAAACTTTAGTCGCCAAACCAGCCATATAAATGGGCCATGAGAATTTTAGAATTTAGTTGGGCCATGGGCAAAAGCCCACAAATTCCAACAATCCCCCCCACAAAGTCTCATTGGCACATCTCACCAATTTGTTCCAAAACATTGTTTTATATACCGGTATGTAGTGGAGACTGTTAAGTTGAACTTCCACTTAGAACTTATGCTACACTAGATCACAACTTGGATAGTGGACTATGCCTTGAACTATAAGTTTGCTGCGACCTACTGGGCTGCCGCAAGGCTTCCCCGCGGGTGGAGCTTATGCGTCATACTCCAAGACCTTTCATGAGTTTATTAAAGAGCACCCAACTCTCATAGACTGCAACGTTTAACAGCCAGACTCATATAGGTGTATTCCTCAAGAGATACTCTGCAGGACAACATCTCCGCTTATAAAAGTAAGCCGCTTGGCACACATTAAGATAAATATCAACCTGCCATGCAGATCAGGAGAGTATTGCATCTTCACGGAGTGGGAAAATAATGTAGGGATACTCTCCTCAAAGCTGACCAACAGCTTGTCTCCTACTTCTAATTCACGAGATCTCCGATCACATAGAGTAGTTTACCACTTTGGACAACTTATACCGTGGGTCTCAGACCCATCTCTCTCGATGCACTATCTATCACATTACGTGATAAACCCTTTATGAAAGGATTGTCAAGTTCTTAGATGTTTGGATATAATCCAACACAATAACTCCGGAGTTCTTCAATTTTCTGACAGATTTCAATCTCCTCTTCACATGCCTTGATGACTTCAAATTATCCTTAGAACTTTTTTGAAAGGACAAGGATATCCCCTAGAGGGGGGGGTGAATAGGCGATTAAAACTTTTTCAGTTTAGACTTGAATAAATGCAGAATAAAACTAGGTGTTTAATTTATCAAGCCAACAACCTAATATACTAGGCTCACTTATGTGCACCAACAACTTATGCTAAGCAAGACAAGTAACAAGGTGATAGCAATATAAAATACTTCAAGCACGGAGGCTCTCACAATGTAAAATGCATAAGTAAAGAGCTCGAGTATAGAAATAACCGAGGCACGCGGAGACGAGGATGTATTCCCGAGTTCCTCCTTTTGAGGGGAGTATGTCTCGTTAGAGAGGTGTGAGCCACCACAACAGGTTGGTTTCAACGCCACAACAGGCTTCACCTTCTTCTCCGATGAACCGCACCACAAAAGGTTTGGTTCACCTTCCACTATTGATTTCTTTTGGGCGGAAATCGAGTCCGTTACACCAAGCTTGGGGCACACTTCCACAACTTAATTGGAGCTCCCAAATGACCACAAAAGGTCCCGAGTGACCACAAAGGGTCTCAATCACCACAACGGCGTCTAGGGTCCAATGACCCAAGAGTAACAAGCTCACAAACTTTCAACTTCCACGAATCCTCGTGGAGAGCACAAATCGATGCACCAAATGCAATGGCAAGAGCACAAGTGCTCAAATCCTTCACTCTCAAATCCCACCAAAAAGCAACTAATGCTTATGGGGGAGAAGAGAGGAAGAACAAAGAAGAACTCAAAAAATGAACTCCAAGATCTTGATCCACTAGGTTCCCCTCACTTAGAGGATAGATGGATTGGTGGAAATGTAGATCTAGATCTCCTCTCACTTTCCCTCAAAGATATGCAAGAATCAATTGAGGAATTGAGAGAGGGGTAAGCTTTCCAAGGTCAACAATGTGGGAGAGAGAGAGAGGAATTCGTGCTTGGAAGAGCCGGTCTCTTTGGGAAAAAGGGGGCCTTTATAGGTCTCACGAAAAATAGCCGTTGCAGGAAAAAAATAACCCCGAAGACTCTGGTCTAGGGAGGCTGGAGTCTTCGGCCCGGGGGGGGGGGCAGAGACTCCAGCCAGACCAGAGACATTGAAGTCTCCAGAGCACTTCTGGCCCGCTTCCGGCCCTACACCGAGAGCGCCGTCATTGGGGCACGAGTGCCAAACTGGCAGGCCGGAAACTCCGGTCCCCCTGAGTCCGGAGACTCTGGTGTGAGCACACGGAGACTCCGGTCTAGGGGCACCGGAAACTCTGGCCTGGATTTCCTGCAGCCACTCAGCAAACCTGAATCACAATAACTTTCTCGTTCGAAATCCAAATCAGGCGAGACCAATTTTGTTGGAAAGGTAACGACAAGAGTTAAGTTAAGTTAACACACATAGGAAGGTTTGGAACTTTCTCACGGATAAACCGATAATATTTCCAACACGAAAACGCAACAAGTTTTCCAAACAAAATCCGTTTTCGAAAAACTTGGGCTTGTCATGAAGATCACGACAAGCACCAAAACCCAACAAGGAGAGAAGCCAAGTAAGAACAAGAAAGATGATATGCCAAGTATGCAAAGGTTTGAGCTCTCCACAAAGATGCGATCAAGTTACTCACATGACATCCCCTCTTGAGTACGGCGTCTATCCTATAACCCGGTCTCCCACTAACACCATGAGACCGGTAAAATAGAAACCCTATCAAGATCATACATTTGCCTCGCGCATTCCACTTAAGCTAGATGATGACGATCTTGATCTCTTCAAGTGGACCACCTTTCTTTATTGCGCTTTGCTTGGTGAAGACTCACATATCGCTCCCCCATACACCAATATGGGAGAGCCTCTTAGGCACATCTTCACTTACCATTATCTCCAAATGGGTGACAAACTTCAAGCATAGGATTTTTTCTAGATGCTTCTCTTGAACTTGCACTTCATCTTCTTCTCTTAATATATATGATGACTTGAATATTGTTTTGGTCATCACTTTATCTTCTTCTTTCAATATTGATACCAACACATGGTGTTCAAGCATTGCAATGGACAAGCCCTACAAGGATAGCTCAATACAACCATTAGTCCATAGAGATTGTCATTAATTACCAAAACCACACATGAGGGCAAATGCCCTTTCACTTTTAATCTTAACTATCATAGTTTGATTATCACAGTTCATAAGGATAGCGAGTATTGGTTTTTCAACCACAGGTAAGTCCATCAAGAGCTAACAAAGCCACTCTGCTTCAACAGTGGTTGTGTCTAACACTGTGAGTTCTGCTTCCATAGTTGACCTCGTTAAGATGGTCTTCTTGCAAGACTTTCAGGAAACAGCACCACCACCGAGTGTAAACACATAACCACTCGTGGCCTTAATCTCATCAACATCAGATATCTAGTTTGAATCACTATAACCCTCCAGTACCCTCAGATACCCAGAGTGTGAATTTCATAGCTCGCAGTGCCTATTAAATAACGCATAACTCTCTCAAGAGCATGCCAATGATCATCTCCCGGATTAGAAACAAACCGGCTCAACTTGTTCACAGCAAAAGAGATATCAGGCCTCGTGGCACACGCGAAATACATAAGCGAGCCAATGATCTGAGAATATCTCAGCTAATCCTTAGCACTCTATTGATTCTTTCGAAGCAACACACTAGATCATATGGTGTCGGAGAAGGCTTGCAGTCGTCATACCCGAAGCGACTCACAACCTTTTCCACATAGTGAGACTGAAGCATTGTAATCCCACCATTACCATCTCTCAGCAGCTTGATGTTCAATATAACATCAGCTACTGATGGCGTGGAATAGCACGTTCGCTGGGAGACCCCAAGTGTAAGGTTTGATGTAATTTAGCAGCAAGCTTTCCCTTGATTACAAAACCAAGGTTGTCAATCCAGTAGGATTTGGAGAAGGCTTCGTAAAGGTGTCAACGGAGCCGTTTACGATAATTGATGTGGACCTGCTCACACACGAACAAACTACTTTGCCCCAACGAAACAGAGAGGGTGTCAATCTCTCCGGCTTGCTAAACACAAAGGATTAAACGTATGGTGGAAAATATTATGAGAGCAAAAATGACCAGCGAGCAAATGACTAGTAAAAGCTATTTAAAACGGTTGTAAGCAATGTAGGAAAATAGGACCGGGGTCCACAGTTCACTAGTGGTGTCTCTCCGAAAGATAAACGTGTTGGGTGAACAAATTACAACGGGGCAATTGACAAACATGGGCGCAACACAATACTATCAAGACACATGGTTCACCATTTCATTTAATATGGGCATTACGTCAAAATACATAGACCGTTATCCAACTGCATCTATGACTAATAATCCTCAGGGTGTTCCGTACACGTGAGGCATTTTCTTGGTTTCTGGGCTGTTGGTTCGCTTGTTGGGACTATTCTTGATGTTGATCTGGCTACTTTCCACAGCCGTGGCATCGTTCGTATTCTTGTTGGTATGACGAATTCGCAAGTGCTTGAGAAGCAAGTGGGTTCGGCTGGTCCATATGTTGGGACGGCTTGTGTGGTTAAGCTTAAGGAGTACGCTTTCTTCTTCCGTCGTGAGGCTGCTGACTTTGTTCCGGATCCAAATTTTGTCCCTTATTTTTGGCGTCGTAAGGGTGATGATGTGGATGAAGAGGACGGAAACGAGAAGGAATTGGAGGGATCCTTGGGTTCAGCTGGTGTGCAAGCTATGCAAGGCAACAACATGGATGTTGATGCCAACCAATCCACTGGAGATGGCAACCACGGCAAAACTGTATCCTATGTTGTACCTTCGGGTTCGGTTTTGGCTATTACTCCTTATAACCCTAACCCTCGTACTCCGAGGGGAATTCAGATTGTGGAGAGTATCCATAAATCATCTCCTGGCTTGATTCGATCATCTCCTGCGGGCGTATTTGATGTTATTCTGAGTCAGCAGTCTTCTGCAACGGAAGCTGTTGATTTTCAGGGAGCTGGGCCGGTCGTGCTGCAGGCCGACATGCCACAGGTTGCTGTTGGTGGGCTGGTCTCTATCCTTGGCAGGCCAGGTTATGCTGCCCCGCCCAATGGGCCGGAAGTGGTAACCAACAGCAGGATGGCCGCTGGTCATGCGCATGGGAGCCCAGCTGGGCTCGGTGCAGCGCTGCGGGCTGCCTTGAGCAGGCCGACGCCTAGCATGCCGAGGGAGACCTCCAGCGGGAGGGCCTCTACTGCTGAGGTAGCTGGCCCATGCATGGGGGAGGCTGCTACGCCATCTTTGTCTCCCTTGGTGGTGCGGTTGTGCGACGAGCCTTCGTTTGGAACGGTAGAGGGTACGACATCGACTCTCACCTCTCCGTTCCGGACTGAGGCTGTTGCGGGGGCTGGGTCAGTTGCTACACCAACTAAGCTGACCCAGCTGACCGCTTCTGGACGTTCTTCGCCACGGACGCCACCCCCCACCACCACGATCTTCAAGGTTGGGATCACGCCGACTCGTCGTAGTGGGCGCTTTGGGATGTCGGCTGATGGTGTTTCGGTGACGGATGAAGATTCCTTGAAGAAAGCAATGCGTCGCAAAGCGGCGCATAACCTTGAATCGCATGGTACGGACACGGCCTCCAAGTCTTTCCTCTCTTTTTCTTCTTCGTCGATTTCTTCTGAATTGTCTAGTGTAGGTGTTAAGCTTGGTAGTAACAAAAATCAAATTGATGTTTCAACTAAGGTCATGAGACATATGGAATTTGACCGTCTTACGATTATTCCTAAAGTTTCGACTAGGTTGTCTTCCACCTATTTAGATGAAGAAGAAGCGAATGCCACAACAGATGGTCAGCTTCTTTCTCATCTAATTGGTGAAGTGTCAGAGAGGACGGTTTGCGCTCGTTGTATGAGTTAAAAGCATCCGCCCAAAAATCTAAATCTTCCTCCAACAAAAGGTCTCGAAAACGGACTAAGTTTTCCAAATCTCCCATAGTTTCCCAATGAATGGTATGTTTGCAAATAGCAGAGGCCTTGGTGACTTGGCTAAACATTTGCACTTCGCTCATTGTGTTCGGGATCATAATTTGGATTTCGTAGCTATTTCAGAGACGGGAAGGCATGACTTCTCTCAAGATCTTCTGAATCGACTTTCGGGCGGTATAGATTTTGTTTGGTATTCACGCCCTCCCCATGGACGATCCGGGGGGATCCTACTTGGCGTCAGGACAGATACCATGGATGTGTTGGCTATTTCGGATGGTGATTTTCATATTAAGATGCACATCCGTAACAAAGCTGACAACTTCATTTGGAGTCTTGTTGTTGTGTATGGACCGACCCAAGAGGGTTCTAAAGCTGCTTTTCTTCGGGAAATGGTAAACTTGGCAAAGGATAATCCACACCCTTTTATTATTGGAGGGGACTTCAATTTGCTACGTTTTCCATTTGAGAAAAGTAAAGGCCGGTTTGACAATCGTTGGCCTCTTCTGTTCAATGCAGTCATAGACAGCTTGGATTTAAGAGTGATTTCAATGATTGGGAGACAGTTTACATGGGCGAATAGTCTTCCCGAACCTACATACGAAAAGCTAGACCATGTGCTTATGGATACTGACTGGGAATCTATGTTTCCAATGGTGTCTGTACGGGCTCTAGAACGTATTGAGGGGCTGTCAGACCATGCTCCCATTCTTTTAACCACTGGTATGCCCCGACCTCCGTGTAACAAGCATTTCAAGTTTTAACTTGGATGGTTGCACCATGAGGGTTTTTATGAGTTGGTTAAAAGATTTGGGAAAGACCCGTTGCTGGTGTTACTCCAATTCAGAGGTGGAACAACAAAATCCGTGCCTTGCGCACGTACCTCGCTGGTTGGGCACGTCATACAATGGGTATACTCAAAAAAGAAAAAATATGACTGTCCGCAATTATTGATGCTCTTGAAGCACTAGCAGAAGTTCGTTTGTTGTCCACGCAAGAAATTGAGCTAAAAAGCCAATCGAATGCGTAGATAGCAAAACTTTTGCGAGAGAAGGAACTGAAATGGTATCAATGTTCTAAAGCTCAATTCATCCTGGAAGGGGATTCGAATACTAGATATTTCCATTGTATTGCCAATGGCAGGCATAGGAAGAAACGTATTCATTCTCTTGTACAAGATGAGGGAACGATTGAGGGCCATGAGCATCTTAAGTTGTATATTACTAACTATTATAAGGATCTGTTCGGAGCACCCGAGGAAGGAAACTTCTCTATGGATGAATCCAGAACATATGATATCCCCTAGGTTACACATGAGGAAAATAGCTTACTTACTGCTCCTTATTCTGAAGATGAAGTAAGAAAGGCGGTTTTCCAAATGGAACACAACAAAACCCCTAGTCCTGATGGTTTCCCGGCAGAGTTCTATCAGAATTTCTGGGATGTTATCAAATCTGACCTTCTAGTTTTGTTCAGCTGTCTTCATGCTGGACAATTAGAATTGTTCCGACTGAATTTTGGTGAAATAATTTTATTACCGAAGGTTAATGAAGCAGAAAGGATTCAACAATATAGACCTATCTGTCTTCTTAATGTTAGTTTTAAAATATTCACTAAAGTTGCTACGTTACGGCTGAACAAAGTGGCAGATCATGTAGTTTGTCCTTCTCAGACTGCTTTTATGCAAGGTCGCAACATCCTTGATGGAGTGGTGATTTTGCATGAAACAGTTCATGAACTTCATAGGAAAAAGTTGAATGGGTGATTTTAAAAATTGATTTTGAGAAAGCTTACGATAAGGTTAAATGGTCTTTTCTTCAGCAGACCCTCAGAATGAAAGGTTTTTCTGATGAGTGGCGTGCTTTAATCCATAGCTTTGTTTCGGGTTGAAGTGTAGCCATTAAAGTCAATGATGATATTGGCAAATATTTTCAGACCAAAAAGGGGCTTAGGCAAGGTGACCCTTTATCGCCGATACTATTTAATATAGTGGCTGATATGCTTGCGGTCATGATTGAACGCGCGAAGTCTGAGGGCCAAATTGAAGGTGTGATCCCACATCTTGTTGATGGTGGTTTATCCATCCTTCAGTATGCCGATGATACAATTCTATTTATGGAACATGACCTTGAAAAAGCACGGAACCTTAAGTTAATTCTGTCAGCGTTTGAGCAACTATCCGGTCTAAAAATAAATTTCCA
Organism: Poa pratensis; assembly: GCA_947311845.1. Lineage (NCBI taxonomy): Eukaryota > Viridiplantae > Streptophyta > Magnoliopsida > Poales > Poaceae > Poa > Poa pratensis. The sequence goes on along the minus strand of CAMZMU010000095.1, from coordinate 2,168,831 downwards.
TAAAAGTGAATTGTTTTGTTTTGGCGAGGCTCAAGAAAATGCCTCACTCTATGCCGATTTATTTGGCTGCGGGCAGGGCCAGTTTCCTATTAAGTATCTAGGTATTCCGATTCATTATCGGAGGCTTACAAATGCTGAATGGAAATTGGTGGAAGAGAGACTGCAAATGAGATTAAATAGTTGGCAAGGCAAATTATTATCCTTGGGAGGAAGATTGGTTCTCATTAATTCAGTACTAACCAACATGGTACTTTATATGATATCATTCTTCCAACTACCAAAAGGAGGACTCGGTAAATGGATTGTGGTTTGTCGCCCCAAAGACCAAGGAGGACTCGGTATTCATGACCTTGAGGTCAAGAATAGGGCTCTCCTTGGCAAATGGATCTTCAAGCTACTTACTAAAGATGGGCTTTGGCAAACCCTCCTTAAGAGAAAGTATGTGGGTTCACAAGTGATATCTCAGGTTCTTTGGAAACCAGGAGATTCTCACTCTGGGCTGGTCATATGGCTACAAAAAAATTCTTCTTCCCACATGGTTCTTTTTCTATTAAGGATGGGTCGGAAATTAGGTTTTGGGAGGATAAATGGCTAGGTCAGTCCACACTCCGAGAACAGTATCCGGCTTTGTACAATATTGCACAATACAAAGGTGATACGCTCGCTAAGGTGCTAGGAACCTCCCCACCGTCTGTTTCGTTCAGAAGAACTTTATTTGGACCCAGGCAAGCATCTTGGAATGCTTTGTTATTGCGACTGGATTCGGTCCAGTTGACACAGGGTTCAGATAAATTTCATTGGAATCTTAGCAAGAATGAAAAATTCTCTGTTGATTCCATGTATAAAGCGCTAACCTAGCCTGATTTACCAGTTGATAATAATAGAAAGTTTTGGAAGATGAAGATCCTGTTAAAAATTAAGATTTTTGCGTGGTATCTTCGTCGGGGGTAATCCTTACAAAAGATAACCTTGCTAAGCGGAATTGGCACGGAAGTAAAAAGTGTGTCTTTTGTCATCAGGGCCGTCGACGAGGGCCCCCAAATCGCAGGACAAACCATAGGGCCGGCCACCCCAGATCTCTGATGGTGGATAGGTTACTTCGCCCCAAACCTTGCCTCGAGGATCCAACAGCCTAGCAGAGCAGCACTGTTCCTCGTCTTTTTTCCTTGAACGGAAGCGCCATGGATGCTCGATCCAAGCTTTCTGTTCGGCGTACCTGAGAAGATGATCTAACTAGGCCTAGAGTGTGCTTATGGGCTTAAGTGACAGGGCCCATCTAACGACGTCTACTTGTTTTTTTTTGCCTGACGATGTCTATTCGTTATCTCAATTGCTTTTTTAAAGATGATGTCTATTCGTTGATTGAGTACAACCTTCCACACGTTCTTGTGTCCAGCTTAGAAAAAAAACCATCAGACCTACTCCTCCTGTTTAGTTTGATTTCCACGACATGTCGAAATAAAAGTTTTTTTTTGCATATTCAATGAATTTTGGTTTGCTAAGTGCACTCAAAATAAACGTCCTATAAAGTTTGATCTCCAAGTCTCAAACGGACGTGGGAGGTTCGGCATTTCCGCGTTAGGATTTACATTTAATTTTAGGGAGTTTGATTTCCACGACACGTTGAAATAAAAGTTTTTTTTTTGCATATTCAATGAATTTTGGTTTGCTAAGTGCACTCAAAATAAACATCCAATAAAGTTTGATCTCCAAGTCTCAAACGGACCTGGGAGGTTCGGCATTTCCGCGTTAGGATTTACATTTAATTTTAGGGTTTTGTTTTACATTCCGCACCGGGGCCCCAAATTTCTAGAGACATCCCTGTTTGTCATCATGACGAGACTATAAAACATTTATTCTTCCAGTGCAAGTTTGCTAGATCTATATGGTCAGCCATCCAGGTAGGCTCTACCTTATATCCACCTACTAGTGTTGCGAATATTTTCGGCAATTGGCTAAATGGGGTGGATTCTAGGTTTAAGCGTCTTATTAGGGTGGGAGCGATTGCCGTTATTTGGTCGCTATGGCTATGTAGAAATGACAAGGTGTTTAATGATAAAAATTCTTCTGTTATGCAGGTAATTTACCGATGCACAGCTACGCTCCGGTTGTGGTCATCACTTCAGCGTGTGGAGCATCGGGATATTTTTTCGGAGGTGGCTTCACGCTTGGAGGCTGCGGCTAAGGAGTTATTTTCTCAGCATGAATGACAACATAATCTTTGGATCTGTCCTCCATCACCTTAGGCGTCTTTACAGTTTCTCATTCTGATATGTAATTCGCCTTTTATCTTTGTTTTGCTGAGACTTGTTAAACCGTTGGGGCTGTGTGTATCTTAGCTATGCAGAGACCGGGTGTAATACTTAATACCTTTTAAGTAATAAAGTTCCCTTTATCAAAAAAAAAATGCTCCGCAGGTTTGGCACAACTATCTGCTCAGAGTCTGCAAATTCAGGCAACTATTACTCCTCTTTACCCTCCTTTTCCCTTCAAACCTTCTCTCTCCTTATCCCTTCCTTGAGAGTCGCCCGTGAGTCGTCGGCGCCGCTCTGCTCCGATCTGGCCGGCGCGGCCGGCCGGAACGGAGTAAGAGATGGTGGCCGTGCTCCCCTGTATAGAGTAGTTGTAGGTTTTCTTCGAGTTTGGTCCCTCGTGGCGTTTGGCGCTCTGCCATCTCCCTCGTCTTGGTACCTGGTTGGGTCGCCTCCGAGCGACGACCTTGGCCTGGAGAAGCTTCTTTCTGGCGTGCTCCCATGGTGGTGGGTGCGGTGGAGGAGGGGATCCGAAGGTATGTGCTTGAATAAGCTCGAGGAATCCTCCTTTTGGGGGGTTTCTGGTGGTCCTCTTCGTCGTTTTCCGCTCCGGCCGGCCGTGGTGGCGAGGGGAGCAGCGGCGGGAGGCGGTTGGTGGCTGGTGCGTTCTTTCTTCCTTGTTTCTCAGGCCGACCTTGGTGGTGTGGGGAGAAGCTCGTGGAGGTGGGTGCTCTGGCTTTTGTGGTGGTTCTGCTGGTGGTCTTCTTCGACTTTTCTGCTCCGGCCGGCCGTGGTGGCGAGGGGAGCAGCCGTCGGGAAGTTGTGTGGTGCTGTTGGAGGTTGGCCTGGGCGGCGTCGAGACGGCGGGAAGCAAGGTGATTCCGGGGAGCTAGGTGCTGTGGCCGAGTGTGTTCAACGTCTTCGGTTCCGTCGCGGGGCGGCGGACGGCTCAAGCGGTCTTCTACAAGCGTGGAGGTGCTTGTTCTCCGGCGGCAGGCGGTACGGCGGCTCCGGCGAGGCCTAGGTTTCGGGAGCGACGGTGGTGGAGCTGATTGCGTTCTTTCCAGGTGGCTCGGGGTGCTCTCTGCAAGTTGCGGGGTCTTTTGTAATTTGCTCTTCTTTTCGGACCTTTTTGTAACTTGTTCTGAGTTTCCTGTTTTATGAATCAGCTCCTTTCAAAAAAAAAAAAAATTCAGGCAACTATTAATGCTGAAACAAAGACTGGTGGACTAGGGCGTGTGCTAGGTTTGACAGGAAGAAGAAGATACGCTTCGATGCGTTCATCATCCTCACATCCTGGACTCTTTGGAAGCATTGCAATGCCTGGGTGTTTGGCAATACGAGACACCAGGCCAAGGCGGAATCCACATCTGCCAAAATTCTAGAGAACTCAAACAGTGCGAGCTGGTGGGTGTAGGCGTGTTGCTAGGGCGAGAAGTTGGCTTAGAGGTGCGTTGGTGTTTGTGGGTGACATGATCTTGTAAATTTGTTTGGAAAATATGGTACGCCCTTGGCATACTCTCTCTCTCTAAAAAAAAGTAAACTCTACTGTGCCATTTACATCGATTTGGCTATAAGGGGAATGTGATGCCAAACAAAATATTTGTGTTACGATCCTTGCCACTGGCGTCACGCACAGGGGATTCAGATCATACATTCAGCATGATTTGGATACAATCAGAAGGGAATCATAGGAGGGAAGAGCATAGGGGAGAGGGAAAGCAGCAACTGCTACAGTTCAGTTCATCTTCCATGCCCTGTTTTGCTGTCTTGCTTTGTCTTTTGTAGCTGCTCGGAGGTATCGGCTGCTCCTGGTAAAGGCCCACGGCCCAGAAGCAAGGACGGTCCATGACATTCCTCCGTTCTTCAAACACGGCTTGCCCTCAAGCCGATGCACAAGAAGAACCCACCTGGATCCCATGTGGTTTGCACTTCGTCTAGAATCAGCTTCCACAAACCATCACCATCATGGAGTATCTTCAACCTCGGGAACTGTGGCAAACAAGATTGGTCATAGCTGGTAATCTTCCATATCAAATAACTTGGTCGGAGCATGACATTCTCCCAAGACATGAGACTGTAATACGCACACTGGTCTGTCACATTCCTCTCCCCTTCAAACGCAGCTTGCCCCCAAGCTGCAGCCTTCAAACATGATGCTTGCAACTCAGCTTGAGCACCATTGGTTTGAGGGATAGTGCTCTGGTCAGGCTTGTGAGTGCATTTGGCACTGCCATATGTCGAGAGAAACAATTTTCTGAACTCAGCGGCCTGAAGCTGTAGATCATGACAAACATGTTCTTGGTTCCAGAGTAGCACGAGTGTACTGCTATGAACGAAGTCAATGGCAGCATGCAGTCTGGAATCTGAATCACCCAATGCGACTTGACCATTTGCAGCACTATGAAAGAAAACTAGCTCGCTACCCTGGGTGAGATAATAGCACAATACTACCTGTTTTCGTGCAAAATTTATGGAATGATACAAGTTGATCTCTCAATCTCATTTTATTACAACATTTGGCGCAAGTTTTTTCAGAAAACCCAAATCAAGGTCTGATGCGAAATTGACAGCGATTTGGACACCCCTGGCCCACATGTCAGATGACGTGGCATGTTCTGTGACAGTATTCGATCTGGGCCCGCATGTCAGCCCAGTTAAACAAATAAAATAAATCTAGGATAATAGAAAAATCTAAGAAAATCGAAGCCCACCTTCTTCTTCCCCGGGGCTCCCTCCACCACGCGCCCGCCGCCGCCGCCCTCCCTCCACCTAGCGCACCGCCGCCGCTCCTCCGCTCCCGCGCCTCGTCGCCGCTCTCGCGCTCCGCCTCCGCATCGCCGCGGCAGCCCGAATCCTCATGCGCATCTCCGGCCTCTAGCACCGACACCGGGCTCAAAATCTGCAGGCCGCACTCCTCCGCCGCGGGCCGCAACCTGCTCCGGCCAGTCTCCCCGCCCCGTCGCCTCTGGTGCACCCGCCTCTGTTACCTGTCGGAGATGGCCACCGCGTCGCCGTCGCCTGCATGTCCTCCTTTTGGAGCGCCGCCACGGCACCGTCGTCACCTCGTCCTGTTCGATTTGGGAAGCCGGTGGCATGGGGACGCCCTCGTCCTCTTCGACTCGGGAGCCGGCAGCCTAGGAACGCCGGCAAGGTCGCAGGGAGCGGAGGCGGCGACCTGGGAACCGGGCAGCGGCGGCCACGAGCAGGTCCACCAGCGAGGTTGCAGCTACCCGACGAGGTCTCTCTCGCCATCGCCTTCTCTGGTCCGCCAACGAGGCCGCACGCGCTGAGCTCCTCGTCGCTGCTGAACCGGCGACTGGTTATGAATTAGATTTTATTTATAGGCTGACAAGTGGGGCCCACAATCCACCTCCACAAATAATTTCTTTCTCAGATTTTTCTTTTTATAAATATTTTAGTTATTAATTTGACTGACAAGTGGGGCCCATTTGCCACATCATCTGACATGTGGGTCAGGGGTGTCCGAATCGCTGTCAATTTCGCATCAGACCACAATTTGGGTTTTCTGAAAAAACTTGCGCCAAATGTTGTATGAAAATGAGATTGAGAGAGCAACTTGTACCATTCCGTAAATTTTGCACGAAAACAGGTAGTATTGTGCTATTATCTCACCCTGGGTAAACAACAGATGATTGACAGTAATCATATGATCAAACCAAGCCTGCATCACAATTATCTGATAGACGCTCCCACTGATAGGGCTCTTATCTTGGGTTGCTAGACAAAGTAACGGAAACTTCCATTGTACTGTTACCTCCAACAACTTCTCATACTCTGCCAACATTCGACTAAAATTTGATGTATACTCGACCAATATATTCAGGCTAGAAACACAAAGAGTGCTGGTATAGCAAAATTTCACAGGACTTCTGTTGCAACACTTGAGCAATGGAACCAGGGGTTGAAGCTTCCCACAACAAAAATAGCATTGGAACGGTAGTTGGACAAAGCTCAAACGCCAAACTCCAACCACAGATAGCCAAGAACTGTATCTCTCCCTCATGATAGAAACTGAAGGTAGTGGCCATGGTATCATCCACTGGAAAGTGCCTACAGCTATCGCTGGCATACAAATTTCAGTGACCCAACACACAGGCCGGAAAGAAGCATCAAGAATTGCATAGGTGGAATGCACATATGAGATATCTGACAGCCGTTCCTTATCACCCAAATGCAGATTATCCAAGCAACTCAATTTACTGGTACACAGGTCATGGATGGTAATATGACCAGAGAAGTTCAAGAGCTGACAACAAAACTGCAATATCTTGGATTCAACGAGATCCACCAAAGAAATTAGAGAATCCTGTAACCCTGCCAACTCAACAAGCAGACCACTAATAATTGATTGACCAGGTGGATGCCAGAGCTGCAGTTGCTCGTACTGCCCAGTCGGTGGTATTCCGATTGCAAATCTCTCATATGCAACACTTCTTACCATAGAAGTAGCATGGCCATAACGTTGGACATGAACATTTTGGAAATAATATTGAAAACAAGAATTAGGACTAGGCCATTCAGAGCAGGTGATAGAGCACCATGAGGTTACCTGAATCTCAGGTTTACTGTCAGCTCTAAAATATTCCAGTGAACTAACAAGATATTCATAGAAAACAGATCAACAACTCCTGGATCCCATGGTGTCATGAGAATAGCTGCCATAGATTGAACTTGGATAGCAAACACTCCAATCTCTTTCAGAATGAAATCAATGTGCCTCCACAACAAAAAATTATTCATCACCGAATGCATGCTCTGCCAGCCATTGTTCACACGACTGAAAGCATTTCTTTTGCTGCAGTTAGTTGGTGGCCAAGGTGGCCTTGAAGACACCAATTCTAAGATTTTATGCGGCAAGAAAAAAACAGTTATACTGTGTATAGCATCCGCAGTTGAATTCAGATCATACATTTAGCATGATTTAGATACAATCAGAAGGGAATCATAGGAGGGAAGAGCATAGGGGAGGGGGAAAGTAGCAACTGCTACAGTTCAGTTCATCTTCCATGCCCTGTTTTGCTGTCTTGCTTTATCTTTTGTAGCTGCTCGGAGGTATCGGCTGCTCCTGGTAAAGGCCCACGGCCTAGAAGCAAGGACGGTCCATGACAATTTGCTACCGTGGTACTTCAAGCAATCCTATTTGCTCCACGTCCGTGACCAATAATCCACACCCACATATTTTACCGGACCACTATTCACACTGACTCATCCAAGAAAAAATGCGGTCCATGGTAGTTCATCCACTTCGGTAAAACATTTCGTGTTATATCTTGGAAAGCTGATAAGGTCAAGGCCAGGAGACGTGACACAAAGCAAAGAAATTTAGGGTGTGTTTGATAGCCTGTATGGGCAATCTCACCTCATACAAGCTGAGTCTAGCTAGGCTGACCCCATACAAATGTGTTTCACTGTGTGGTGTTTGGTAGCATGTATGAGCTCAGCAGTGCTGATTTGAGCTCCTGTTTGGTGCCCTATATCAGGTGAGCAGGGCTGAGCTAAAAAGTATAGCAAACATGTCCTTGGATAGAAAATTGAAAGCAGTCAGGTCCCTGGGTACAAAACTAAAAAGCAATCAGGTCCTCCAAGATTTGAGCTCGGGCTCCTCTCGCCGGCAGTAGGTCGTCGGCGTCGGGGCGGGGCGGCACTGGGCTGACGCAGGGCGGCGCTGGGCGAGGCGGGTCGGGGACACAGGGCGCAGGCGGCAGCGCGCTGGTGGCGGCGCAGGATGAAGCTGGGTGAGGCGGCGGCGCGGGACAGAGCTGGGCGAGGCGGCGGCGCAGGACGGAGCTGGGCGGCCGCTGCGCCGCGGAAGGGCGACGGGAGCGTCGTGAGCGAAATAGAGAGAGAGGGAAACGGGGGCAAATGCGGCCTGGTTTCGTGCGGGGCGGGCGGCGCGATGGTCCGTGGGTCCCACGCGTGGGAAGTTTTCTGCATCAGCTCGCCCAGGCTCGCTTGTGAAGCTCGATTTGAGCTTCACAACCCAGCCAGGCTGAGAGGCCTTTTCGGGGTGAGACGGGCATGGCCCAGGTTGTCGACCCAGGCTACCAAACAACTAAAAACTGGGTGGGGAGAGATTTTCTCGGCTCACCCAGTCTACCGCCCTTAAGAACTGACTAGTGGAATTTTGGCGCGGCGTCACGCCGCGCGTTGTTAGTTTGTAATTTGTTGTAAATTTGTAAAATAACTACATAATGAGAGATTTTGTACTTTGGTAGCATTTAATAAAGTTAATTCCATAAGTAGATGAATTTGGCGTGACGTCGCGCTTTCGTTAGTTTGGAATTTGTTTTTTTTATAAATTTGTAAGATAAATCTATGTTGAGAGAATTTGTATTTTGTTAGCATTTCTTAAAGTTAATTCTATAGTTAGATGAATTCCAGTTAGGTTGTCTACAAATATTAGCCAATTTGAATTGTTTAAATAAGTTTGTATTTTGGCATTAATAAGTACTATTCATTTTTCTGAGCATGTTGATATATTTTGTAGCACTTCCAATATTTTAGCAATTTGAAATATTGAAATATGCTTCCAAATAATATGTAATATAAGTACGTAGCTAGTGGTAATGCGTCTTTTTGGATTCGAATCCACAATTTGGGAAAGTTCATTTATGTTGCATCTAAATATTGGCTATTTTGAACTGCCCATATATGTTTTGTGTTTTGCCATACGTAATAAGCGTTGATTTATTCTGAGCATTTTTTGATGTAGTGTAAAGAATATTCAAATATTTAGCAGTTTGAAGTATTTAAATATGTTTCTATGTTGCTATGAATTTTTAACTTTAATTATAGGAAATGTATTTGAATTATATGCGAGTAACATGGCACGGCTTTGATGTACCGAATTTGGAATATGATGGGCACGAAACGGCGTTCCTTATAATATATATGACTTTTTTCAATGATCGGTTTTGAAAGGCGTTCGAAAATTAAATTCTCAAATTTTAATATTGGTCATATGTCTGTAATTTGTCATAAATATCTATTTTGACTCCATAATCTGAGTGAATGAATCGTATGAGAATTCGATAAGTTCGATCTATAATTAGAGGGTGTATTTTAAATTGTCGAAATTAAAAAATCAAGTTAGTTTGAATGTTCTTAATTTTACGGAAATTGTTGAAGGAAAAGGGCACCACCTGTTAGAAACCTAACATTTTTGAAAAATGTTTTAGGAAAGGATGAAATTCACGTTAATTTGTCTGGTGCGGTTAAATATTTATCGGACGGAAATTAGCGTGATATTATTTTTTGTTTTTCTGGAATTGCTGTAAGTGGGAAAATTAATGGTTTAAAAAACGTGTAGATTAAAAAAATTGTTGAAAGTGGGAAACGCGCATGTCACGTTCGTAAAATAATTGGGCTTCAAAGAGTTTTTTTTTTGGAGCCTTAAATTTCAAATTTGGATTCAAATGCTCTAACATGTTTATGTTTTTTCCACAAACTTATCCAAATATTGGTTGATTAAAAAAATTCAATTTTTTATTTGTTATGGTTAATATTTGGATATAAAGTTTGTTTACATTGTATCAAAATATTAACCAAATTGGAATGTTCCAATTTGCTGGCATTATGTTGTAATTAGTTAGCATATATTTTTGTGAACACGTTGATATATTTTGGAGTGTCTCCATTTTTTTAGCAAATAAGAATGTTTGAACATGTTTCTATTTTTTCAGTAATATTCAATTTAAGACTATAATGAGTGGAAATGCACATTTGTAAGTCCATAATTGGAGGAAGTGCATTATGTGAGCACTTATTTAGTTTAACTCCACATAATTAGAGGGAATGCATTTGTTTTTTGCCCAAATATCGACAATGCAAAATATTTATACATGTTCGGTGCACACTTATTGAATTGAAGTCCATATTTAGGGGAAGTCCATCTAGATTGCCGTCAAATATTTACCAAGTTGAAATGTTCAATGTGAGTCCATAATCAGAAGAAATGCATTATGTGGGCATTTAATAAATGTGACTATACATAATCAGAGGAAGTGCATTTGTTTTTTGTTCAAATATTCACAAATTCAAAATATTTAAACATGTTCGTTTTTTGCCATATGTAGTCAGCATTTAGTTGTCTGACCATTTTAATGTATTTTTCATGGTATTTAGTCCTTTTTTTCCTTAAGATGCATAATTAATATTTAAGAGCCATATTAGTTCTTATAATTTTTTTTGTTGAAGTTGTGTAAGCATGCATGGAGACGTGGTAGCTGTGAAGAGCTCTTTTTTCTACAAATTTTGGTATTTTTCTTGATTTTTTGTGAACTAAGGTTTGAAAGTTATGAATTTTAAATTTTCTGTTTTTTTAGCGCGCCTGGAAAGGCTGACAGGTGGGGCCGCACGCCAGCACGCACGTGGAGGCTGACATGTGGGGCCGTGCTGGCGTCCCATGTGACGTCAGCAGAGCGCTGCGGCGCACGCGCGCGAGTCCGTGAGCGCGCGGATCCGCTCGCGGGCGTCGAGGCGAGCCGAACAGGCTGCGCGGCGGACCGTTTGGTCGCCGGGCTCGCCGGCGGCGACCAATCCGCGGCGGCGGACGGCGCGACCACGCCAACGATGATTCCGGCGGCCATACGGCGTACCGGCACGCGATTTGTGGCGAGGATGGAGAGGAGAAGGCGGCGGAGCCGGGCGCATGCTTGGATTTGTCCGTGGAGGAGCGCAGCGTCGGCTGCGAGCGTCGGCGGCGGTGGAAGTTCTCCGGCGCCGCGCGGGAGAGAAGGGGAAGGGGGGAAGTGATGACGTTTTTCCAGAAAACACCCTCGGTTTTGCTGTAATTTTGTATATGTCCTTTTCCTCGCAAAACTATGGACCGCGGAGCTATTTGTCGGCAGCGAGGGGCGTTTTTGCAAAAGCATCGCGGGGGCATGTGTGCGGGCCGTCAGATCGGCAGCGGACGGCTCGGATCAAAACACTGGGCAACACTGTAGCTAGGAACAGTGATGAACAGTAGCAGGGACGCTCTCCGCTCACTAAATCGCTCAGCTTTCATATAGTTAGTGATTGGATGCGATAAATAAGCAGTTAGTCGTTCGCAGCTAATGCAACTCAGAGTGATTTATGCATTTCCTCACCTGCAGAAGCTTGCGATCTGATAGAACAAGCTGCTGTATCATCATGGGGCAGTTCTGGGACAACTTACTTGATTAGTCCAACTAAGTTCTACAAGATTATTGAATCAGGCATATTAATTAGTCAATTCCACCAATTCGAATCAGGCATATTAATTAGTCAATTCCACCAAATTCTGAATAATCATCCACAAAGATAAATAACACGAATGTACTCCAGGGCTGCAGATTTAATTTAGGACGCATGGACAATAAGAACAACGTACCAGGAAACCAAACAAGACGTGTCCATTTTACAAGGCCATGACAGCGGCACAGACTTGTTGCGGTTATGAGAGAGCAATTGTAACACTGAAATGCTGCAGGTTCAGTCAGGTCGCAATTTTGCATCTACGAGTTAGTATAGTGAGACTCTACCTATCAACCCAAAATTGCTTTGTCCAGCCATCTTGGAAGTCTCAGTGAAGGCTTGATTCCAAGCTTAGTCAGGAAGATCGTGTAAATTATGTGCAGTATGAAGACAAAGAACCCGCAGTTAAGTAGAAGCTGTCACATAAAGTAAAAGTCACTAAATGAAACAAGCTCAGTGCTACAGGTTTAATTTGGCAGGTTGAAAGTTACCAATGTCCCAAAGATTAAATATATTGCATCCATGGAAGGAATTGCATTCACACCAGCAGCCGCCAGAATGTACGTCAAGGAGGCATGTATGTTAACGGTTATCTGAAATGATTAGAAGTTACTGAAAACACCATCTTCTCCCCCCTTGATCTTAAAGTTGAATAGAGAAGTACAGTAATATACCAGTTGAAGAATATTTTCTCTTATCAGGAACGATGACACTAAAACATATCCGCAAGCTCCCACAGCACGGATCTGCAAAGCAAATTGTCAGCTTAGAGATTTAATTTAATATATACACTAAAAATAAGAGTAGCATAGACGTCAGATCAAAATGATCATTGGGAAAAAATCTGACATTGATTTAATTCATAAGCAAGACTGGTTCTTTGTTGATTATTACCCAATGATCGTGAACTTTGGTATTAGCAACACTGGCTGTTTATTTATTTCCACCCAAATGACCCTGAACTCTGATATTATTTGGACCTACCAACTATCCACTTTGTCCTTACAGAAACATGAGCTTATGCACCAGCATATATCACCTCTATTCATCTATTATGAGGAAGTTTCATCTGGTCAATTTAGACATCACGTCAAATTAAGAAACATGAGCTATGTGTTGCCTTCCTAGAAGAAATAACAAGCAATTTGCTACTCCCTCCGTTCCATAATACTAGATGTTCCGACTATGAGTAGAGATTTCTTGGCGCAAAAACCACTTTCCGACTATATTGGTTGTAATAACATTTTATATTATGGCACGGAGGGAGTACTTGCTAGAACTGGTAAAAAAACATAAGAAATATTTGGTGCTGGTTTTAGTTTCGCTCCGTAGTTTTGTGACAAGAACTAGCACAAATGTAACTTTTATACTGTGCAAACAAAGGAAGTTCTTCCAAAGCATATCTAAGGGGTGACAAATACAGATATTTGCATACATTAAAGTCGTGGGCTAGACAGATGGATTCATATTTTCACACAGATAACTATGTTCAACATTCAAAATAAGGTGAATGGCTTAATTCTGTGTAGAATGTTTCAAAAGGTTAATGGTAAGGTGTCAAGTTCAGGTCCAAAACCTAATAGGTTCATGTGTAATCTGATGGATAAGTCTCTGTACTATAGTCTTTGGTCTGTGGTCTTTGTGGGGCTGCACAGCACATGGTCCTTTGCATCAAGGACTGTCAGTTAGGCTGGCAGTTAGGATAGAGCATCAAGGACTGGCAGTTAGAAGGACTGGTTGTTAGGATAGCCTTCACTACTTTTAGGACAGCATCTTAGCAGCATCTTAGACTAGCATCTAGCATATCGTGGCTGGCTAGCAGCATATAAATATGTATCCCCAACCTCTCAGGTTGGTATGCCATTGTGTGAGAAATAAACCAACGAAAATTGCCCCAACTCTCCAAGTGTCATCCTCTCTCAATGAGAGTAACCCTGAAACAACCATCAAGTGGTATCAGAGCAAGGTTGTCTTGTAGCCTGACCTTTACCTGTTCTCCTCTCTCACCAGGAGCAGAGCAGCCCCAGCCGGTAGCAGCAGTTGCTCCGACTGTCCCTGGTTACTTCCCTCCCTCCGGGTTGTCGAGCAGCAGCTCGTCGGCAGCAGACAGCCCCCCCAGCAGCGAGCCATGTCCACAGGTCACTCTCAGCACACGGCTACCTCGAGCATGCGGCATCGGCAGGAGGCCGAGCGCGCAGAGGCAGAGGAGCGTGAGCGAGTGACTGCGGCAACCGCTGCAGCGGCGGCAAGGGCGTCGAGGCTGGCAGCCGCGGAGCTGGCAGCAGCCAGAGCGGAGGTAGAAGCAGCAGCGACGGCGGAGGCAGCACGTGTGGCTGCGGCGGAGGCCAAGGCATTGCGCGACAGCGCCAACAGCTCCGCGTCCGCTGATGGCAGCGTCGTCGCAGACCGCGACGACGCGGCGCAAGAGCGGGCGGGGAGCTGTTGGCGCTGTCGCGCAATGCCTTGGCCTCCGCCGCAGCCACACGTGCTGCCTCCGCCGTCGCTGCTGCTTCTACCTCCGCTCTGGCTGCTAAGATGCTGCTAAGATGCTGCTAAGATGCTGCTAAGAAAAATAGGATGGATCCTAGCTTCAGGACGGAGTTCCACTTCATATGCCACTGGATGGATGCATCGCAGTATGTTGTATGGCCCAAAGTATCTGAATGATGGATAAGTCTCTGTACTATAGTCTTTGGTCTGTGGTCTTTGTGGGGCTGCACAGCACATGGTCCTTTGCATCAAGGACTGTCAGTTAGGCTGGCAGTTAGGATAGAGCATCAAGGACTGGCAGTTAGAAGGACTGGTGCTGGTGTGCGTGGCGTTGCCGACTGTGGTGTCGCCGGTGTGGCTAACACCGGGGTCGATGGGGACTTGGGGGCTGAAGTAGACGTGCTCAGCGAGGAGCTGCTGCCTACTCCCCCGGCCTCCTCGAAGTGGACGTACTCGATGGTGAAGTCGTCGCATGTCGGAGTCGAGCCGTCGTCCACCGCCTTACCCCACGCCCATCCTCGCCCTTCGTTGAACACGACGTCTCGCGCCGTGCGGACGCGCTGTGTCTTGGGGTCGAGGATGCGGTAGGCCTTCGAGCCCTCCGAGTAGCCGATGAACACTCCCGGAGTGCTCCTGTCATCGAGCTTGCCGATGTGACCAAGCTCCTTGGCAAACGCGAGGCAGCCAAAGACCCGCAGGTGGGAGACTGCCGGCTTCCGCCCATGCCAAGCCTCATACGGCGTCCTGCCGTCGAGCGCCTTGGTGGGTGAGCGGTTGAGGATGTAGACGGCTGTCAGCACCGCCTCTGCCCAGAAAACAGCAGGCATCTCTCTCTGCTTGAGGAGGGCCCGAGTCATCCCCACAACTGTCTGGTTGCGCCGCTCAACAACACCATTTTGCTGTGGGCTGTACGGCGCGGAGTAGTGGCGCTGGATGCCTGTATCAGCGCAGTACGACGCGAACTCAGCTGCTGTGAATTCGCCGCCGTTGTCGGTGCGCAGCACACGCAGCTTGCGGCCGCACTCCGCCTCCGCAGCAACCTGCGCGCGCCTGATGGCGCCCGCTGCCTCCCCCTTGCTGCCAAGGATCACCACCCACATGTAGCGGGAGAGATCGTCGACGAGCAGCAGAAAGTAGCGTCGTCCTCCTGGTGTGGCTGGTGTCACCGGCCCACACAGATCCCCATGGACGAGCTCGAGCTTCTCCTTAGCTCTGAAACTCGCCCGCTGGGGAAAGGGGAGTCGTCTGTGCTTCGTCAACACACAGACATCGCAGAACTGCTCCACATGGTCGAGGCAGGGCAGGCCTCGCACCATCTCCTTGGCACTGAGCCGCTTCAGGGCCTCAAAGTGAAGATGCCCGAAGCGCTCATGCCACTGCCACGCCTCGTCATCCCGACGAGCAGCGAGACAGATGGGTTGTGCCACCTGCACATCAAGGACGTAGAGCCGGTTTGCGCCTCTGGTTACCTTGGCAAGAAGGCGATGATGGCGATCCCAGATGCGTAGGATCCCATGCTCGATCAGCACGCGCGAGCCGTTCTCGTCCAGCTGTCCCAGGCTGATGATGGAGTTCCTCAGCGCGGGGATGTAGTAGACACCGGTGAGCAGCCGGTGCTCTCCGGTCTTGGCGATGAAGAGGACGGAGCCGACGCCCTTGATCTCTACGGCGGAGGCATCCCCGAACTTGACGGAGCCTCGTACGTCGGAGTCGAGCTCGGTGAAGAACTCTCGTCGCCCGGTCATGTGGTGGGTGGCGCCGGTGTCAAGGCACCACCCGCTGGTCTTGTCCTTGCCGGAGCCGTCGCCAAGGAGGGCGTGCGCCTTTGGCTCGTCAAGGTGGAGGAGAGCTGCTGCAGTTGGTGCTGCAGCAGGTAGTTCGACGCTTGCGTGCGTCATGAACAGGGCTGGGTCCTCCTCCGCAGCCTGTGCGACATGGGCCTGGCCACGTTGCTCCTCCGCAGCCTGTGCGACGTGGGCCTGGCCACGTCGTGGCTGTCGGCACTCCTTGGCCCAATGGCCAAGGCGGCCGCAGTTGCGGCAGCCCTCGTCTTGTGCCGGCTGGGGCCTGCCGGCGGCGCCTCCCCGGGCACCTCCACGGGCATCACCATGTGCCCTGGCCTGGTAGTCTCGGCGTCCCCTTCGCGGCCTGCCACGCCTGCGGCTGCTGGAAGAAGGCTCCCCCTTCTTCCCGTCACCGTGGCTGGCGTCCCACTGCTCCCGAGACAGGAGCAGCTTGCCGCCGGTGGTGATGGGCCCCGAGAGAGGCTGTGGCTCGTCGGTGTCGACGACCTTGAGGCGACCTATCGCCTCCTCGATCGTCATCGTGGAGAGGTCCAGCAGCGACTCGATCGAGCGAGCCATCTGCTTGTACTTCTCGGGGATGCACCGGAAGAGCTTCTCGACAGCTCTCTCCTCGCTGTAGGTGGCATCACCAAACTGCACCATCTTCTGCAACAGAGTGTTGAGACGGAGAGCAAAGTCATCAACGTCCTCACCTGGCTTGAAGGCCAGGTTCTCCCACTCCTTGCGAAGTGCCTGCAGGGTGGACTTGCGGGCACGGTCGCTGCCGATGCGTGCCGCGGCGATGGCGTCCCATGCCTCCTTGGCAGTCCGCTTGTTGGAAAGCGAGAACTGCATCTCGGCCGGGACTGCAGCGATGAGGGCGTCCAACGCCCGTCGATCCTCATGTGGGTCAACGGCGTCGTCCTGGACCGCCTCCCACATGTGCCGCACCTGCAGCCTGATCCTCATGATCGCTGCCCACTCGACGTAGTTGGTTTTGGTGAGGGTAGGCCACCCAGCACCGGGACCAACGTCCCTGACCACAGTCCGGACCCCGTAGAGGCCTCGGCCTTGGTCATCCCAGCCGCCGTCGCCGTGCGCGCCTCCTCTGGCGCCACCGCGAGCGTGCTCGGCTGCCCACTGCGCCGCCCGCTCTTGCGCCGCGTCGTCGCGGTCTGCGACGACGCTGCCATCAGCGGACGCGGAGCTGTTGGCGCTGTCGCGCAATGCCTTGGCCTCCGCCGCAGCCACACGTGCTGCCTCCGCCGTCGCTGCTGCTTCTACCTCCGCTCTGGCTGCTGCCAGCTCCGCGGCTGCCAGCCTCGACGCCCTTGCCGCCGCTGCAGCGGTTGCCGCAGTCACTCGCTCACGCTCCTCTGCCTCTGCGCGCTCGGCCTCCTGCCGATGCCGCATGCTCGAGGTAGCCGTGTGCTGAGAGTGACCTGTGGACATGGCTCGCTGCTGGGGGGGCTGTCTGCTGCCGACGAGCTGCTGCTCGACAACCCGGAGGGAGGGAAGTAACCAGGGACAGTCGGAGCAACTGCTGCTACCGGCTGGGGCTGCTCTGCTCCTGGTGAGAGAGGAGAACAGGTAAAGGTCAGGCTACAAGACAACCTTGCTCTGATACCACTAGGAGCAGAGCAGCCCCAGCCGGTAGCAGCAGTTGCTCCGACTGTCCCTGGTTACTTCCCTCCCTCCGGGTTGTCGAGCAGCAGCTCGTCGGCAGCAGACAGCCCCCCAGCAGCGAGCCATGTCCACAGGTCACTCTCAGCACACGGCTACCTCGAGCATGCGGCGTCGGCAGGAGGCCGAGCGCGCAGAGGCAGAGGAGCGTGAGCGAGTGACTGCGGCAACCGCTGCAGCGGCGGCAAGGGCGTCGAGGCTGGCAGCCGCGGAGCTGGCAGCAGCCAGAGCGGAGGTAGAAGCAGCAGCGACGGCGGAGGCAGCACGTGTGGCTGCGGCGGAGGCCAAGGCATTGCGCGACAGCGCCAACAGCTCCGCGTCCGCTGATGGCAGCGTCGTCGCAGACCGCGACGACGCGGCGCAAGAGCGGGCGGCGCAGTGGGCAGCCGAGCACGCTCGCGGTGGCGCCAGAGGAGGCGCGCACGGCGACGGCGGCTGGGATGACCAAGGCCGAGGCCTCTACGGGGTCCGGACTGTGGTCAGGGACGTTGGTCCCGGTGCTGGGTGGCCTACCCTCACCAAAACCAACTACGTCGAGTGGGCAGCGATCATGAGGATCAGGCTGCAGGTGCGGCACATGTGGGAGGCGGTCCAGGACGACGCCGTTGACCCACATGAGGATCGACGGGCGTTGGACGCCCTCATCGCTGCAGTCCCGGCCGAGATGCAGTTCTCGCTTTCCAACAAGCGGACTGCCAAGGAGGCATGGGACGCCATCGCCGCGGCACGCATCGGCAGCGACCGTGCCCGCAAGTCCACCCTGCAGGCACTTCGCAAGGAGTGGGAGAACCTGGCCTTCAAGCCAGGTGAGGACGTTGATGACTTTGCTCTCCGTCTCAACACTCTGTTGCAGAAGATGGTGCAGTTTGGTGATGCCACCTACAGCGAGGAGAGAGCTGTCGAGAAGCTCTTCCGGTGCATCCCCGAGAAGTACAAGCAGATGGCTCGCTCGATCGAGTCGCTGCTGGACCTCTCCACGATGACGATCGAGGAGGCGATAGGTCGCCTCAAGGTCGTCGACACCGACGAGCCACAGCCTCTCTCGGGGCCCATCACCACCGGCGGCAAGCTGCTCCTGTCTCGGGAGCAGTGGGACGCCAGCCACGGTGACGGGAAGAAGGGGGAGCCTTCTTCCAGCAGCCGCAGGCGTGGCAGGCCGCGAAGGGGACGCCGAGACTACCAGGCCAGGGCACATGGTGATGCCCGTGGAGGTGCCCGGGGAGGCGCCGCCGGCAGGCCCCAGCCGGCACAAGACGAGGGCTGCCGCAACTGCGGCCGCCTTGGCCATTGGGCCAAGGAGTGCCGACAGCCACGACGTGGCCAGGCCCACGTCGCACAGGCTGCGGAGGAGCAACGTGGCCAGGCCCATGTCGCACAGGCTGCGGAGGAGGACCCAGCCCTGTTCATGACGCACGCAAGCGTCGAACTACCTGCTGCAGCACCAACTGCAGCAGCTCTCCTCCACCTTGACGAGCCAAAGGCGCACGCCCTCCTTGGCGACGGCTCCGGCAAGGACAAGACCAGCGGGTGGTGCCTCGACACCGGCGCCACCCACCACATGACCGGGCGACGAGAGTTCTTCGCCGAGCTCGACTCCGACGTACGAGGCTCCGTCAAGTTCGGGGATGCCTCCGCCGTAGAGATCAAGGGCGTCGGCTCCGTCCTCTTCATCGCCAAGACCGGAGAGCACCGGCTGCTCACCGGTGTCTACTACATCCCCGCGCTGAGGAACTCCATCATCAGCCTGGGACAGCTGGACGAGAACGGCTCGCGCGTGCTGATCGAGCATGGGATCCTACGCATCTGGGATCGCCATCATCGCCTTCTTGCCAAGGTAACCAGAGGCGCAAACCGGCTCTACGTCCTTGATGTGCAGGTGGCACAACCCATCTGTCTCGCTGCTCGTCGGGATGACGAGGCGTGGCAGTGGCATGAGCGCTTCGGGCATCTTCACTTTGAGGCCCTGAAGCGGCTCAGTGCCAAGGAGATGGTGCGAGGCCTGCCCTGCCTCGACCATGTGGAGCAGTTCTGCGATGTCTGTGTGTTGACGAAGCACAGACGACTCCCCTTTCCCCAGCGGGCGAGTTTCAGAGCTAAGGAGAAGCTCGAGCTCGTCCATGGGGATCTGTGTGGGCCGGTGACACCAGCCACACCAGGAGGACGACGCTACTTCTGCTGCTCGTCGACGATCTCTCCCGCTACATGTGGGTGGTGATCCTTGGCAGCAAGGGGGAGGCAGCGGGCGCCATCAGGCGCGCGCAGGTTGCTGCGGAGGCGGAGTGCGGCCGCAAGCTGCGTGTGCTGCGCACCGACAACGGCGGCGAATTCACAGCAGCTGAGTTCGCGTCGTACTGCGCTGATACAGGCATCCAGCGCCACTACTCCGCGCCGTACAGCCCACAGCAAAATGGTGTGTTGAGCGGCGCAACCAGACGGTTGTGGGGATGACTCGGGCCCTCCTCAAGCAGAGAGAGATGCCTGCTGTTTTCTGGGCAGAGGCGGTGCTGACAGCCGTCTACATCCTCAACCGCTCACCCACCAAGGCGCTCGACGGCAGGACGCCGTATGAGGCTTGGCATGGGCGGAAGCCGGCAGTCTCCCACCTGCGGGTCTTTGGCTGCCTCGCGTTCGCCAAGGAGCTTGGTCACATCGGCAAGCTCGATGACAGGAGCACTCCGGGAGTGTTCATCGGCTACTCGGAGGGCTCGAAGGCCTACCGCATCCTCGACCCCAAGACACAGCGCGTCCGCACGGCGCGAGACGTCGTGTTCGACGAAGGGCGAGGATGGGCGTGGGGTAAGGCGGTGGACGACGGCTCGACTCCGACGTGCGACGACTTCACCATCGAGTACGTCCACTTCGAGGAGGCCGGGGGAGTAGGCAGCAGCTCCTCGCTGAGCACGTCTACTTCAGCCCCCAAGTCCCCATCGACCCCGGTGTTAGCTACACCGGCGACACCACAGCCGGCAACGCCACGCACTCCAGCACCAGCAGCCACTCCTCCGGGCGCGTCTACACCACCACCAGCTCACTCCGAGCACAACCCGGTGGAGTTCGCTTCTCCGCTCTCTCACGACGAGGAGCGTGTCGACGCGTATCATGACGACGAGCCGCTGCGGTACCGGACGATGGAGAACCTTCTCGGTGACCAGCCGGTGCCGGGGCTGGTGCCACGTGACCTGGTGGCGCAGCTGCAGCTTGCGCGTGAGGATGGTGAGCCTCAGTCTTTTGCAGAGGCTGAAAAGGACGCAGCATGGCGTGCTGCGATGCAGGTGGAGATGGATGCGGTCAAGGAGAACCGCACCTGGGAGCTTGCTGATCTCCCTCGTGGTCATCGCGCGATCACCCTTAAGTGGGTGTTCAAGCTGAAGAGGGATGAGGCCGGCGCCATCGTCAAGCACAAGGCTCGCTTGGTGGCGCGAGGTTTCTTGCAGCAGGAGGGGGTCGACTTCGACGACGCCTTCGCTCCTGTAGCACGGATGGAGTCCGTGCGACTCATCCTTGCACTAGCTGCCCAGGAGGGCTGGCCTGTCCACCACATGGACGTCAAGTCGGCCTTCCTCAACGGCGACTTGAAGGAGGAGGTCTACGTGCAGCAGCCGCCGGGATTTGTGATCCCCGGCCAGGAGGGCAAGGTACTTCGCCTGCACAAGGCTCTCTATGGCCTCCGGCAGGCACCAAGGGCGTGGAATGCCAAGCTGGACTCCACGCTGAAGACGATGGGCTTCGAGCAAAGCCGCACGAGGCGGCCGTCTACCGACGGGGCAGTGGAGGAAATGCCCTGTTGGTGGGCGTCTATGTCGACGACTTGGTGATCACCGGCATCAAGGATGCAGAGGTGGCTGCGTTCAAGGAGGAGATGAAGGCTGCCTTCCAGATGAGTGATCTGGGGCTCCTCTCCTTCTATCTGGGGATCGAGGTGCACCAGGACCACTCCGGGATCACGCTTCGACAGACCGCCTACGCCAAGCGCATCGTTGAGCTAGCCAGCTCACCGACTGCAACCCAGCTCTCTCTCCGATGGAGGAGAGGCTGAAGCTGAGCCGTGACAGCACGGCGAAGGAAGTGGACGCTACACAGTACCGGCGTCTTGTGGGGAGCCTTCGCTACCTCGCCCACACTCGGCCGGACTTGGCGTTCTCCGTCGGCTACGTTAGTCGTTTCATGGAGCGACCGACGACGGAGCATGAGCAGGCTGTGAAGAGGATCATCCGCTACGTTGCGGGGACTCTTGATCATGGCCTTCACTACCCTAGATGTCCTGGGGCAGCAGACTTCGTCGGGTACAGCGACAGCGACCACGCCGGCGACATCGACACCAGCAAGAGCACGAGCGGGATCATGTTCTTCCTCGGCAAGTGCCTCGTGAGCTGGCAGTCGGTCAAGCAACAGGTGGTTGCCTTGTCCAGCTGCGAGGCTGAGTACATAGCGGCCTCCACAGCCTGCACCCAGGCGCTCTGGCTCTCTCGGCTGCTTGGTGATCTACTTGGCCGAGATGCTAGAGCAGTGCAGCTGATGGTGGACAGCAAGTCCGCTCTGGCCCTGGCAAGGAACCCCGTTTTCCACGAACGGAGCAAGCACATCCGGCTGAGGCATCACTTCATCCGAGGCTGCTTGGAGGAAGGGAGCATCAAGGCGAGCTACATCAACACCACGGATCAGCTCGCTGATCTGCTCACCAAGCCTCTTGGGAGGATCAAGTTCCTTGAACTCTGCTCCAGAATTGGGATGGTCCAGCCCAAGACAACGCACAAGACTTAGGGGGAGAATGATGGATAAGTCTCTGTACTATAGTCTTTGGTCTGTGGTCTTTGTGGGGCTGCACAGCACATGGTCCTTTGCATCAAGGACAGTTAGGCTGGCAGTTAGGATAGAGCATCAAGGACTGGCAGTTAGAAGGACTGGTTGTTAGGATAGCCTTACTACTTTTAGGACAGCATCTTAGCAGCATCTTAGACTAGCATCTAGCATATTCGTGGCTGGCTAGCAGCATATAAATATGTATCCCCAACCCTCAGGTTGGTATGCCATTGTGTGAGAAATAAACCAACGAAAATTGCCCCAACTCTCCAAGTGTCATCCTCTCTCAATGAGAGTAACCCTGAAACAACCATCAAGAGAGAGAAGGAAGGGGAGGTGGCGAGGTGAGATGTGATAGAGTGAGAGAGGTTATGGGCCCACCACGCTTCCGCTGCGCCTCGTGCTCTTGCTGGTGTCGATGTCGCCGGCATGGTCGCTGTCGCTGTACCCGACGAAGTCTGCTGCCCCAGGACATCTAGGGTAGTGAAGGCCATGATCAAGAGTCCCCGCAACGTAGCGGATGATCCTCTTCACAGCCTGCTCATGCTCCGTCGTCGGTCGCTCCATGAAACGACTAACGTAGCCGACGGAGAACGCCAAGTCCGGCCGAGTGTGGGTGAGGTAGCGAAGGCTCCCCACAAGACGCCGGTACTGTGTAGCGTCCACTTCCCTCGCCGTGCTGTCACGGCTCAGCTTCAGCCTCTCCTCCATCGGAGAGAGGGCTGGGTTGCAGTCGGTGAGCCGTGCTAGCTCAACGATGCGCTTGGCGTAGGCGGTCTGTCGAAGCTTGGTCCCGGAGTGATCCTGGTGCACCTCGATCCCCAGGTAGAAGGAGAGGAGCCCCAGATCACTCATCTGGAAGGCAGCCTTCATCTCCTCCTTGAACGCAGCCACCTCTGCATCCTTGATGCCGGTGATCACCAAGTCGTCGACATAGACCCCACCAACAGGGCATTTCCTCCACTGCCCCGTCGGTAGACAGCCGCCTCGTGCCGGCTTTGCTCGAAGCCCATCGTCTTCAGCGTGGAGTCCAGCTTGGCATTCCACGCCCTTGGTGCCTGCCGGAGGCCATAGAGAGCCTTGTGCAGGCGCAGTACCTTGCCCTCCTGGCCGGGGATCACAAATCCCGGCGGCTGCTGCACGTAGACCTCCTCCTTCAAGTCGCCGTTGAGGAAGGCCGACTTGACGTCCATGTGGTGGACAGGCCAGCCCTCCTGGGCTGCTAGTGCAAGGATGAGTCGCACGGACTCCATCCGTGCTACAGGAGCGAAGGCGTCGTCGAAGTCGACCCCCTCCTGCTGCAAGAAACCTCGCGCCACCAAGCGAGCCTTGTGCTTGATGATGGCGCCGGCCTCATCCCTCTTCAGCTTGAACACCCACTTCAGGGTGATCGCGCGATGACCACGAGGGAGATCAGCAAGCTCCCAGGTGCGGTTCTCCTTGACCGCATCCATCTCCACCTGCATTGCAGCACGCCATGCTGCGTCCTTTTCAGCCTCTGCAAAAGACTGAGGCTCACCATCCTCACGCGCAAGCTGCAGCTGCGCCACCAGGTCACGTGGCACCAGCCCTGGCACCGGCTGGTCACCGAGAAGGTTCTCCATCGTCCGGTACCGCAGCGGCTCGTCGTCATGATACGCGTCGACCCGCTCCTCATCGTGAGAGAGCGGAGAAGCGAACTCCACCGGGTTGTGCTCGGAGTGAGCTGGTGGTGGTGTAGACGCGCCCGGAGGAGTGGCTGCTGGTGCTGGTGTGCGTGGCGTTGCCGACTGTGGTGTCGCCGGTGTGGCTAACACCGGGGTCGATGGGGACTTGGGGGCTGAAGTAGACGTGCTCAGCGAGGAGCTGCTGCCTACTCCCCCGGCCTCCTCGAAGTGGACGTACTCGATGGTGAAGTCGTCGCATGTCGGAGTCGAGCCGTCGTCCACCGCCTTACCCCACGCCCATCCTCGCCCTTCGTTGAACACGACGTCTCGCGCCGTGCGGACGCGCTGTGTCTTGGGGTCGAGGATGCGGTAGGCCTTCGAGCCCTCCGAGTAGCCGATGAACACTCCCGGAGTGCTCCTGTCATCGAGCTTGCCGATGTGACCAAGCTCCTTGGCAAACGCGAGGCAGCCAAAGACCCGCAGGTGGGAGACTGCCGGCTTCCGCCCATGCCAAGCCTCATACGGCGTCCTGCCGTCGAGCGCCTTGGTGGGTGAGCGGTTGAGGATGTAGACGGCTGTCAGCACCGCCTCTGCCCAGAAAACAGCAGGCATCTCTCTCTGCTTGAGGAGGGCCCGAGTCATCCCCACAACTGTCTGGTTGCGCCGCTCAACAACACCATTTTGCTGTGGGCTGTACGGCGCGGGAGTAGTGGCGCTGGATGCCTGTATCAGCGCAGTACGACGCGAACTCAGCTGCTGTGAATTCGCCGCCGTTGTCGGTGCGCAGCACACGCAGCTTGCGGCCGCACTCCGCCTCCGCAGCAACCTGCGCGCGCCTGATGGCGCCCGCTGCCTCCCCCTTGCTGCCAAGGATCACCACCCACATGTAGCGGGAGAGATCGTCGACGAGCAGCAGAAAGTAGCGTCGTCCTCCTGGTGTGGCTGGTGTCACCGGCCCACACAGATCCCCATGGACGAGCTCGAGCTTCTCCTTAGCTCTGAAACTCGCCCGCTGGGGAAAGGGGAGTCGTCTGTGCTTCGTCAACACACAGACATCGCAGAACTGCTCCACATGGTCGAGGCAGGGCAGGCCTCGCACCATCTCCTTGGCACTGAGCCGCTTCAGGGCCTCAAAGTGAAGATGCCCGAAGCGCTCATGCCACTGCCACGCCTCGTCATCCCGACGAGCAGCGAGACAGATGGGTTGTGCCACCTGCACATCAAGGACGTAGAGCCGGTTTGCGCCTCTGGTTACCTTGGCAAGAAGGCGATGATGGCGATCCCAGATGCGTAGGATCCCATGCTCGATCAGCACGCGCGAGCCGTTCTCGTCCAGCTGTCCCAGGCTGATGATGGAGTTCCTCAGCGCGGGGATGTAGTAGACACCGGTGAGCAGCCGGTGCTCTCCGGTCTTGGCGATGAAGAGGACGGAGCCGACGCCCTTGATCTCTACGGCGGAGGCATCCCCGAACTTGACGGAGCCTCGTACGTCGGAGTCGAGCTCGGTGAAGAACTCTCGTCGCCCGGTCATGTGGTGGGTGGCGCCGGTGTCAAGGCACCACCCGCTGGTCTTGTCCTTGCCGGAGCCGTCGCCAAGGAGGGCGTGCGCCTTTGGCTCGTCAAGGTGGAGGAGAGCTGCTGCAGTTGGTGCTGCAGCAGGTAGTTCGACGCTTGCGTGCGTCATGAACAGGGCTGGGTCCTCCTCCGCAGCCTGTGCGACATGGGCCTGGCCACGTTGCTCCTCCGCAGCCTGTGCGACGTGGGCCTGGCCACGTCGTGGCTGTCGGCACTCCTTGGCCCAATGGCCAAGGCGGCCGCAGTTGCGGCAGCCCTCGTCTTGTGCCGGCTGGGGCCTGCCGGCGGCGCCTCCCCGGGCACCTCCACGGGCATCACCATGTGCCCTGGCCTGGTAGTCTCGGCGTCCCCTTCGCGGCCTGCCACGCCTGCGGCTGCTGGAAGAAGGCTCCCCCTTCTTCCCGTCACCGTGGCTGGCGTCCCACTGCTCCCGAGACAGGAGCAGCTTGCCGCCGGTGGTGATGGGCCCCGAGAGAGGCTGTGGCTCGTCGGTGTCGACGACCTTGAGGCGACCTATCGCCTCCTCGATCGTCATCGTGGAGAGGTCCAGCAGCGACTCGATCGAGCGAGCCATCTGCTTGTACTTCTCGGGGATGCACCGGAAGAGCTTCTCGACAGCTCTCTCCTCGCTGTAGGTGGCATCACCAAACTGCACCATCTTCTGCAACAGAGTGTTGAGACGGAGAGCAAAGTCATCAACGTCCTCACCTGGCTTGAAGGCCAGGTTCTCCCACTCCTTGCGAAGTGCCTGCAGGGTGGACTTGCGGGCACGGTCGCTGCCGATGCGTGCCGCGGCGATGGCGTCCCATGCCTAACTGACAGTCCTTGATGCAAAGGACCATGTGCTGTGCAGCCCCACAAAGACCACAGACCAAAGACTATAGTACAGAGACTTATCCATCATTCTCCCCCTAAGTCTTGTGCGTTGTCTTGGGCTGGACCATCCCAATTCTGGAGCAGAGTTCAAGGAACTTGATCCTCCCAAGAGGCTTGGTGAGCAGATCAGCGAGCTGATCCGTGGTGTTGATGTAGCTCGCCTTGAGCTCCCTTCCTCCAAGCAGCCTCGGATGAAGTGATGCCTCAGCCGGATGTGCTTGCTCCGTTCGTGGAAAACGGGGTTCCTTGCCAGGGCCAGAGCGGACTTGCTGTCCACCATCAGCTGCACTGCTCTAGCATCTCGGCCAAGTAGATCACCAAGCAGCCGAGAGAGCCAGAGCGCCTGGGTGCAGGCTGTGGAGGCCGCTATGTACTCAGCCTCGCAGCTGGACAAGGCAACCACCTGTTGCTTGACCGACTGCCAGCTCACGAGGCACTTGCCGAGGAAGAACATGATCCCGCTCGTGCTCTTGCTGGTGTCGATGTCGCCGGCATGGTCGCTGTCGCTGTACCCGACGAAGTCTGCTGCCCCAGGACATCTAGGGTAGTGAAGGCCATGATCAAGAGTCCCCGCAACGTAGCGGATGATCCTCTTCACAGCCTGCTCATGCTCCGTCGTCGGTCGCTCCATGAAACGACTAACGTAGCCGACGGAGAACGCCAAGTCCGGCCGAGTGTGGGTGAGGTAGCGAAGGCTCCCCACACAAGACGGTACTGTGTAGCGTCCACTTCCCTCGCCGTGCTGTCACGGCTCAGCTTCAGCCTCTCCTCCATCGTGAGAGAGGGCTGGGTTGCAGTCGGTGAGCCGTTGCTAGCTCAACGATGCGCTTGGCGTAGGCGGTCTGTCGAAGCTTGGTCCCGGAGTGATCCTGGTGCACCTCGATCCCCAGGTAGAAGGAGAGGAGCCCCAGATCACTCATCTGGAAGGCAGCCTTCATCTCCTCCTTGAACGCAGCCACCTCTGCATCCTTGATGCCGTGATCACCAAGTCGTCGACATAGACCCCACCAACAGGGCATTTCCTCCACTGCCCCGTCGGTAGACACCGCCTCGTGCGGCTTTGCTCGAAGCCCATCGTCTCAGCGTGGAGTCCAGCTTGGCATTCCACGCCCTTGGTGCCTGCCGGAGGCCATAGAGAGCCTTGTGCAGGCGAAGTACCTTGCCCTCCTGGCCGGGGATCACAAATCCCGGCGGCTGCTGCACGTAGACCTCCTCCTTCAAGTCGCCGTTGAGGAAGGCCGACTTGACGTCCATGTGGTGGACAGGCCAGCCCTCCTGGGCTGCTAGTGCAAGGATGAGTCGCACGGACTCCATCCGTGCTACAGGAGCGAAGGCGTCGTCGAAGTCGACCCCCTCCTGCTGCAAGAAACCTCGCGCCACCAAGCGAGCCTTGTGCTTGAGATGGCGCCGGCCTCATCCCTCTTCAGCTTGAACACCCACTTAAGGGTGATCGCGCGATGACCACGAGGGAGATCAGCAAGCTCCCAGGTGCGGTTCTCCTTGACCGCATCCATCTCCACCTGCATTGCAGCACGCCATGCTGCGTCCTTTTCAGCCTCTGCAAAAGACTGAGGCTCACCATCCTCACGCGCAAGCTGCAGCTGCGCCACCAGGTCACGTGGCACCAGCCCTGGCACCGGCTGGTCACCGAGAAGGTTCTCCATCGTCCGGTACCGCAGCGGCTCGTCGTCATGATACGCGTCGACCCGCTCCTCATCGTGAGAGAGCGGAGAAGCGAACTCCACCGGGTTGTGCTCGGAGTGAGCTGGTGGTGGTGTAGACGCGCCCGGAGGAGTGGCTGCTGGTGCTGGTGTGCGTGGCGTTGCCGCTGTGGTGTCGCCGGTGTGGCTAACAGGGGTCGATGGGGACTTGGGGGCTGAAGTAGACGTGCTCAGCGAGGAGCTGCTGCCTACTCCCCCGGCCTCCTCGAAGTGGACGTACTCGATGGTGAAGTCGTCGCATGTCGGAGTCGAGCCGTCGTCCACCGCCTTACCCCACGCCCATCCTCGCCCTTCGTGAACACGACGTCTCGCGCCGTGCGGACGCGCTGTGTCTTGGGTCGAGGAGGATGCGGTAGGCCTTCGAGCCCTCCGAGTAGCCGATGAACACTCCCGGAGTGCTCCTGTCATCGAGCTTGCCGATGTGACCAAGCTCCTTGGCAAACGCGAGGCAGCCAAGACCCGCAGGTGGAGACTGCCGGCTTCCGCCCATGCCAAGCCTCATACGGCGTCCTGCCGTCGAGCGCCTTGGTGGGTGAGCGGTTGAGGATGTAGACGGCGTCAGCACCGCCTCTGCCCAGAAAACAGAGGCATCTCTCTCTGCTTGAGGAGGGCCCGAGTCATCCCCACAACTGTCTGGTTGCGCCGCTCAACAACACCATTTTGCTGTGTGGGCTGTACGGCGCGGAGTAGTGGCGCTGGATGCCTGTATCAGCGCAGTACGACGCGAACTCAGCTGCTGTGAATTCGCCGCCGTTGTCGGTGCGCAGCCACGCAGCTTGCGGCCGCACTCCGCCTCCGCAGCAACCTGCGCGCGCCTGATGGCGCCCGCTGCCTCCCCCTTGCTGCCAAGGATCACCAACCCACATGTAGCGGGAGAGATCGTCGACGAGCAGCAGAA